>LPNX010159027.1:477120-717044 GCA_001517045.1 Pseudotsuga menziesii | reverse complement strand
ATATATAATACTCGATAGTTGTTAAATGGATAACAGGAAGAATGTTGGTGATAACATGTAGCTAGGCATGGTTAACACAGAGTTGAACTCATTTACCTATAAGACTAGCATACCCAAATAGTTTGTGGTTGGATTGCACCGATAGGGATCAAATGGTTCAGAGATAGCAATGGAATGGAATATAGTTTGGAACTTTTTTGTATTCCTCTTATTCTTCTAGTTAAACGGTGTCAACTCTGAGTTATGCATGCCTAGCTACATATTATCACCCACATTCTTCCCTTTATCCATTTATCAACTATCAGTTATTTTTTATATTCTTTTTTCTATATCACATTCTTTTAGTTCTCTGCCATGAACTGTTGGTTATCCATTCATCAACTGTGACTTATCCATGCATTGCTACCAGTTGTCCATTCATCAACTACCAATTATTCTTTACATTCTTTTTTTATATAGTTGTTTATTTTGAATTTTGAACAACTACCATAGAATCAATATTGACAGTACACTTGTCTCATCCTCATCCGTAGATGAAAAATCACAGGCCATAGTCCACCCCAAATCTCAAATAGAAATGCCTATTGGCATAAATATGATATTAAAAAAATTGAAACTATCGTCCATTCCATCACTATCTCACAACTATTTGATCACTATCGAGGTGATCCAGCCACAAACTATGTGGATGTGCTAGTTAAATTAACTATTAGATACAACTATTAGCTTAAATCCAATGGTTCTATAACTATTAGCTTAAATTCAATGGTTTTATTGGATAACTATTAGATACAGCTATTAACTTAACTCGAGTGTTTCTACAACTATTAGCTTAACTTCAACTCTAATCATTGTTATATTGGATAGCTATTAAATTAACTATTATATAACTGTTAGGTTGACTCCAACAATGATACAACTATTAAATTAAATTTATATGAACATGGTAATTAAAACATGGTAATTCTTTTGTGTAATGATTTATGCTTTCACCTCACCTGCAGCTAGGTTTGGATCAGCTAAGTGCCTATCAGTTTGATCGGATCGGGCTGCTGAAGGTGTCAATCTGATGCCTTCTTCTTCAGAAGATGTAGAAGCATTTCGTAGGATGATCTCAGGACAGTCCCTTAAATCCGGCTTGGCTCCTGTCCCAAAATTTGTTAAAAAGCTCGATGAGATCCCTACTATCGATATGCCACCGCAACATCCCATGCATATTGCAGTTTCCATGGAAGATTGGGATTTGGTGGGACAGTTTATAGGGCTCTGACCCTCTCCCAAGTCCACCGATAACTGGATCGAGAAAAAATGGTGTCCTTTGATTGCAAATAGTGTCACCTACTACACGGTAGGTCGAGGGTTTTTTCTTTCTAATTTCATCTCCAAAGATGATCGGGGTCTGATTTTTCATAATGGACCTTACTTCATGGGCCCCCAAGTCCTCTACCTAAACAGATGGACTCCAGAGTTTGACCCGGTTGTGTATGTCCCTAAGGCTGTGTCGGTTTGGGGCTGTCTCCCAAACTTGTTGATCCATTGTTGGATTCCATCCTCCCTACAAATCATTGATAACAAGCTCAACAAATACATCGACAAAACTAATCCCAAAGAAAACTACTCCTGTGCGAAAATCTATGTGGAAGTAGATCTTGAAGCTAGTCTTCGAGAGGCCATAAAGTTATCTATATGTAGGAGATTGGCATCATTTCCAAAAGATGGACTACGATAAATTACCATTTAAATGTCGTCACTGTCATGACTATGGGCACTTTCAAAAGAATTGTCCAAAATTTCCCTCAGAACAAACAAAAAGAGAAGTAGGTGAAGGTTGGACCCATGCTAAGAGAACCAAAGTAAACCCTAAGTAAGCTAACAAAAGAGAGATGAGGAATATGGGGCCATCAATGCCCAAGAAGGAAGACATGACACAAAAACCCCAATCATAGGTAAGAAATAGGTTTGCAGAGCTGCAGAACAATCATGGAAGAAATCTGATCTGATGCAGAAGCAATTCATGTGGAAGAAGAACTGGTTAAGAATCAATCAGCCACTAGCCCTAGATCTAATGGGGAAGGTATCTCAAATCCTCGGTTCTCCCCAGGCCATTCTAATCCTAAAAATCCTGAATTAGAAGGAAAAGAGACAAAGGGGGAAGAAGGAGAAATAAATCTATCTCAGTTCATGCAAACAAAGACTAAAATAGGACGAAAAAACGAAAAGGAGTGGAGAGAAGAAGCCACGTACATAGACAAACTTCTTGGATCTCAATCAACATTCGAGGCCATGATGAATCTGATATTTACCAGAAAAAAAGGACAGGCCTTTAAAGGGGCATCCCACCCTTCAAAAGGTAAATAATGAAGGTGTTCTCCTAGAACTATAGGGGATTAGGGAGCAATAAAAATACTGAAGCAATGAAAGACCTCATTTGTATATCCAATCCCTACGTCATTCTAGTCCAGGAAACAAAAAATGGAGGATGTGTATTTCCTCCAAGTTACCCAGTATTTTTGAAGAAATAGTGAAGGTTTAGCAGTAAGCACCAAGGGGGCTTCCGATGGGCTAGGCATGCTCTGGAAAACTTCCTCCTTCGAGCTCGTCCACTCCCAATCTAGCATGCACTGGATCTTCTCAAGTCTTTGGCATAAGGACTACGGTCACTTGGTAAGTATCCTTAACATCTATATTCCTACTTTGTATTCTAAAAAGAAATTTTGTTGGCAGAGTATCCAGGTCATGTTAACCTCCCTCCAGCCCAAGAACCTCATTTTGTTCGGTGACCTCAATATCACTCTTTATGTCAACGAGAAAAAAGGATTGTCTATTGTGAGAGATCCTCTGCGTGAAACTGTGGAAGACTTAATGAGAAACTGGGATCTTGAAGATATCAAACCTGCTAGGGGACTTTACACTTGGTCCAATAGAAGGCTAGGGCTTGGCTATATTGTGGCTAGGCTTAACAGGTTCCTGGTCCATCATTCTCTGCTCCTTTCTAGATTTAGGGATGATTTAGCCATCTTTCCTTTTAGTATGTCAGACCACAAACCTATCCAATTGGAACTTTTGGAGGAGAAAAACCTTGGCCCCATCCCCTTTTGCTTTAGTCTACTTTGGATTAAGGAGGAAGGGTTTCTTGACCTTGTTCAGATAGTTTGGTATATGTCGGTTACAAGATCCCCCTTCTATATTTGGGAAGAAAAATTAAGGAGGGTTAAGGTGGCTCTCAAAGTATGGGAAAAAATTCTGAAATCCCCAACCCTTCAAAGAATTGAAGTTCGAAAGAATATTGATAGGCACCAAAGATGGAAAGAAGTCCACCCTATGGACATTCTCAATTTGGAAAAGGAAACCTCTCTCCATCGAGTCCTTCATGCTTCCTGTAGAGCAGAGGAAGAATTATGGACGTAGAAAGCGAGAACCTAATGGATCCTATAAGGTGAAAATAACACCAACTTCTTTCACAAGCAAGCAGAAGGCCGCAAGCACTTCAAGGTGGTGAAAGAAATCCAAAATCAAGGTCAGTTAGTTCAATACTTTGAACATATTAAGCAGATTGCTCATGATCATTTTAAAAACATCTATACTGAAGACAACCCTCCTGGTTTGCTTCCTCCCTCCCCAATTCTCAACCTAATTCCTCCTTCGGTTAGCTTTGTTAATAATGAGACCATCATTAGCCCCATCACCAAAAAAGAAATTAAAAAATCCCTTTCTAGTATGCATCCAGACAAAGCACCTGGGTCAGATGGTTTCACGGCCATGTTCATCAAAACCTGCTAGAAGAATGTTAACAATGACCTATACAAGATGGTACTAAAATCTCAGGCTTGCAACAAAATTGGGGGCAACACCAACTCCACCTTCCTTTCCTTTATCCCCAAAGAGAAAGGGGCCACCTCGTTTGAGCAGTTCATGCCTATTTCCCTCTACAATATTGGCTATAAAATTATCACCAAAATCATAGCTAATCGAATCAAAGGAGTGCTTCCCTCCATTATCCCTCGGAATCAAGTAGGTTTCATTAAAGGAAGACATATTGAGGACAATGTCATTCTTGTCCAAGAAGCCATTCACTCCAGTATTCAGCGTAAGGAAAAAGGTATGATTGTTAAATTGGATCTTGCATTGCTTTTGATAGAGTTCATCATGATTTTTTGTTTCAGGTCCTCTGCAGATTTGGCTTTGATCCTCTCTTTGTTAATTTGATTCAAGCCTGCATCAACAATCCATGGATCGCCCCTTTGTTCAATGGTCGTGTTGCTGGTTTTTTTCAAGCCTCCAGGGGTCTTCGTCAAGGGTTCCATCTCTCTCCTCTTCTTTATGTCATACAAGCTTTTGTACTAAGTTTTCAGCAGACTCAAAGTCAATGGAACAACAACCTCATTGGGATATGCATTGCCCATGGAGTCAGGGATATAAATCATGCCCAATTCGTTGATGACATGTTTCTCCTTGGAGGAGCAAGTGTTTAATAAACTAAGAGTTTCAAGTCTGAACTTGAACTTTACCAGGAAGCCTCGGGAAATAAGATCAATTATGCAAAAAGTTATATTTATGGGTGGAACTGCAATCCCAGATATATGTTGGAAATTACTAGAATCCTAGTAATTGAAGGGAATACTCATTGGGAGGCCTTCGAATAATTAGGAGTTCCCATCTTCAAGTCTTCACCAAAATCTTCCAACTAGCTCCCTATTGTCAACAAAATCAAGGCCAGAATCAAATCGTGGGGATCCTTCTGGTTCAATCCAGCACTTAAGGTGGTGCTAATCAAAGCAGTTCTATCCAGCATTCTCATTTATCAATGCTCCATCCTCCTGGCCCCAAAAGTAATTATTTCTCTTATTGAAAAAATTCTAAGGAAGTTCCTTTGGAATGGGGGGAAACTGACCGGGAAAAAGTTACCGCTTGTAAGATGGGGGAAAATATCAAAAACTTTGTTGGATGGAAGTCTTCAAATAAGAGATCTCAGAAGCCAAAATATCTCCCTTGGAGTAAAAATCCTCTGGAAAACCATCATAGGAAAAACAGCCTGGTGTAAAAGAGCTCTCTAGAAAAAATACTTCGTTGGGACTTGATTGAGGTGCCTCGGCAATCCCCTGGTGGTAAGAAAAGGTTCTCCTATCATCACCATCTGTTTAAAATCCATTGGTCTTCTCTCTTCCAGGTTACATTGGATCCCTAGGAACAGGAAACATGTCAAAATTTGGGAAGACTCCATTATAGGGAAGCCGTTGATTGGCCAGAGCCCTAGCATGACCCTGTTGAAAGATTATCTTCACAACCAAAATATCACCACCCTCTAGAAAATTTCAGACTGGGACACTAACTACAATAATACCTGGAAAAGTTGGAAGATTACTTGTCCTCCGCATCTTGAGGATGAAAAAAATTCCCTGATCTCCCAGCTACAAGGGAAGTCCCTGATCTCAAAGAGAACCAAGGATACTAGAGGGTGGGAAAATAAATCTGGAATCTATACCACCTTTGCAGGCTATAACACCATCTTCAACTAGCATGCTCCTGACAACTATGCTATTTGGAAGAACGTCTAGAAAATGAAAAGTATTCCCAAAGTATACTTTTTTATTTGGACTTTGGCTCATAATAGGATCCTGACCGGTGACAACTTAAAGAAGAAAGGTTGGGAAGGCCCAACTAGGTGCCTACTCTATCTTAATTTTGAAGAATCTGACGAACATATATTGCTCTTGCGCCCCTTTGCTAAGGAATTCTGGAATCTATCTCTCCTTGGAAAATCTGTATCAATCCTACTTCCTAACAATATCCACTCTCTTCTGATTGACTAAGCATATATTTCTGCATTTTCCAGCTTAAAGAATGGGATGTTAAAATCTTGTTGGATTACGCTCCCAAATTTCATTTTGTGGAAACTCTGGCTGGAAAGGAACTCATGAAATTTTAAGGGGAAGTCCGACCAAGCCTAAGTAGGTGGTTTCCAAGGTTTCAAGAATTCTAGGGGATTGTCTAAACTCCATTTTGTGTGACTCCTCTGGCTTTCCTCTCACCCCTTCCGAGGAAGCGTGGCTTCATAGTCTCATGCCTGACTTACCTAAAGGAACTTTGACGGCCCAAAAGAAAGAAAGATCTTAGCAGATAAGGCTTCAGGACTCTGAATTCAACAAGTAGATGAAATACCTTCATAGAAGCATTCTTTTCTTTGATGGGTCCTCTAAAGGGAACCCAGGGGCGGCAAGGTGGGGAGGGATTCTCATTACTCCAAAAGGAAACCAAGAAATGTCCTATTCTTGGGGTCTTGGACTCGGATGAAACAATGTGGCTGAATATCTGGCCCTCTGGAAAGGGCGAGTCATCTTGCCAAAGCTCAAGGTATCAATGACATTGCAGTTATTGGAGACTCTAGGCTTGTTATCCAAGCTCTCCCGATAAGCACCCCTCCCACGGAGTTGGCGATTCATCGCCTGTTAAGGAAAAATCAAAGCGTTGTTTCCTTCTTCCAGGGAATCAATTTTTTTCATGTTCTCTGGAAACATAATACTTTGGAATACTTGGTCATGAACCTTGCTTCTAGCTTAGACAAAGGAGTCCTCTGCTGAATTCCACTAGGTCATGCTTTCCTATTCCTTAGCTCTCGAGCCTATGCTTTCCCATATTGTGAAATTCAGTCACAGCAATATTAAGACTAAAGAAGATCTTACAAGAGACTCAAGACAAATTTACACATGAAATGACATTAACAATACTGCAATAGGAGGTTGCAGTTGTATATTATCAATAATCAAAGAATGATATTTGATACAATGTCATACAACTTGCATGAATGCAAGGCAATTCGAATTCCATGAAGGTCATTCGAATTGGATAGATGAGAGTAGGTTAATTATCCATTAGCCACACTAAACACACTAGTTAAACACTAATCAAGCCATGATTGACTATAACTAAGTCCTAACTGAATCAAAGTGCAATAATAACTGATTCTAACGGAATAGAACTCAATTGGATGTCAAACAGTATGTGGGGGCACATCTCTAACTCAAGTTAGCTCCAATGAAGTGAACTAAACTGAAACTAGTCATTGGAAGTTGTTGGAGGCGCCTTGTATCACTCCAATTAACTCAAATCAACCCAAAATAGACAATGAGATGAGGGAGGCACCTTACCAACTTAGCTTAATTGATTGTTAGGTGAAACAACATTCAGTTAACTAATGGGTGCACGTATGACAACCATATCACCCTAGATTTGCTCCAAGATTGAAGGAGGAAGCCTAGTTAGCCTCCTCGACTGAAGGAGAAGGCTTAGTTGGCCTCCTTAATTGAAGGAGGGTGTGGGTGTGCTGATGTTGATTTCAGGAGTGTGTTGGTGTGCTGATGCTAATGTTAATTCGATTCAATAAACTTAGGATAGTGGGTAATTAGGCCAAAATTGACCAAATAGGTGTGTGGGTTGGATAATGAATCCAACACCCCCCCTTAAGCTATACTCATGGAGGAGTAAAAACAAATGCTAGGGCCCTGGAAAAAAATGCCATAGGTCACCTTACACAAAAAAAATAACTTTAAAATTCTCAAATAAAATACTAAATGAGAAAAGAGGGAAAACCCAGTGGGAAACCCCCCCCCTCAAGATGAACACTGAAGAAGTAACTTCCTTCACCCTGATGAACTCACCCTCAACAATGAACGAGGTAAGTGAACTTTTACTTAGTAAATATCTTGGTGAATATATGCAATCTGCTCATCTATAGGGAAGTATTGCAGAACAATTGTCCTGCCATGCACCAACTCCCTGATGTAGTGCATGTGGATCTCAGCATGTTTGGTCCTCTGTCGCTAAACTAGATCCATGGAGATATTGATATCACTTTGGCTTTCACAAAATATGACTGTGACAAAGCATTACCAATCTCAAACTCTGAAAGAATGCCTTACATCCAAACTGATTGGATGCAAGCATTCACTACTCCCCTGTACTCTGCCTTTGCTGAAGACAATGCAATGGCAGGTTGCTTTTTGTTGTACCAGAAAATGGGTCCACCACCAAACATAAACACATACTTGGAAGTAGACTTTCTATCTATGGAATCCCCTACCGAATCTGAATCTGTAAAACCGACCAAATCTGCAGCATAGTGAATGTCGTAGGATCTAGTGCCCTAAATGTACTGAAGGATCCTATTGGTTGCCTTCCAATGGAACCCATGAGGCTACTGCATATATCTTGATATATCATTCATAGCATAACAAATTTCAGGCCTTTAATGTCTCAAGTATAGCACGTTTCCTATCAACTGGCAGTAAATAGTGGAATCCATGGGTAGAGTGGATTTTCCCTCTTCAATACTGATTCCTGAGAGGAAAGGAAATTGTCAAAAACCCAAATTTTCACAAAAATTTAAAATTTTGAAATAACATAAAAATCCGAGCCTGTAGTTTATTACCAGTTAACGGTTAGCAAAAGGAAAGGCAGTTAATAGATTAATTTGCATAAACTCAATTATGTTAACTCAGCAGTTTTCTTATTAACATAATCTTAAGTTTATCTTGCGCATAAAATTTATATTTGGTTTACTGATGAGTTCTAATTGTGACAATAGGTGGAATCTGACTTTGAATTCTGGATCTTACTTAGCATTTATGCTAACGCAGATGGATTATTTGTTCTTACAGGTTTACAGGTTTAAATGACCGAGTATTGTCTTTAAATTTATAAAGCATCCTGCAATCTTTCTATTCACAATTAATATGCTTAGATATAAGCTATTGTAATCCAACCTACTTCCGTAAGGTAGCACAGTTTGTTTTCTTATGTTGCTATTGTAAACGAAGTTTAGAAGATTGTATTTCTTCCTGTAGAATATGTAGCAATAGTATTACTTCCTTTGGTTATGAATAGTTTATTTTATCTGTTTGATAATCTTTATTTTCAAATTGCATACCCTAGCAATTCTATATTACAATTCTTGTATTAGGTTCTATCTAAGAACAACTTCCAGGGTTGGTGTTTTCCTTATCGAGCCAATTTTTTTATCTTATATTAACCTTAGAAATTGGGTAAGAATGTAAAACTATACTACAATAATGAGAAACTGCCACAACATCTAAGATAAGATCTCATAGATCTGTATTTAAGTAAAAGAGTTCATAGTAAAATGTTCTTACATTTCACTTTACCATTACATAGTTTTCTATCAAAACTTGGCTAGTTTCTAAGATTTAAAAATGTGCATAAACTATTTGTTTATCGTCATAAAAGATTTTATTAGTGTTACAATTGAATAATACTAATGGACCTACTCAAACGACACTATGCAAATTACGCTAGTTGAAAACTATGTAATTATTTACACTATTATGACAGGCACTGGAACTAAAAGATAATTCTTCTTACACTATTCACTAAATGTTTATCAGTCAAAGATTACATAAATTATCCTAAATTACTATAGGTAACAACTTAGTTATTCACCCTATTTCACAAGGATGATATTACTATAAGCTTGAATGGTTTGCAATTATTCAAAAGAGTTAATACTCACTTATATACTAAGCATATACTAACGATAACATTAATATAATTTTGTAACGTCTTCCAACGATACTCATTAGTATAACCTTACTATATATAACCCTCACTAGCTTTTACTAGCGATATTCAAAACATTGGTTATTGGTAATTTATATAATGTACTTCTTTTGGGTTACGAGGCTAAAGGATTGTGTTATATGGTAAGTCAACGTTGTAATAACGTTGCACCCCTCGCCAGTGATGAGCTAAATGATAACATTAATCAATTAACATAATGTTTTAAACCCACATCAATAATAAGCTATGCACCAAGCATTGAAACGATTATTATATATGATTTGAAAACCCATGCAAACTATAATGTGGTTTTTGATGAAATCATTGGTTAAATAAATTGATTTTTACGGAACGCAAGTGACTATGGAAAGTCGACCCACTGCATGATGATAATACTATGACCACGTGTAAGTTTCTTGGCCATGCACCGGTTGCTTAAATAGTTTTAACCCTAACCCTTGGCTCATTCGACCTCTGTCTTTTGCGTTGACCCTATGGGCTGCTCTGCAAGCTCTCATGGCGGCTGTGAGCTGCAAATAGCTACAGAGGCTCCAACGCTGGCTTTTAACGTGGCTTACTCCCTTGAGCTAGATGCCATTACTCGCCTCCTCTGTGATTTCTTTACTTCACTCAGAGTTTACTGCCTTCCTTGTGTATGGCTTTACGGCCGCTTGAGAACTCCTTTCTGCTCCTCTGTCGTGGTCTGTCAATAGTGAAAGCTTGAGCTTAATGTATGTTATTGCAATGCTCCTTCGTCATAGGATTTAGTTTTCCTACTTGTATGCTAGTGACGGTTCGCCTCCATGCTTGCAGACTCCTTGCAGCCATTGCTCAGGCTTATCCCACCTCTGCTGATAGTTGTGCAAACACTAGAGTCCTAACATCTTCTTCCTCAGCGAGAATGAGGGTTCGGCTCTTCTTGATGCTGGTTGTGTTGTTACCGTTCATCCAAGGCTCCATCGTTTTCATTTCCAACTGAGGTAAGTCATAAACTATCTGTCATTACTATTACGTTTTCACTCTACGTAAGGGTTTTAAATTTTATTAAACTCTGTTCCTTTTACAATGCATGTTAACTTGTCTTCAAGTTTTATGGTCGTTGCACTATATAGATGGCTCCACGTAGCGTTCACGGTAAGCTCCAGTTTCAAATAGGGTTTCCTCTGCTTGTACAGACTCTTGCAGTTGGAGATGGTTTCAGTCGTATTGCACCCAGTATTGGGTTGTTGTCCTTCATTTTTAACATTTTTTATTTTGGTTTATTACCCTTGCTTTTCGCGAGCTGACTACAGCTTAAAGATGTGACTTGTAAAGCTCCTCTCGTAATTGTAATAAAGTTACAATTTTGTAATATGATGTATATGCTTTTTCACACTCCATATCTGAATATGGGTGCTCGGCTCCTCGTTGAGGTTTTGTACTCTGTTAAAGTTTTTGGCTTACATTCAGTCTTCGAACTTGTTGATATAATGTAAATATTTTAAGATAGTCTGTCTGTAAGTAAAATTTGTTCTCCTTTATGTTTTTGTATTTTATCTCTATGTAATGAATTTAATTTGTTCTTTTAATGGTTTTATATAAAAAGAACTAAGCTTACTATTTATCCTCGGTTACTACTGTAATGTATTTGCATATAAAAGAATACTGGTAGTTTTCTACTCATAAATATGAGCTAGGGTTTTTACCCTATTTAATCTTTAAGATGATAATTTTTGTATTGATATTTAATTATGTTTTATTACTATCAAAGGAATTTAATATTATTTTAATGGCTCAAGAAATTCTAGGTTAGGGTTTATGGAAATAATCTTTGCTTCTTTCTTTAAATATTCCTTCAGTTTGTTAAAAGAATTTTGATTTATAAACGATAATATTTATGTTAATAATATTATCTGTACATAATACAATACTTAAGCTTGTATTTATGCATACACTTATTTAAATAAGACCGTGACTATTCTGTAACAGTTTATTTGCTTATGCTTGTACATAAAATCCAACCACTAGATTATGACTTGGTTGTTTTTATTAAAACAAGGGTATTATTAAACTAGGGTTTTAGTAGGATTACTCATAAACATTAATTTAGTAATGAGTCTGTTTTTCTTTTAATAAAAGAATAATTATTTTCCAAAAACCCTTTCGATTTATAGTAACTAACTCTCTTAGTTAGTTAAAAATATATTTAATTAAACTAAGTATTTATATTTTCCATCTTAATACCATAATTTTTTTTTATATCACTATCCTGTATTAGTAATACCTGTTAGTTTTTAAACTATTATTAATTCTAGTAAACTAGATATGGTATCTGATACCTTGTTTGAACTGAAAGTAAACAAGTAGTTAAGCTTTATTTCTTCTACTCCATAGCATGAGTTAATAAGTATGATACAAGGAAAATAAACATGTAACATAGCACAGATTAACATCCTGCATAATTTAAATTCGATAAAAAGAATAAGATACTGTGTATAGCATAATCTATTTCCTATTAGAGTATTTATAAAGAAGATCCTTCTACCTGTACTGAGTTATTTCTATTTCTTTTTCTACTGTACTTACCTACACAATCTAGTTAACAAAAACATATAAGAACAGGTTATTGTTCCTTGCTGATAATAGTCTTCATACAGAAGTAACGCTAATATAATGAAATGCATAATACATCTACTCATTTCAGATTCCTATCATATCTTCATTTATTTTAAACACACTACCTGTGCTAGAGTACGGTCTGGTTTATTCCATATGGGGAAAAACACAGGTAGGATTATTTCATCAAATTATAGATTCAATATTCAAATAACTAAAATATTACAAGCTCTAACAGTTCACTACAAAACATGTAAATCATTCATTATTCATTCATTCTCAAATATAAAATTTTAACACAACAAATAAAAAACTGTAGAACCTGTTTTAAAGCTGGATGACAACAACGTTGGGAGGCCGTTCCTGCCTACCAACTCCTAGAGAGCGCTCAAACAATGTCTTCCCAGGACCCCCGAGCCTGTTCCTGGTCTCCTTGGTTGAGAACTGGTGGAGCAAGCAACAAAATACTAATCCAATGATTCAATACTAACTCTACACTCAGCAGCAAGATCCTTCAGTTGAATAGTTGTACTAGATCACTTTCTGCAGTTTACCCCTCAATCACATTCCACAAATTCCCTTCCCAATGAAATCCTCCGAAGTACATTCACCTGAATGGTTCTCTTCTTGGGATAATGAGCAGCCTCAACTCTCTTCAATGGGATTTTTTATTAAGATTGCCTAGGTATTTTTTGGGTTAGTTGTCATTAATTGAGCCACCTGCTCTGATCCCACTTTCTTGGGGGATCATGACCCCAAATGTAGGGAGATTGCCACCTGCAACATTGGAAGTGTTTGAGGATGTTGCCACTTGTCTATTTGCTCTCCACCCAGTCTCCTCCACCAACTTGACCAGTAACACTCTTTTTAACAGCTCTCCAAAGTTGTTGTCTCCACTTTTATTTATTTATAATTAAATATTCAGAATTACCCTTGACTCTGCTGAGTCATCATTTACAACTTAGCATATAATTTAACATAATGTCTTGAAATAAAATCAAATAAGATAATATTATTTTGCAAAATTGGTGCATGTGACATACACACCCCCTTAGAATATAACATCGTCCTCGATCTTATTTATTCTTCATCTTCAGAATTCCCCTGGAACAGAATTGGATATGCATCTCGCATTTTACTTTCCAATTCCCGGGTGGCTTCCTATAGACTAAGGTGCTTCCATTGCACCTTCACCTATCCAATGGTGCGGTTCCAAAGTGTAATATCCCTCCTTTCGAGGATACAGTCCGGTTCCACCAGAAATTCTCCTTTTGGTTCCACCTATACATCATTCCAGTTAACAACATGAGTAGCATCATGAACATATTTCTTTAAAATGGAAATGTGAAAAACATTATGTACTCTTAAATTAGGTGGTAATGCTAATTGATAAGCTACTTCCAATCCTAGACAGAATTTCAAATGGGCCACAGTAACAAGGTGCCAATTTTGCACAACTCTCCAATCTCAGAGAGCTATTTTTGGGCCTTACCTTGATGAACACATGTTCACCTACCTGAAATTCCTTTGGAGTTCTTTTTAAGTCTGCTTGACTTTTCTGCCGATCCTATGCCACTTTTAGATTTCCCTACACTTGTTTTACAATTTCTTTCATTTCTTTTAATAGTTCTGGACCTAATACCAATCTATCTACTGGATTACTCCAAAATATGGGAGTATTACATTTCTGTCCATATAAAATTTCAAAAGGACTAAATCTGGCTGATGTCTGATAATTATTATTATAAACAAATTCTACCAGATGTAAATAGTCCTCCCATTTACCAGGCTAGTCTTTCACATACATTCTTAATAGATCTTCTAATACTTGGTTTACCCTTTCAGTTTGTCCATCTGTTTGAGGATGGAAAGGAGTACTAAACTTTAATGTGTTGTTTAACCCTTTAAACAAAGACTTCCAAAAGTTTCCTGTAAACTTAGGATCTCTATATGAGATTATGACTTTTGGTACTCCATGTAATCGAAAAATATGTTTTAGAAAAATATCAGCTATGTTTGCAGCTTTGTAAGTAGTTTTAACAGGTATAAAGTGAGCTACTTTGCTTAACTTATCAACTACTACCATGATAGAATCATTCTGATTTTGATTTTTAGGTAGCCTAGTAATAAAATCTAGACTAATTATCTCCCATTTCCAGCTAGTAATGGGTAATGGCTGAAGCAAACCAGCTGGGTGTTGATGTTCAGTTTTTACTTGTTGACATTCAAAACACCTAGTAATATATTATGCTACTTCAGTTTTCGTATTTGGCCAGAAATACTCTTTTGTTAACATAGTTATAGTCTTTTGATAACCTGGATGACCTGAATATGGTGTTTTATGAATTTCATCCAAAATTAACAGCTTAACTTTAGGTACATTAGGTACATACATTCTATCTTTATACAGTAAAAATTCTTTTTCATTTAAACTGTAACCTTTGATTAAGTTTTCTGTTGGATTTTCTTTAGCTTTAGCTTGCAAATTCTGGTAAATTTCATCTTGTTCTATTCCTTCTTTAAGCTATTCATCTAAGTCTAAAACATAGGTGCTGATAGCTACTGCAAAATTCAGCCTTGCATTCCTACTTAATGCATCAGCAACTTTATTTTCTTTACCTTTTATAAGTTGAATTTCAAAATCATACTCGCTTAAGAAAGATAACCACCTAGCTTATCTAGCATTTAAATTTGGTTGATCTCAAAGATACTTCAACCCTTTATTGTCAGTCATTAAAACAAATTTTCTGCCAATTAGGTGATGTCGCCACATCTTTAAGGCCTGTATTACAGCTGCTAATTCCAGATCATATGTTGCATAATTATTTTCATGAACTTTTAACTTTCTAGACTCATAGGAAATGGCATGCCCTTCTTGAGTCAGAACACCACCTAAGCCATCATTACAGGCGTTAGTGCACACTACAAATTCTTTATTAGGATCTGCTATTCTTAAAATAGGTGCACTGGTTAATAAAGTTTTTAACTTTTAAAATCTTTCTTCACATTTTTTATTCTAGTCAAACTTCTTTCCCTTCTTCTGCAAGGAATTTATTGGATTTGCTATCCTCGAAAAACCTTCAATGAACCTCCAGTAGTAACCGGTAATGCCCATGAAAGATCAAACATCCGTCACATCCTTAGGAACCGACCAATCTTCGATTGCCCTTATCTTTTCAGGATCTACGAAAATTCCTTCCTTGGTCACTACGTGACCTAAATACTGAATCTTATCCTTAAAGAAATCACATTTACTAAACTTTGCGAAGAGTTGATGTTCTTGCAACTCTTGCAAAACAATTTTTAAATGTTCTTTATGTTCTTCTTCAGTTTTTTAATAGATTAGAATGGCGTCGATAAACATGACCACAAACTTATCTAAATACTTATGCATCACGTTGTTCATTAAACACATGAAAACAACTGGGGCATTAGTAAGCCCGAATGGCATTACGACAAATTCGTAAAGACCATATCTAGTTCTAAAAGTTGTCGTAAAGATGTCTTCATCTTTAATCCTTATTTGATGATATCCATACCTTAAATCTATTTTCGAAAACACCGTGGCTCCACGTAGTTGATCAAACAGATCATCTATGAAGAGTAACGGATATCGATTTTTGATGGTCATCTTGTTTAACTGACAGTAATCTATGCAAAGTCACATAGTTCTGTCCTTCTTCTTGACGAAGATAACAGGTGCCCCCTAGGGCTACACACTTGGTCGAATATACTTTTTATCAATTAATTCTTTTAATTGATATTTTAATTGATTAATTTCAAGTATGTTCATTCGATAAGGGGCCTTTGAGCTAGGTACTGCACCCAGTACCAACTCAATGGTGAAATCCAATTCCCTTTTCGGAGGTAATCCCAGAATTTATTCTGGGAATAAATCAACCTATTCTTTTAAGATGGGTATGTCTTCCACTTTTAACTTATCCAATTTAATTTTACTTTCATCATCAGTAATTGTTACTACATAAGCTTTACATCCCTTTCTAACAGCGCTCTTAAGCTATAGGGCAGAAATCTTTCTTATGGTGGTTTTTCTAGGTATTCCTTTAACACTTACTGGTTTTTCGTCACTGTTTAAGCATGTGAAAGTTTTATCATAACAGTTTAGAATTACTCTATGTTGTTCTAACCAGTCCATACCAATCAACAAATCATAAGAACCAAGAGGCAAAACATTAAGTTTAACAACAGTTTCAAAATCATCCATAACTAATGCACATTCTTTCACAAAACAAGTTATTTTTCTTTTAGCACCAGTGGCTAACTGAACTAACCATGAATTCTCAAATTTTTCAAAAGATTATTTACATTTTTATACTATTTGAGGTGCAATATAACTAAGACTAGCTCCTGGATCAATCAAAATAGTTACAGGGGTCTGATTTATCATACCTTCTACTTCCACCATGTAAGTCTGATATTTAGCTTGTCGGTTCTCCAAGGCTGCGTTGATTCTAGGCATGCTCCTTGCTAGTTCCCCAACGGTCGTCTCCTCCTGTATGGTATGAATATTGCTAACATTCGTCTTCCGGTTTGGATAAACTGAAGCATAGTGTGGGTCATTACACTCCCAGCACTTGATAGGCTCTTTGCGCTCAAATTTTTTGGTTAAATTTCCTTGATTAATTGCAAATTCCTTACCTTTAGAATTATTTGATTGTTGGGTGTATTGCTCTTGTTTCCTTGGAAATTCTTGTTATTAGAATAATTTTTGGCCTTATTGTTTTTGAAATTTCTGTTAGGCACAAAATCCTTCTTCTTTTGTTCAAACTGAATATTATTTTTCTTAGCTTTCCAGTTGGCCAAGTTTTCTTTCTTCTGATTCTGCTCAAAACAAAAGTTAGCTTTTCTCATAGCTTCCTCCAAGGTCTTTGGGTTATCATATTCAATTCTATATTTAATATGATAAGGTAGATAGCTAAGGAATCATTGTACCTTTGGTTTCTCATCTACAAGGTATGGTACATACCTAAGTAGACTTAAGAACTTGTTGTTCAGATCCTTCATTGTCATTGATCCTAACTTCAGCTCATAAAACTCTTTGGCTCTCTCCTCATAATACTGCTCAGACAGGAATTTGTTTTTGAAATACCTCTTAAAGGTACTCCAGTTTACATTTTTCTCTTTTATGCCCTTAACTCTTTTCAAGTCCTGCCACCAAATGTCAACCTTTCCTGAGAGGTTATATATAGCCATTCTAGCCTTTAACTGGTTAGAATAGTTATATATTTGGAAGTACTTCTTCATCCCAGATAACCAAGATTCAGCTTCCTCCCCCTTCTCAGTCTCTCCATTAAAGGTCGATGGTTTTATCTTTTTTAATTCTCTGAAAATATCCTCATAAGGTTTGTATTTCCTCTTTTTAGTGTATTGATTATCATCACTACTATCATTGGTAGTCTGATAGTTTCATTGTTCACCAAACACTTCAGAAGATGAACTACTTTTCGTTTCAGTAAGTTTCATCTTTTTAGATTTACGTTGATGACTGGTATCTTCTTATTCGATTCTTCTACCCCTACCCTCAGTTTGAAACTTCTGAATTAGTATCTAATTAAGCTCTTCTTGAGCCCTCAGAATCCTTTCATTTTCTCGCTTTATAGACTCCATTTCAGTTTTTAGGTCCTTTACAGTTTGTAACAATTCTGAGGAATTGGTAGTTAAATCCTCTGGTATAGGATCTCTTGGTAGATTTCCTATTTCGGTAATTGGAGACTTCTCCTCTGCATACTCTTCCAGCCTTTCCATACCTACCTGTTAAACTTCAGAAAACAATTCTCTGTTGAATAACATTAAAAGAAGAAAAAATATGTCAACATAATAATTCAGTTACCCTTTCCTAAAAGCTAGTTGGGCTCCATCAAGGCCTAGTGTTTGAACCTTGTGCTCTAATACCACGTGTCAAAACCCCAAATTTTCACAAAAATTTAAAATTTTGAAATAACATAAAATGATGTGTCTGCAGTTTATCACTAGTTAACGGTTAGCAAAAGGAAAGGCAGTTAATAGATTAATTTGCATAAACTCAATTATGTTAACTCAGTAGTTTTCTTATTAACATAATCTTAAGTTTATCTTGCGCATAAATTTTATATTTGGTTTACTGATGAGTTCTAATTTTGACAGTAGGTGGAATCTAAGTTTGAATTCCAGAGCTTACTTAGCATTTATGCTAACGCAGATGGATTATTTGTTCTTACAGGTTTATAGGTATAAATGACCGAGTATCATCTTTAAATTTATAAATCATCCTCCAATGTTTCTATTCACAATTAATATGCTTAGATATAAGCTGTTGTAATCCAACCTACTTCCGTAAGGTAACACAATTTGTTTTCTTCTGTTGCTATTGTAAACAAAGTTCAAAAGATTGTATTTCTTCCTGTAGAATATGTAGCGACAGTATTACTTCCTTTGGTTCTGAACAGTTTATTTTATCTGTTTGATAATCTTTATTTTCAAATTGCATACCCTAGCAATTCTATATTACAATTCTTGTATTAGGTTCTATCTAAGAACAACTTCCAGAGTTGGTGTTTTTCTTATCGGGCCAATTTTTTATATCTTATGTTAACCTTAGAAATTGGGTAAGAATGTAAAACTATACTACAATAATGAGAAACTGCCACAACATCTAAGATAAGATCTCATAGATCTGTATTTAAGTAAAAGAGTTCATAGTAAAATGTTACATTTAACTTTACCATTACATAGTTTGCTATCAAAACTTGGCTAGTTTCTAAGATTTAAAAACGTGCATAAACTATTTGTTTATCGTCATAAAAGATTTTATTAGTGTTACAATTGCATAATACTGATGGACCTACTCAAACGACACTATGCAAATTACGCTAGTTGAAAACTATGTAATTATTTACACCATTATGACAGGCACTGGAACTAAAAGATAGTTCTTCTTACACTATTCACTAAATGTTTACCAGTCAAATATTTCATAAATTATCCTAAATTACTATAGGTAACAACTTAGTTATTCACCTTATTTCACAAGGATGATATTACTATAAGCTTGAATGGTTTGTAATTATTCAAAAGAGTTAATACTCACTTATATACTAAGCATATACTAACGATAACATTAATATAATTTTGTAACGTCTTCCAACGATACTCATTAGTATAACCTTACTATGTATAACCCTCACTATCTTTTACCAGCGATATTCAAAACGTTGGTTATTAGTAATTTATATAATGTATTTATTTTGGGTTACGAGGCTAAAGGATTGTGTTATATGGTAAGTCAACGTTGCAATAACGTTGCACCCCATGCCAGTGATGAGCTAAATGATAACGTTAATCAATTATCATAATGTTTTAAACCCATGCCAATAACGAGCTATGCACCAAGTGTTGAAACGATTATTATATATGATTTGAAAACCCATGTAAACTATAATGTGGTTTAAAATGAAATCATTGGTTGAAAAAATTGATTTTTACGGAACGCAGGTGACCATGGAAAGTCGACCCACTACATGATGATAATACTGTGACCACGTGTAAGTTTCTTGGCTATGCACCGATTGCTTAACTAGTTTTAACCCTAACCCTTGGCTCATTCGATCTTCGTCTTTTGCGTTGGCCCTGTGGGCTGCTCTACAAGCTCCAATGCTGGCTTTTAACGTGGCTTACTCCCTTGAGCTAGACGCCATTACTCGCCTCCACTGTGATTTCTTTACTTCACTCAGAGTTTACTACCTTCCTTGTGTATGGCTTTACAGCCACTTGAGAACTCCTTTCTGCTCCTCTGTTGTGGTCTGTCAATGGTGAAAGCTTGAGCTTAATGTATGTTATTGCAACACTCCTTCATCGTAGGGTTTAGTTTTCCTGCTTGTATGCTAGTGATAGTTCACCTCCATGCTTGCAGACTCCTTGGAGCTATTGCTCAGGCTTACCCCACCTCTGCTGATAGTTGTGCAAACACCAAAGTCCTGGCATCTTCTTCCTCGATGAGAATGAGGGTTCGGCTCTTCTTGATGCTGGTTGTGGTGTTATTGTTCATCCGGGGCTCCATCGTTTTCGTTTCTAGCTAAGGAAAGTCATAAACTAACTGTCATCACTAATACGTTTTCACTCTGCATAAGGGTTTTAAATTTTATTAATAAACTTTGTTCCTTTTACAATGCAGGTTAACTTGTCTTCAAGGTTGATGGCCGTTGCACTATATAGATGGCTCCACATAGTGTTCACAGTAAGCTCCGGTTTCAAATAGGGTTTCCTCTGCTTGCACAGACTCTTGTAGTTGGAGATGGTTTCGGCCGTATTGCACCCAGTATTGGGTTGTTGTCCTTCGTTTTATTACCGTTGCTTTTCTTGAGGTGACTACAACTTAAAACTGTGACTTGTAAAGCTCCTCTCGTAATTGTAATGAACTTATAGTTATATGCTTGTTCACACTCCATATCTAAATATAGGTTCTCAGATCCTCGCTGATGTTTTGTACTCTGTTAAAGTTTTTGGCTTACATTCAGTCTTCAGACTTGTTGATATAATGTAAATATTTTAAGACAGTCTGTCTGTAAGTTAAATTTTTTCTCCTTTATGTCTTTGTATTTTATCTCTGTGTAATGAATTTAATTTGTTATTTTAATGGTTTTATACAAAAAGAACTAAGCTTATTGTTTATCCTAGGTTACTACTGTAATGGATTTGCATATAAAAGAATACTGGTAGTTTTCTGGTCAGAAATATGAGCTAGGGTTTTTACCCTATTTAACCTTTAAGATGATAATTTCTGTATTGATATTTAATTATTTTTTATTACTATCAAAGGAATTTAAGATTATTTTAATGGCTCAAAAAATTCTAGGTTAGGGTTTATGGAAATAATCTGTGTTTCTTTCTTTAAATATTCCTTCCATTTGTTAAAAGAATTTTGATTTATAAACGATAATATTTATGTTCATAATATTATCTGTATATAATACAATACTTAAGCTTGTATTTGTGTATACACTTATTTAAATAAGACTCTGACTATTATGTAACAGTTTATTTGCTTATGCTTGTACATAAAATCCAACCAATATATTATGACTTGGTTGTTTTTATTAAAACAAGGGTATTATTAAACTAGGGTTTTAGTAGGATTACTCGTAAACATTAATTTAATGAATCTGTTTTTTTTTTAATAAAAGAATAATTATTTTCCAAAAACCGTTTCGATTTATAGTAACTAACTCTCTTAGTTAGTTAACAATATATTTAATTAAACTAAGTATTTATATTTTCTATCTTAATACCATAATTTTTGTTTATATCACTATCCTGTATTAGTAATACCTGTTAGTTTTTAAACTATTATTAATTCTAGTAAACTAGATATGGTATCTGATACCTTGTTTGAACTGAAAGTAAACAAATAGTTTAGCTTTATTTCTTCTACTCCATAGCATCAGTTAATAAGTATGATACAAGGAAAATAAACATGTAACATAGCACAGATTAACATCTTGCATAATTCAAATTCGATAAAAAAAATAAGATACTGTTTATAGCATAATCTATTTCCTATTAGAGTATTTATAAAGAAGATCCTTCTACCTGTACTGAGTTATTTCTATTTCTTTTTCTACTGTACTTACCTACATAATCTAGTTAACAAGAACATATAAGAACAGTTTATTGTTCCTTGTTGATAATAGTCTTCATACAGAAACAAGTTACGTTGATATAATTAAATGCATAATACATCTACTCATTTCAAATTCCTATCATATCTTCATCCATTTTAAACACACTACCTGTGCTAGAGTATGGTCTGGTTTATTCTAGACGGGGAAAAACACAGGTAGGATTATTTCATCAAATTATAGATTCAATATTCAAATAACTAAAAGATTACAAGCTCTAACAGTTCACTACAAAACATGTAAATCATTCATTATTCATTCATTCTTAGATATAAAATTTTAACACAGCAAATAAAATACTGTAGAACTTATTTTAAAGCTGGATGACAATAGTGTTGGGAGGCCGTTCCTCCCTACCAACTTCTAGAGAGCACTCAAACAATGTCTTCTCAAGACCCCCGAGCCTGTTCCTAGTCTCCTTGGCTGAGAACTGGTGGAGCAAGAAACAAAATACTAGTCCAATGACTTAGTACTAACTCTGCACTCAGCAGCAAGATCCTTCAGCTGAATAGTTGTACTAGATCACTTTCTGCAATTTACCCCTCAAACACATTCCACAAATTCCCTTCCCAATGAAATCCTCTGAAGTATATTCACCTGAATGGTTCTCTTCTTGGAATAATGAGCAGCCTCAGCTCTCTTCAATGGGATTTTTTATTAATATTTCCTAGGTCTTTTTTGGGTTAGTTGTCATTAATTGAGCCACCTGCTCTAATCCCACTTTCTTGGGGGATCATGACCCCAAATGTAGGGATGTTTCCACCTGCAACATTGGAAGTGTTTGAGGATGCTGCCACTTGTCTATTTGCTCTCCACCTAGTCTCCTCCACAAACTTGACCAGTAACACTCTTTTTAACAGCTCTCCCAAGCTGTTGTCTCCACTTTTATTTATTTATAATTAAATATTCAGAATTACATTCAATATCCTTGACTCTGCTGAGTCATCATTTACAACTTAGCATATAATTTAACATAATGTCTTGGAATAAAATGAAATAAGATAATATTATTTTGCAAAATTGGGGCATGTGATAGAAATGGTGCGGCCTTACAATTAGACATGTTAAAATTAATTAATAGGTCTGAACCATATTTTGACCGAGTTACAATTATCCCATAAAAGTCTTGTGTGATCTCAAGCCCCATAAATTGTTTCAGTAAGCCCAAATCACTCATTTCAAAAGCATCATGGAGAGCAGTTTTTATGAAAGCAATCGAAGCAAGTGTGCTTCCTATTATCAAAATATCATCAAAATATAATACTATGATCATAATATTACCATCATACTGCTACAAATATACATTATGATCATATTTTCATCTCTAGAAGTTTTGTGAGAGCAGAAAGGCATCCATTTTGGCATACAAGGATCTTAGGGCTTGTTTCAACCCATATAATGATTTCTGCAACTTACACACCAAGGAAGGCTCTGATGTATATCCCTCGGGATGATTCATGTATATCTCCTCATGCAGGTCTCCATGAATAAAATCACTCTTGACATCCATGTGATACACCTCCCAGTGCTTGGATGCGGCTATGGCCAAAACTAGTCTTATGGAATCCATCTTTGCCACCGGTGCAAAGGTCTCATGATAGTCCACTCCTTGGACCTGGGAGAACCATTTTACAACTAGTTGTGCCTTGTATTTTTAGGTTTTTCCATATGAAACAACCTTTTTCTGATACACCCACTTTCATTTAACTAATTTCCTCCCAGGTGGAAGGGAAACTAGCTCCCAAGTTGCATTTTTCCGAAGAGAATTGAACTCTTCGCCCATAGCAGCCTACCAACTCGGATCATTCCGAGCATGGTTGTAGGAATCGGTATCCAATCCAATCATAATATAATAGGTCTTTCATAGTAATTAATCATGACAATAGATATAAATACCTTCTCTTTAAAAATCAGACCGGGTTCTTCTTGGATCAGCAAGATTTCCAATGTTTGTCCTAGCGGAAGAGAGTGTAGTTTTGGCCCAAGTTGGGAGATGAGTGGACACATCATAATCTGGTTCTGAACCTGATATACTTTTCTCATTGATATCAGACATAAGATCTGAAATATCATATCCTTCACTCCCAATTTCATCATCCAAATGATCTGCAGAACAGGAGGGAATTTCAACAGTTTTCTCCTTGACTAGTTCTACCTCTTGGAGAGGTTCCTCAAATCAGACACTTCTCTCAATGAATATTTGTTTGGTTATGATATTCAAAAGTTTGAATCCCTTGGATTCTTATGGATATCCAATGAACAAACATTCAATACTTTTCGGTTGCAAATATTTCCTCTTGTCAAGTGAAATTCGATCCCATGCAATGGACCCAAAAACCTTGAAAATTGACACATCCGACTTGTGTCCAAAATAGGATTTGAAATGAGTTTTTCCTTTCATGGAAGAGTGAGATAATATGTTATGAATGTGTGCAACAACATTCATGGCCTTATCCCATAGGTGTGCAGCCAAACCTTTGGCTTCCAACATGCAGGTAGTCATCTCTTTGAGGGCCTCGTTTTTCCTTTCCACTACACCATTTTGCTAGGGTGTGTAGGGAATGGAGTGTTGGATTTGGATCCCACTGTCAGCACATATTTGCATAAATTCATACTTTATATATTCCCCTCCATTATCATATCTAAGAGACTTTATATTCCTCCTAGAGTCATTTTCAACAGATGATTTGAACTTAGTGAATCTTTCCAAAACTTCAGATTTTTTCTTTAGGAAGAAAACCCAAGTGTATCTAGAGAAATCATCAATGAATGTGAGTACATACCATGAACCACTCATGGATGTTTTAGGCATGGGTCTGCTGATATCAGAATGAATCAGCTCCAAAATACTTTTTGCATGGCTTTCCTTTCCCCGATCAAACTTGTGCTCAGGGTGTTTGTCGACAATGCAACCTTTGCAAATTCCATTGGAAGTTTTGATGGCTGGGAGGCCTTCAACCATGGAACACTTCTGAATTTACTGTAAGTATTTGAAGTTAAAATGACCAAATATATCATGCCATATCCTACTTACCTCATTCCCGTGAGTCAAAAGAGCGGTGGGCTTTGCATCCACCACAAACCTGGAAAACTCATAGGCCTTAGCATGGTGGTTTGCTATGACTGTTGCAACGAGATTCTCGAATGCAATATCAGTGATTTCAACACCATTCAGGCTGAAAGTAACTCTCTTGGGCACTCCAGTGTGTGTCAATTGATATACACTCAACAGATTGGAGGCCAAGGAGGGTACATGCAGAACATCAAAAAAGATGCCATGTTCAATTTTTACAGTACATTTTCCTTTCGAAATGATATGAGAATCATCTCCCATGTGGATGGGAATGATTTTGTCAATGTCCAGGGATGAGAAGGATTCTTTGATTTCCATCATGTGATTTGAAGATCCAGAGTCTATGAGGAGATATTTGGGATTCAAAGTGTTGTCCATGAGGGCATGTCCTCTTTCTTCCTAGGTATCCCAATCTTGATTATCTCTCTTCTGAACACTCTCCGGAAGATTGATATTGTTCCCCTCGAGGATAAGAGTCATCTCATCAATCATTTTCTTCTTGTGAACATGTTTAGGGTGAAATCCTTTCCTGTAGTAGGAACAATTGACTTTTTCTTTGCCTTGGTTTCCTTTGTTCTTGTGTTTCTTTGAGCAGGAAGGCTCTTCTTGCTGCTGGTTCTTATCTTTTGGATTTGGAGCATCAAACTTCTTTTGATTCTTCTTATTTCCTTTACCTTTCATATCTTTAGGCCCCGAAGCAAAAAGCGCTTGATCTTTGGAGGATCTAATGATCCCCATCTACACAAGTTTGTCATGCACATTTGTGAGGGACTCAATGAAGGCATTGAGAGAAGGCATCTTCTAGTTCGGGGTTGTTAGCTTCCCGATATGGAATGTGGAAACAAATACTGAGTAATCCAATTCAATTTTTGAAAGAATGGAGAGAATGAGGTGATCATCCTCTTTCTCCACCTCACACTGCTTCAAATGGATCACTAGGTGCTAGAATTTGGTGAAGAATTCATTGAAAGTTTTGAAATTGCTTGGGTGAAGAGAAATTAGCTCATTCTCTAGCCAATAAATCCTCATATCATCCTTCTTATCAAAGAGATCAGCAAGTGTGTCCCAAATTTCCTTTGGATTCTTCAATCCAATGACATGGAAATGAAGATCTTTGGAAATCGACAGGAACAGAAACCCAAAAGCTTCATCCATCTTGTTCTGGTATCTAGTGTTATCCACCACATCGTTTGGCTCTACTTCAGTGTTCATTGTGACTCTGTTGAATCCCTTGGTATGCAGTTGAATCTCCATGTCTCCCTTCCATTGGTGGTAATTTAAAGGAGTAAGAGGATCCATGGTAGAAGCCATTTTTCTATTGTAGTGAATGCAGTAGAAAACTTTCAAAGAACCTACAAAAACACAAAAAGGGCACCGCAAGGTCATTTGAGCCTGCACTCTTCAGGTTTTCATCACACCCAACTTAGTCAATCAAGCAAGCTTGATCAACAATTTCTTTTCTTAGGACTTATGTGGTAAACCTTCAGCTTCTGGTGCAGTGCTGGAATTTTTTATCTTTTTTCTCAAATTGCATGCTAGATCCATCAAAAACATTGTTTTTGAAGAAGAGATTCATCTCGTTGTGGCTTTGATACCATGGGAAATTCAGTCACAACAATCTTAAGACTAAAACATATCTTACAAGAGATTCAAGACGAATTTACACGTGAAATGACATTAATAGTACTGCAATAGGAGGTTGCAGTTGTATATTATCAATAATCAAAGAATGATATTTGATACAATGTCATACAAATTCCATGAATGCAAGGCAATTCAAATTCCATGAAGGTCATTTGAATTGGATAGATGAGAGTAGCTTAATTGTCTGTTCGCCACACTAGACACACCAGTTAACCACTAATCAAGCCATGATTGACTCTAATTGAGTCCTAACTGATTAAAAGTTCAATAATAACTTATTATAACTAAATAGAACTCAACTGCATGTCAAACAGTAGGTGGGGCGGCATCTCTAACTCAAGTCAGCTCCGATGGAGTGAACTGAACAGAAACTAGTCACTAGAAGTTGTTGGAGGTGCCTTAAATCACTCCAGTCAACTCAAATCAGCCCAAAATAGACAATGAGATGAGGGAGGTGCCTTTACAACTCAGCTTAACTAATTTTTAGGTGAAACAACATTCAGTTAACTAATTGGTGCACTTATGACAACCAGATCACCCCAGATTTTCTCCCTGATTGAAGGAGGAAGCCTAATTATCCTCCCCAATTGAAGGAGAAGGCTTAGTTGGCCTTCCTGATTGAAGGAAGGCATGGGTGTACTGATGCTGATGTCAGGAGTGTGCTGGTGTGCTGATGCTGATGTCAATTCAAGTCAATAAACTAGGATAGTGGGTAATTAGGCCAAAATTGACCATATAGATGTGTGGGTTGGATAATGATTCCAACACATATGACCCTCTTCCTTAATACCAAGGATCCTTCTTCAGGGTCTACCATGTGGGATCCTCCTCAACACGTGGTGTGTCCCTTAATATCCCATGGCAATAGTTGGAACCATGTGAAGGCGTGTGGGCAATTGCATGTAGCACGCATTGGGTTAAAGGTTGAAGGCTCTTCGAACACACAGATCTGGTCCATGTCCAATCCGTCTCTCATCACTCTGATTTGGCATGCTTGTAATACCATCCTTCTATGCAATCCAGATATTTTTCGTCCTTCCGCATCAATTGGAATGATATCGAATGTTGAGCATGGTATTAAACAAGGTTCCAGATGGCTCTATCTTCATCGTTGTTGGATAATTTGCAGGTTTATAGGAGTTACAGGTGCTGCCAGAACTTTGTTCATTTTCGTTCCCATGGACACTTCTTCAGAGTCCACTGCGTCCTCTCCTCTGGATCTACATGTGGAAGATGATATTCAGGATATCAGAAAGGGGATGAGGAGAATGAACCACCTTCTGAACAGAATGGACATGGAAGGAGGGCATTGACTGACGAATGTTTATCAGGATTTGGCCCAGCTAAGCAAGGAAATCGACCTCTCAATCAATCAAACTGAACAAGTGCTCACAAAGTTTCTTGCATAATTGGAAATCAAGCTGGAAAAACTAGAGTTGAAGTTGGTTAAGCTGGAAGTAGCGATGGATTCTGGCTCCTCCACTCGTCATGGTGGAAAGGCTCGCTAATGCATGTACTCTCTGGTTTTGTTTTGGCTTTTACTAATCAAAATTGTTTTTAGTATCTAGTTTTAGAATTTCTCATATTTTCAACATGTAAAAATCCAAACAATATGGGTTGATTTTGGACTTATGATTTCCGCTCCCATAAGGGCACCTAAATTTGTCGCTTCCATAAGGGCACTCAAACTATGTGGTTTTTTCTACAGTGGTTATACCACTACTCTTCTAATATAACTGTTTATGTTTAAAAAAATTAAAACGTGGTAATTAAAAACTATTATATGAGCGTGTAGTTGTACTCCATTGACTCCATATCTTAGCTTGAGAAGTATAACTTCATTGCACTAAAACCATGCATCGTTGAATAATCTTCCATTTGGTAGTGTAGCACCATGAGAACAATACGTTAGGTAATTTACTAAGAGGGTGGTAGGCTCAACGAAATCTAAAAATATGTATTAGTAATTTATTATAGATCTCAATGTGTCAAATATATGCCTCTCGGCGTATTCCAAACATATTAATCTTATTAATATGGTTGTTGCTAGTTTATATTCTTTTTCGTTTTACCTCACGTTCTTCTAGTTATCTGCCATGAATTGTTGGTTATCCATTCATCAGCTATGATTTATCCATGCATTACTACTAATGATCCATTCATCAGCTAGCTTCCAATTGTTTTTACGTAAATAGACATTTTTATTTGAGATTTGGGGTGGACTACGACCTATTCTTTTTCATCTATGGACAAGGATGAGACAAGTATATTATCAAGATTAATTCTATGGTAGTCATTCAAAATTCAAAATAAACAATTACTATCACACTTGCATAGTTTGTGGTTGGATAACGTTGATACGGATCAAATGGTTAAGAGATAGTTATGGAATGGAAGACAATTTCGGAATTTATTTTTTATTCCTCGTATTCTTCGAGTTAAACGAGTTCAAATGCGAGTTATCATGCCTAGTTACATGCTATCACCAACATTCTTCGTGTTATCTATTTATCAACCATCACTTATTTTTTATATTATTTTTCTTTTTATCTCACATTCTTCTAGTTATGTGCCTGAACTATTGGTTATCCATTCATCAGTTGTGAGTTATCCATTCATCATCTAACTACCAGTAATTTTTTATATTCCTTTTTTTATAATTGTTTATTTCAAAATTTGAACAACTACCATAGAATCAATCTCGGAAGTACACTTGTCTCATCCCCATCCATAGATGAAAAATCATAGGTCGTAGTCCACCCCAAATCGCAAATAAAAACGTGTATTGACGTAGTAAAAAAATACATTTAAAAAATAACCGGTAGCTGATGAATGGATAACTTGTAGCGATGCATGGATAACTCATCACTGATGAATGGATAACCAAAATTTNTATATATATATATATATATATATATATATATACGTTGATAAATGGATAACAGGAAGAATGTCGGTGACAACATGTAGCTAGGCATGGATAACTCAAAGTTGAACCCATTTAACTAGAAGGATGTCAGGGATAATAAAAAAAATCAATTGTCTTCCATTCCATCACTATCTCTCAACCATTTGATCCTTATCAACGTGATCCAGCCACAAACTATGTGGGTGTGCTAGTTTATATTCCTTTTTTATAATTGTTATTTAGAATTTTGAACGACTGACATAGAATTAATCTCAATAGTACACTTGTCTCATCCTCGTCCGTAGATGAAAAAGCATAGGCCATAATCCACCCCAAATCTCAAATAAAAACATTTATCAATGTAACTATTAGCTTAAATTCAACTCTAATCATGGTTATATTGGATCATTATTAGCTTAACTATTATATACAAATATTATCTTAACTCCAATGATTCTAAAACTATTTCTTTAACTTCAACTCTAGTCGCTTAAAGCTTAGTATAAGTACATTTGGCATCTAGGAGTCTAGCTAATGTATACTACTGTAACAGTTGAACTCCTAATAAAATCATTTGAACTCCTAATAAATTCCTCCATCTGGTAGTTGGGTATCTATCTAATTACATCGATATGCATTTATGTCTTAGAATTTTGGGGTGGACTACCATTTATGATTTTTCATCTATGGATGATAATGAGACAAGTGTATTGTCCAGTTTGATTTTACGAGCGTTGTTCAAAATTCATAATTAACAATTTCAAAAAAATAAAAATAAAAAATAAATAGCTTAGTTAACATGTGATAAGTATAGTTCGTGATAGTTGGAAAAATTAAACTTCAACTTCAACTTGGTAATTAAAACTCAATTATGATTATGTACAACTATTCGATTATTAGATACATCTATTAGATTGACTCCAATGATTATATAGCTTCAGGTTAACTTCAACTCCAATCACAACTTTAACTTAAAATGCAATTGTTGATATATTAACTTTTAAATTGACTATTAGATACAATTATTAGCTTAACTTCAATGATTTTACAACTATCAGTTTAACTTCAACTCTAATCGTAGTTATATTAGATTAACTATTAATAATTCAAATATATACATGTCACTATATTCTGAACATATTAATCTTATTAATGGTTGTTGCTAGTTATTTTTATTTTTAGTAGAATAACATTACTAATGAGTCAACATCCCCACATACTGAACTATAAAACACCTTGCTACTCTCGATACAATAATTTTAATGTCTTTTGAAATTTAATTATATTTAAACCATAATATATAAGAATAACATGTCTTAAAAAAAAACTTTTTCATTGAATCTCTTAGGATAGTGAGCTCAAGTTTTGTGGCCCTTCGGTTGTCTCTCCCTTGGGCTTTATCACTTCCTCCTTGGGCCAATGAAATTATTATGTATTATTGAACTCTAGATGATAAGGGAAACACAAAATGATTTCATAGGTTGTTTTCCATAGAAAATTATCCCGCGGGTCTTCACCTAATGTAGAATGATCATTATATAGATGCAAACATTGGTTCATTTGTACATAGTTCATTATATTGAGATATTTTGGAATTAATTCTTCGTGACCATTCGTTGATAAACCAACATATGCATTCTGTTTGAGTGCCACATCTAATGATTTCTGTAATAATCCATATCATGCCAATACCTCTCCAGCATTTATATGTTAGTATTTGTGGTCAAAATCTATAAAAGTTAGAATTTGGTTTAATTTAGATGATTTCTAATACGCGCGTCACTCGGATTTTCAATTTAGACCATTCTTTATGTTATATAAATAAAGCTTGGAATAATTGTTTTCCAACATGGGTGAGAACAATGTTATTTTTGACAACATGGAATAATTGTTTTCCAACATGGGTGAGAACAATAGTATTTTTTACAACATGGATGGGTCAACTAAACTCATGGTTAGAGTATTAATATTACGAATGGTTTCCATTAATCTTGGTGTTTCATGGTGGAAATTTATGCTAAGATAATGATGAAAATGTAATATGTATTAGGTTGGTAATTTGAAATCAAGAGTGTTTGAGGAGAGTCGAGGAAAGACATTGAGGTATTTGTTGAGCATCATAGCAATGTAATCTAAGAAGCAATGACTACTCATAAATAAATAGTGCAGTTTATGTTCCATGCATAGGAGTGAAGTAAGAATGGAGATACGCGCACATGGATTTGGTAATGCTTACGACAACCTCCCTTAGATTGTGGCAAATGATCAATTGTTGAAATCATTGGATATATTTCTTATATTACAATTTTGAGGTTTTGGGTTGACTTAGAGACCCTGCAAAACCCTGAATTGTAGTTATCAGTTGTTAAGATTGTGCTTCTAGAACATATTGTTTGTAGGATGAAAGAACTTCAACAAAGCATTCCACAAATAGGAATTTGTGGTTTGTGATTATTTTCTAGCTAAGAATTTTATGACTTTAGGGATTTTTCGAGAAGAGCTAGGGAATAAGCAACAAATGTGACTGGCAAATATTTTCTCTTCTGTGGGTGAATTTACACTGTAATTTTTCCAAAATGGCTCATTGTATATTCTACTCCATGACTTTTTGTTTGCTTAAACTAGTTCCAATGATTGTCATGGAAAGAGTGTCAACATACACATGGAAAATAATAATTATTTGTGATAATGTCATTGTTTAACGGGTGCTCTATTAGGTACTCATACACCATCCAAAAAAACACCATCTCCTTACTTTAAGAAATGTAACCTCAAGCGTTAGTTTGATTTGTAGATGCTTTAGTGTGAAAGTACATAGAGGTATTGGGATCAAATCTCATTAGGACCCTTGGGGTTACAAATTCATATTTCCACTAGCATTCTAAGTGTCCTTGATGCAAAAAGGTGGAGAAGAGGGTATAAAGGCACACAGTGTTGGCAAGATAACAAACTTCATAAATAACCGTCACAAAATATTCTTCTAGAATCCCATGCCCATCATGATTACTCTAATACTTCTCTCAATGAGCTCAATTCACATGTACATGTAGACTCGTTTACAAGCTCACGCAAAGGGATTTTATTTTCTAATTTTTGAAGGTGTTTTTTAAGGGCACAACACTTTTGAAATCCTTTTTTATTCGTCATTAGCCTTTTTGAAACTGCTATCTATCCCTTGTTTACGACCTATTGTCTAGAACCTATTGTCGAGTACCATTTTACCTCGTGGGCCACCTACCTTAGCCGCGTTCCTCTTATCACATCCATTTGTTGATCCTCCTCCAACATTGCCATTATACATGCCAATTCGATTGAACTAAAGGCATGGGTTTAAGTCATATTTCAAAGCTCAATCAATGGTTGTTATTTGAAAAACACTCATATTTATCCCTCAAAAATCAAAATTTCCCCATATGTACTTAAAATACCCATTGTTAATGATCATGGCAAAAAAGTAAGGACCAGATAAACACTAATGCATGCACTATTTTAATTTTCTATGTAATGGTAACATAGTGTCAGTTTTATGAGTATATAGTAGATATGATGACCATTCTTTTGGTTTCTTCGTGATATAAATGAAAATTTTGGATCATGTACTACAATTTTTAAAATTATTTATAACTTTTTGTTGAACAATTTAAACAAAACTTTTTATATAATAAAAATAATCTATTTTAAAAGTTAGAGCCACGCTATTGGTGTATCAGACTCCCTTGTTTGTGGGACAAGGGGCCACCTTCTGCACAACAATGTAACTGCTCAAGTCTATAAAGATGTAGATACTCTACCCCTCTGAGTTTGAACTTATGACCTCGTAAGAGGAGACACATGTTCTTAATTATTAAACCTACTTAAGTTGTACATCAACACAAATACTACTCATTATTGTAAAAAAAAACTAATACATATATCTATTTTTAATAATAATAATAATAACTATAAACCAATGACGATGTTAATAATAAAAAATAAAATTGAAGTGTTATGATTATGACGATACTTGTTGTTCCGTAGCTTAAGGAATTCAACCAATAAAATAAAGAAGTTCAGACTCCATATTAATTTCCATATATTTGATGGTAGAAGAAAGTATTGTGAAAGTATTAAAAAAAGTAAGTTATGAAACTTGTTAAAGTTCAAATTTATATTATTAAAGGTGGGGTATATATTTTTTTCACACAGAAATACAACTTTATAGTATTAAAAAGTTATGTCTTACAAGCAGGTTAACGGTGATACAATTGTACATAGTTCTCCATAATCCTTACAATCATTGATGGGGAAAATTCATATGCTATGTCTTTGTAGTCAAATATAGACCTTCAAATCAAGAATTGCAGAAACATAGTTTCCTATTCCAACTAAATAATAATTAAGGATCCTTGCTCAAGGCATGATGCCCCGTCAAACATGGCCCAAAGGATGGATTCCGCACCCTCCCCGATGGCTTGTTTGGAAAGAACGTCTGCTTTGGAGTTCAACTCTCGATAAATATGGTAGAAGGAGGTGTGCTGATAATGCTTGATTAGATCCTTGGTCCCTTTGATCCAATGGAGAAGTTGGATGGAATACAGATCGTGGGACCCTCTTTCCTAGTCCACAATAACTTTTGAATCACCATATAATGTGACTCGCAATATATCTTTTGTTTTGCAAAATGGAGTAAACCCCATAATGCAAGAAGCTCAACTTTGGTATTTGTTCCTGGGCCAATGCTCATCTTGAGTCTGCAATGTAAATTCTTATCTAATCTGATCATCCTGGACCCACATAATCCTCCCTACTGTGCACCATCAAAATAGCCCGCAGTGCCATGTTGATCTGACTGTAAGGACATTGCCCTCTTGATATGCAAGTTTTGTTTCATAATATCACATGAATGTAGCCATCCAATGGTGATTGCGCATGCAATATTGCAGTTAGGCCTCCCATTCTGAAAAGTGATGGTGTTTCTAATTTTCCACACCAACCATAATATGGCCATTGGAACATCGATAGGGATAGACTTGCATTTAGATATGGAAACAAAATTATCGAAAATAGTATGCTTCTCCCAACTAGCAGAGAATGAGAAATACAATAAAATAATAGCCCAAACTTCCTGAAAGAAAACACACTCACCGAAAATGTGATTTGCGGTTTCTAGGTTATTTGAACATAGGCCGCACAAGCCAGGGCCAGAATGGTTGCGCTTTTGCAGGCCATCCCAAGTTAGTATTTTCTAAGTGATGCACAACCAGGAAAAATATTTCAATTTGGTTGGTAATCAACCACTCCATAAACGCTTGAGCAAAGACGCCTGAGGATATGGATCCTGTTGGGAGATGATATAATCATACATGGCTTTTGCTGTGAAAGATCTGTTCCTATGATTACCAATCCAAACAATCCTTTCAGCCTTCTGGTTCATATAGATACCCATAGTGATCAGTGAGGAGATGTAAGAATACCACTCCATCTCTAGTTCACCTACTGAGCTCAAGAATGTTCGCACTGCTCCAAGTGGGGAGTCCATGCCCTTACTACAAAAATATCTGGGAGAGGCCGTGAATATTCCTATTGTGAATATGGTTGATCAAATTGATTGACAGTTTGTATAATTCCACTCACACGATTAGATCTATGCCGATAAATATTTGAGTACCTTAGCCTACCTGCCAAGAGAGATTGGGAGCGATGAGAGGAAGGGTGTCCGCCAGGCTACACCAAACTAAAAAGAAATTTCTAGGTCAAATGTTTCTAGATCTAGGCCATAATTCGAAAGGCATCCTATGGAGGTATTTTCTCTTGATTACTTTTCCCCAAAGATCGTCATCCTGCAAAACCCGCCAGAGGCTCTTAGTGCAGACTGAGGAATATACGAAGGTGAAATTCTTGATGCCACAGCCTTCGTGATTACGTGGTGATGAGAGTATATCCCAACTGACAAGATGATACTTATGTAGAGAAGCATTTCCATGCCATAGGTAGTTAAAGATATTCGTTCAAATGATGCTTATAACTCCAGACAGAAACCGCAACAGAGATAGCCAATAAATAGGAATGCTTTGTAAAACAGCCTTAGCGAGAGTAAGCCGGCCTCCCAGGGATATCCACCGTGACGACCATCCCTCCAATTTGGAAATATGTTCATTATCAATATGTATATGATTTTAAAAACACCTTTCATTATGAAGTCACAGGCATTGTTCTTACTAATCACAATTTTGGTTTTGTTTTTTAAATTCATAATATTAAAAAAAAATCAATTAGATTAACATCTATAAAAATTGTGTATTATTTTATTTTTCATGATGTGTATTATTTTATTTTAATGTTTTATTATTATGTATTATTTTATTTTTTTATTAATGATTTTAATGTCATTGATTTTTTTATTGTGTATTATTTTAATTTTTATTAATGATGTTAATGTTATTGAAAGTTTTATAATATTTAAAGCATCATGGGTAAAGGATTGATATCTTTTAGAAATCAATAGTTGTTAACCATAGGAAAAGGTAGGTAGAATTCAACCAGAATTCTGCTTGGGAATATGAAGACCCTGGTTGCATCAAGGAGGAGAAGCTATGATGGAAACAGTTGTGGGAGAAAGAGCTACGACAAAAGCAGTTGTAGAGGAAGTTGCGATAGAAGCATCCGCGAGGGAAGAGTTCATGATAGAAGGGAATTTACGATGAGATCAGTCACGATGGAAGGAACCACGATAAAAGAAGGCATACAACAGTTGAAAAGGACATCTCGGGAAAACATGGGTAAGAAATCAACTAGGATAACGCATGCTTTAGGGAATAAATCATTTTGTATTTTGGGTCGGTAGTACCTACTGACAGTTGTAACTAGATGTACGAGAATAAGAATTATAGCCTGTTGGCTAACACAATGGAGTTGGTTGACTACGATGTGTAAGAGTCTATAAAAGGGAGAACCCAAGCTATGTCCGGGTTAGACAAATACAGTCTCGATTGGTTTGTGTTAGTCATTTTTTCTGGTGTATGTTTGTAGAGTTGTAGAGTTGTAGAAAAGAGAGATTCAATCTAGGTTGTGTGCGGAGCGAAATTAGGGTGAACGAGAAGAACTTCAGAGACCTGAGACTAGAGAGAATGAGAGGAGAGAGAAGTCCGTATATATTTTAGAGAAGATCTAGAATAGAATTTGCAAGCTGAGTGTGTAGACAAAAGGTGCCATATATTTCTCATGTCAGATGAAGAGCGCCTTTGTGGTTTTTCCCAGATGAGTTTCCATGCTAAATGTTGTCTAGGTGTATATTTGATGAATGTGCTTATGTCGAATGGATGTATGTTATGAATGAATGTATGTGTATTTGCTTATGAATGAGTCCTTATATGCATATGTCACACTTTTGTTAGTTGGAATCACTAATAAGGATGTATATTAACTGTTGTAATCTTTGTCGACGGATAAGTAGAGTAATATATTGAATGCACACAATAAGAGTAAGTAATATAACCACTAGATTTGGTCAAGCAAGATAGCAAGGTGCCAAGGAAGACGAAATCCCCACATAACTACAAAAACCTAGTTCTAGCAATTACCCATAAGAGATATCTCGGGTGAGACTACATCTGTGTCGCTGGTATTGCCGACCGATCCTTGCTCTATCAGGTCAATGTCTTGGGATTTTTTGATGAACAAACAAGGGTTTGAACCTGGTTCGAAGGGAGAAATTCCAACAAATGGTTCAGCTACCGAGACCGTGAATCATTTTGTGAGGGATGTGTTTTGGCATTCGACGAAGCCATAAATTCAAGAGTGGATGGATTTTAAAGCATTCGAGATTGCATGAAACGAAAGTGAAGGATCGTGGTTGAATCCACAAATTGGTTGGATTGATACCTCTATACAGATATTCATGACATTTTCTTTTGTGAGTTTCCTATTTTGTTGTATGAGTGGTTGTTGGAGCTAGAAACCTAGCGAAAAAATTTCCAAGGAGGAGAACTGACAGAGTGGATTCCTCAGCTTATTCAACGGCTGAAAAGAACTAGCAACCCCATATTTAGGGTTGTTGATTTCTGGGTTGATAGTATTTTGGGTGGATATATCGCAGAAATTGTCGTCGACACTATAATGTCATATAGTGAAGTAGAAAGAGAATTTTTCCAAGGACCCAGAGGAAGGTATTTGACATCTTTGAAAATATGGATCAAAATTCTCGTATGCGAGAAATGGATCATGAGAATGGAATCTGATGAGTAAATAACTGTGTATAAAGACCTGGTTCGAGAAAAATGGAGCAAAGTAAGTTGAGATGTTCCCTGGTGATAGCGAAACTGGAATAGAGGGTGGATGTCTAATGAAGTGGAAGAAGATTTCTATTGAGAAAAAGAAGAAGAAATATAATTAGAAGAGGGAGTTGTAGTACGAGTTGACGTCGCACTTTGACGAAGGTTCTTGTGACGAGGAAGAGGAATTCTGGCCTATCCCTAAAAGACAAGAAGAAGAAGAAGAAGAAGCCCCAAATCTAGAGTATGAATATGTCACACCTTTGACCCCACGAACATCTCTGAAGGTAAGATCCAGAAACTCATCTCCTAGTGGATTTGTCAATACAAGTAATACTAATTGTGGGAATAGTGGACAAGAGAGTCCTACTAGAAAAAAAATATCCAATAGTACCAAGGACCAATATAATGGCTCGAAATGATATTAAGTTGTTGATATTCAACGGAAATGGATTAGAATACCCAGAGAAACATTGGTTTCTATGTGAATTCATATGGACCATGTGACAGGTCCAAGATGAAGCAATAAAGAATCCATACATGATCACAACCCTGAGGGGTCATGCGCTAGAATGGTATGTGAAGTTCTATGTGGTTCTGACAGGAGTCACACAGAAAACACTCGACCAAATTCGAGCGGGACTAATAGATGAATTCAGAAATCCCAAATATGAATCTCAATGTATTACAAAGATTAAAGAGATTAAGAAATTGTCTACGGAGCTTGTGTGGCTTCGACTAGATATTTAAGACATTGATGGATAAATTAAGCTTACATATGTCAAACGTACACCACAAAGAGTGGTTCATTGCAGTGTTGTTACCACACATCTGGATTCCCTTGATGAAACAAATGATTGCGTCGTAGACTGAAGCACTAGAGTTGGACATCAAGCTCAAATCCTCACCTATAGGAGATATTGGTGTAGGAATGATGCAAATTCAATCGCATATAGCCAACCTTATGTTGCAACTATAGGACATTAAAAAAGGGAAGGAAATCCAAGAAGAACTATGGTGTACCAGATGCAGAACTGAAGGACACCACAAAGACAATTTACTGGCATTCATGAACTATGTCAGATCTGGAGCATCAAATTCGATAAAAACACAAGGGATTCCTTGGTGTAGAATATTCCAGACTAGAGGCCATCGGTTGGAAGAGTGTTTGTACTTACAGAATATTGTAGTTGCACCAGCAAGTTTATATTGTAATTTTTGTAAAGTAGTAGGCCATGATGAGAAGGACTGTGGAGTTTTCCAGTTGTTGCAGGAGAAAATGATCGACACATATTTAATGAAGAATGAAAAGCAGATGAAAGCTAAGAGGGTTCAATCTCAATATCCACAAGCTCAGTATCATCATCCCTAGTATCCACATAATCAGCACCTGTGGAAAAAATACCCTCAACCTAGGGGGGGTGGAAATTTTAGAGGTTGAGGATAGGGAGAAGGATTTGGTCATGGAAGAGGCCAAATAATATGTTATAATTGTGGTAAACTAAGACATTTTCCTAGGGATTGTGTGAGCCCTACAAAGACATGCCTGTATTTCAAAGCCTTTGAATGATACTTTCTAATAGTGTCCATAGTTGATTGTGAAGTGGCAAGCTAGAAATGTGAGAAATACAAACCCTTTGTAGAATCCCAATCTGAGGCACAGCCAGAATATTCAAAATATATATGCTAAGCCAAGGGAACCAAATATTGTTGTATTAAAAATGGGAGGTGCTACAACTGGAGAAAACCAATATGCACAGCATGAACAACTGCAGGTGCGACCAGCAACACAAAAGAAAATTATATTCGACGTCCAAAAAGAAAAAGAAGTATTCTTGGATGCGTGACCAAAATTCGTCGACAAGAATCAATCATCAAGGTATGTTATTACATTACCAAGAACACCAATAATGGCTATTCCTAAAAGGTTTAATCAGTTGTTTCGAAAGAAACTGACATGAAAGTTTATTAAGCTTAAATAATTTTTTAAAAGTTGCTTATCACTAATACAAGATAAAGATGTTGTCACGGAATTGAGAGCTCTAATAGAAGAACCTCAAGAAGAGTTGTGACGAGATAGAATAATTAACCATGTGGGAAAAATATTAAACCAGTCAAGAGTTAAGGATGACTGCCCAAATAGGATATTACTATATGGACTATATTATCCTAGAACTGGGATTTGATGTCAACATTTTGAGAAGACAAACATGGGAAATCATGGGGAAACCGCTACTAGACCGGTCTCCTATTCTGCATAGATTAGAAAATTAGTCGAAATCCTACCTATCGGTTGACTAACTCAAGTGCATGTCGAGGTAGAAGGCTTGGGAACATATACTGACTTTGAAGTAATCGACATTGTCGATGACACATGCCCATATCCTACATTTTTGGGGATCAACTTGGTAATTGATAATCAAACCATCATCAATTTTAAGAAAATAATATTAACATTTGAATATTCAAAGCTAAGGGTGGTCGCACCAATTGATCTGCTAGAAGGTCAGAGATACATCGATCCAGTAAATAGTTAAGGACAAGGTGATTATATCGACCATATTTATAACATCACATCTATAAGGGACAATTATGTAAATCCAACAACCAATGAAAATCTTATCTGGAGGAGTATCATTTCATGTACATCATATTTTGGTGAAGCATTAGAAAACTAAAAGAATAGGATGCATGAAGTATCCATGAGAAGGTGCGTAAGAATTACACAGTCTATGTGATGGTAGGAATCAATGTAAGTGATCTACCCACATATGAAGTTTTACTTAACCTTGCATATTTTCTGATAGAGTTCAAAGAAAAATTCACAGAACATCGACGCTTATATTCCTTGGAATTTACACTGAAAGCTACACCCTCCAGATGGTGGGTCGTACATAAAGAATTTATCTATAAATGGAAACAATTTCAAATATTGATGGAGATAATGTTTGGAGAAGAGATCAGCTATACTGGTTGAAAGTATATAGGATTGACTAATCTTGTCGAACATGTTGAGTATTATCGAGCAACATGGGAAGCATATCTATGGTAGGAATGGTTTCATCAGTTCATATACACATTAGACATGATACCAAGGAACTTGTATACATCATTTGAACTGAGATGAAGGACTACTGAATGGGATGAATTATCTATTAGCTTCATACACACATTTTAATTTGTCTATGATCATATGTCAATTGATGTTACATTGCACGTAATCAAGAAAAATATATTTGAATATATCCTCATCATCAATGACAAACTTCAATTAGTGCAATGCAAATATCCAACACTAGATGGACTACTATAATGTGAGGAGAGAACCTGATGATGATGACCCACTCGACATAAACATACCTGAGTCTATAGGTACGTGTGTAGTGGAAGGATTTGGTATTTCTAGTGACCAATTTCTGAATCCACTAAAATTCAAGAAAATCAACCTTGTCTCCCTAGAGAATCCAAAAAATTTCAATATTGGAGATTATTGGGATGATGATACTATCGAGAAGATCACGGATCTATTGCATGAGTTTCAAGATTTATTCCCTACGAAATTCCCAGAGATGAAACGGATTATTGGAGACCTTGGAGAAATGAAGTTACCTTTAAATACTGACGCAAAACCTGTCAAGCAGTGACCATACCGATTGAATTTGCGGTATAAAGAAAAATTCAAGGAAAAGTTGGATCAAATGTTGGATCCATGTGTCATAGAACCAGTAGAAGAATCAGAGTGGATTAGTACGATAGTAGTGCAAGATAAAAAGACTACTGGTGAAGTGTGGATTTGCTTCGACCTAAGAAAATTGAATGATACTTGTTTACATAACCCATTTTTTGCTCCTATTACAGATGAGGTACTAGAGAGTGTCACGGGTCAAGATATTTACTCATTCACTAATAGGTTCTCTAAATAACATCATATTATAATTGCAAAGAAATACCGATACAAGACAACCTTTGCGATGGAGTAGGGTTGTTTCCAATACACGGTAATTCCCTTTGGACTCAAGAATGCTCCTACTATTTTTTCCAGGATAGTAGTGGTTTCCTTCAAATATTTTATTCATAAATTTCTTGAGGTCTCCTTCGATGATTGGACGGTATTTGGGCTCATTAAGGATCGCATCAAGAGCCCCTGGATGATATTGGAACATTGTTTCCAGTATCAAATTTCACTGAACTTAAATAAATGTATCTTGTGTTCTCCTTTTTGAATTATGTTGGGCCATGTGGTTTGCTGCGATGCAATCTTGGTCGACCCTACCAAAATTGTGATCATCATCGACCTAACACCAGCTACCATAGTTAAGCAATTGAGAGAAACATTGGGACATACACGATATTATCAAAAATTTATCAAAGGATATGCGGAGGTGACTGCTCCAATGGAGAAGTTATTGAAGAAATATGTTAATCTCCAATGGATGGAAATTTGCCAAGAAAATGTGGACACTTTAAAGAACAATATGGTTACAACGCCCATGCTTATATTTCCATACTAGAAAAAAGAAATTTCATGTACATGTCAATGTGTCGCTTTCCATGCTCAGTGTGGTACTATAACAGCCTAGCCAAGGATCGATTGATCATCATATTGCCTTCACTAGAAGAAAAGTATCAATAACAGAGAAGAAATATACCATGACGGAAAGAGAAGGACTAGCTATGGAATACGCTCTGCAGAAATTTCGACACTATTTGTTGTGTGGACATTTCAAAATGTACACAGATCATTTAGGATTGAAATACCTGGTCAATAAGCCAGTGTTGGGGGGGGGGGGGATATTTTTTGGTGGCTTCTCCTTTTTCAGGAATTTGACTTTGAAGTTGTTGTTAAATCGGGTAGACTGAATTTAGGACCAAACCATCTGTCGAGAATCAAAAGTGGCGAAGAACCTGGTAACCTCGACGATAGCCTCCCTAATGTACAACTATTTGCAATAACAATGTTTGATGATCATTTGAGAGACATGATGCATTTTTTTAGTACAGGTTATGCACCAACTAAATTTAGTATTGCATAGAAGAAGCAGTTAATTGTGTGAGTTGCAGACTTCCAATTGATCGTTGGACAATTATATAAAATGGGCCTTTATGAGCTTCTTCATCATTGCATATTGGAACATGAGCGACCAATGATACTAAATGAAGCGCATGCTGGCATCATAGGAGGCCATTTTTTTTGGAAAATCTATACTGTGAAAGATATTACAAGTAATATTATGATGGCCCACCATGCATGCGAATGCCAAGAATATTGTTGCAGTTGTGATGTCTGTCAAAGAACTAGAAATTCGTTGCGACGAGATGAAATGCCATTAGTACCCCAAATAAATTTGCAGGAATTTGACGAATGGGTTTTTGATTTTATGGGCCCTATTAGTCCAACAAGGAAGTGCACAGGTGCAAGATATATAATTATTGCGACTGACTACCTGACTAGATGGGCCAAAGCAGTGCCAGTAAAAGATTGTACTTTTGCGACTGTTGTTAAGCTTTTGTTTGAAAACGTTGTGACTAGATTTGGATGCCCAAAAAATTTGATAAGGAACCAAGGAACACACTTTGTCAATCAATTGATTGAGGAACTTATGGAAGAATTCCATATCCAGCATAGAAAGACAATGCCATATTACCCTCTAGTGAATGGTGTTGTCGAAGTATTTAACAATGCATTGACAAAGATTTGCAACATCCAAAGAGATGAATGAGATCATAAAATTTCTGCAATACTGTGGGCATATTGCACGAACTATAAGAAGTTCACAGGTTGAACTGTATTTCGCTTGGAGTATGGAGAAGAAGTTGTGATGCCAATGGAATATATTGTATCCATCCTAAGGATTACTGCGATCACAAAGATGATAGATGTTGGTGATGTCGAGGAAATACTGTCGTAGCTGATAGAGTTGGAAGAAGATCATTTTGTTACAGGATATCATCAAAATGTTGAGAAAGAACGATAGAAAGCATGGCATGATCATCGCATCAATAATAAGTGATTTCAGGTCAGAGGACTTTCTCTTCTCTATGATACTAATTTTTTAAAGCATCTGAGCAAACTAAAAACACATTGGTTGTAACACCTCAGTTTTGACCTCGTTTGCATTGAAAATGTAAATGATGTATATATTGTAATTAATCATGGTGTGGAGCTAAAGGAAAAATCCCCACCATTGATTTAGTGTTTCATGTTTCGGCGATTAAAATCGGTGCCGATGGTATTTCATGCTAACCATGCACTTTATAATTTTTAACATCATGTAAATATGAAATTTAATTAAAATACCCACAGCCAGCTATGTCAATGCAACATTAAAGAGATGGGGGCATGATTTCCTAAGGAATAGGAGGGAAATAATTCAAACCCTTGATCCAATAAGGAAAATCCAAATTTCAAAGGGAGAACCCATCAAAACCGTCAACTACCCATTTCTTGTCTTTTTCCCCAATCATTTATTTTTGCCATAAATTGGTTGAGGTCGTTATTGCATGGGAATGGGAAGAGTATGGGAAAAATTAGAATTGGGCAGAGCACCCATTTTTGAAAAATGTGTTTTGACTCCTTAGGCAAGTAAAAACCCAGAAACGTCTGCCCATTCCAGTATCCATTCATGTTTCATTTTCCCTCCCCCATTCTCTCATTCACGTGATCTTTCTCATGCATCTAGAGCTTCTTGTGTGTATTCATACACGTTTTTGGTTGTTTACTTCATTTTTACCCATGGATGGGTGATCGTTTTGGTAATGCCCAGGGATTGGGTTGTCTTCCTCATGTTTTCCTGTTGATTTCCTCATTTTCCATGCCCTTGAAATTCGTTTTTGTGTTGCTGAGTGAATGGCCTTCAAGGATTCATGATTGTGGGGTTCATAGCAGTCGTTTTGGCTCATAAACTGCCCAGAATAGTTTCTGAGTTCAAATTGCTCATCCAGGGATCGATTTCCCCATTTTACCAATTTGTTTTGTTTCCAAAACCGTCTTTTTTTATCAATCCCAGAACTTGTATTTTGCTGTGGGTGCATATTTTGTTTTGGTCTGAACTAGCTTTATAAACCTAGTGTAGGAAGGAACCTCATAAATAGATCTAAAGGGTCTGGTTTTCTTCTTTGCACACCCTAAATAGCATTGGAATGGAAGGCATAGCCTGAGGGATTGTGTAGCAGAGAATGGGATGCTTCCTTGTGTTGGGTGTGTAGATATTTAGAAGTCAAGCTAGATCTGGTGTAGGTGTCCATAGCTATGTGGTTGAGCTCACTAGCTTAGCAATTCAGCCTTCCACCTCCCTAACAACCTGATAAACCCAACTGTGTTTGTCTTGGATGAATTTTGATATACCTTTGGCTATGTGGAGCCTGCTAGTGTTCCCTTATTCCTTGTGGGAATCATGCCCAACTCATGGGTGGCAGTGTTGAAGAGAGATTGATGAGCACATTTGCCTATGGTTGGGTGGAACGTCGCAGCGACATAGCTGGTTCCAGGACAAGCTTATTTCAAGATAACTATATCTTTTGCTAATCTCTATGTTTGTATTTGCTTAATGAAATATGATGAACATGTCTAATGTTTTGAATGCTTGAATGAAATGTAATTGCTTTCATTGTATATTGCATGTTTTACAAATCTGTGTATGTTCTTAAGTTCAATGCATTTTATATTATGTTATGGGGCTTAGATTGCCCAGATTGATAGCAGCATAGCCACATCCTCTCTCTGGTAGAGGGGTGGGGATGTGACAATGTGGTATTAGAGATCATGTTGCAGCTTTGGTCCTCAATGGGCCATGAAGAGCAGTGGACAGAGGTGGGAATCACCCCCTGTTGAGCACAAGCAAAATAGAAAAAAATTTAAATTTTTTTAAAGTGTCGGGATGTTGGCTGCTCGAATGAGTTAGCCAAATTCAGCTGACACATGTCAGTTGAGTTGGCTGAGTTGAGTTGGTTGAGTTGAGTTGACAAAGGTCGCAGCGACCATTTTGGCTAAGTTGAGGCGATGAAGAAAAAGATAGAAAAAAATTCTAAATTTTTTTTCTAAGTGTCTGAAAAATTGCAGGTCGGTGGAACCAGCTGAGTTTCATCGATGAAAGTCGGGTGAACTGGCAGAGTTTAGCCGATGCATATCAGCATAAAATTCTAATTTGATCCAATGGAATCAGCATGAAATGCTGAATTGAGCCGATGAGAAGAAGAAGAAGAATAAAATTTTAAAAAAAAATTAAGTGTTGAAAAAACGGGTAAACATGGTGAGTTCTACTGATACGTCGGTTGTGTTTGGTAAGTATCGCTGACACGCATCGGAAGAACTTGGCGATTTGAGCCGATTAGGAAAAGAGGAAGAAAAAATTTTGGAATTTTTCTAACTATGGACTTTGTCAGTAAAACTTGGGGAGTTTTGTTGATGCATGTTGGAACATAGCAGTGAGTTTCGTCGATACGTGTCGGGCGAGATCAGTGAGTTTCACTGATACGTGTCGGATGGAAAAGTAGAGTTTCACCGATGCTAAGGAAAGAAAGAAAAATTTTCAAAATTTTTCTAAGTGTCGAAAAATCCCATATCGACAAGAAAAGACGAGTTTTTTTGATACATGTCAGGTGAACTCAGTGAGTTTTTTCAATACGTCTAAAAAGCTTGATGAGTTTACCGATCGAAAGAAAAGGGCAAGTTTGTCGATGTATCAGAAGCGAAATCAGAGTTCTATCGACACGTCGAAAGGAAAAGGTGTATTTTTTTTTATCAGAAGGAAATGATGAGTTTTTTCAATACGTCGGAAGGAAAAAGTGATTTGATCCGACATGTCGAAAAAGTTTGGTGAGTTTTACGATTGGATGGAAAAGTTGAGTTCGGCTGAAACAAAGAATTTTAGTAGGTTTTTCAGTGGGATTGCAGGGGCCAGAAAGATGAAAAATGGAAATGAATTTAAGTGCCAGATTACGTGAAATTGAAGGAGTTACAAAAAAAGGGCATGGAAAATCGACTGTTCTAAGCCCCCTTGACTCTCGTCGTCCCCCTGAGACAGTCGTGTTTGTGAAAGAAAAGTCTGTGTATGATATTTCCATATGAAGGAAAGTAAGTTATAAGTTTCTAAGAGTATTATAAATATATAATTTAACATTTTTGTTATAACACATTTTGTAGAATCATAGTCACCGTCAAAGGAAACATTCCAAATAGTGCAGTTCGGTAAAGTTGGTTTGGCTGGGCCATGAGAACCTACGACATGTATGATGATGCACAAAACCCCAATGAGTATGAGGAAGATGTTATGGGGGGGAATGTCTGAGTTGGAAATGCTAAGACAGAGTCTAATGGGAGAATATTTTAGGATACTCCCCAAGATTTTGCAGCCACCATGAGAAGCATAAGGGTGGAGATGCAAAGTTACAGGGCAGATAATGAAAAATTGGTTAAGTCTCATGAGGAGCAGAATCAGTTGAATGCAGGCATTTTGTATATTTTGACAGACATCCAGAGGCAAATGAACTCTTGGGACTGGACAGTAAGACCAGAAGGAAGTAAAAGCATTTGCAAAGGAAGAAAGAGATCTCCTAGTGGGTCATCTGACTCTAAAGGATCCACTGGCGGTTCAAGTTCTTCTTCTCACAAGAATAAGAAAAAGAGGCTCTACCAGAACCGCTCATGTGATGAATTTAATAAGGTAAGGCTTCCCACCTTCAATGGTGAGATAAAGAATGGTCAAGAAGCTGAAGCTTGGCTTCTTGGGATGAGAAAATATTTCCAAGTCTAAAACTATTCAGGAAATATGAAGGCTAGGGTAGCCATCTTCAATTTGACTAGAAGAGCCTCCATATGGTGGGAGCACTTCGGGAAAGTGAAGAAGATCAATGAAAGGAATATTGTGTGGAAGAAATTCTAGAAGAATGTCAAGTAGAAGTATCTTTCTGACAGGTACTACGATGACAAGATCAAAGAATTCCATGAGCTGAGATTGGGACAATAGACCATGGAAGAGTATGCAAACAAGTTCCTGGAACTTTTGAGGTATGTCAGATACATCAAAAATGACAAAGTGAAAATCCAACGTTTTCTAAGTGGATTACCTCGGTCTTACAAAGATAGAATTGAGTTTTATGAACCTAGAACTCTGTAAGAAGCAATAAGGAAAGCTAAGTAATTCTATGAGCAAAGAAAAGGCAAACCTGATTACCATAAGACATGGAAGGACAAAAAGAATGAGAAGTCTGACCAAAGGAAGAAAGGTTTCAAACTTTCTAACGTTAGGATTCAACATAAGCATCCATCCCAAGCTGAGAAGCAGCCAACCAGAGTGGTGGGAGAAAAGCCAAGAGATCCACAACAGAACAGAGAACCACTCCAATGCTAGAAATGTGGAGGACCCCATATGCACATGAATTGTCCACTTGAGGATGGGAATGCAAATCCGAATTACAACATTCAAGAAGCAAAAACACTAGGTCAAGTAGCAAGGGTTGTCCCTAGGATTTATGCAGCACAGGAGGACCGTTAGGCAGACCACCAGTCAACCGTGTTTGAGGTTGTAGGTAAGATTGTTGAGCAGTCTGTTTCTATTTTAATTGAACTTGGATCTACTCACAGTTATGTTACTCCTAGAGTAGTTGAGATTTGTGCTTTTAAGAAGTTAAAGCATAGCAAATCATGCTTAGTTCATCTAGCCACTGGAACTAAGAGAAAGGTTAGTGAAGTGGTATAGAAATGTCCATTGGTCATGAATGTATTGGTCACTTATGTATATTTTAATGTTATACCACTTGGTTCGTATGACATCCTGATTGGAATGGATTGGTTAGAAGCTAACAAAGTAAAGATTGACTGTTATAATAATACTTTTGAATGCCTTGATGAAGAAGGGAACCCAAAAGTTGTAAGAGGCATTCCAAAGGTGATTTTTGTTAGGCATATTTCAGCAATGAAACTAAAGAAGTTCTATAGGAAAGGTTGCCAGTTGTATGCAGCCCATGTTTTGGAGGTAGCAGAGAATGATACTCCTAGGTTAGAGGACTATCAGGTGTTGCAGGAATTCAGGGATGTTTTTCTTGATGAAATTATAGGGCTTCCTCCAAAGAGAGACATTGATTTCACAATTGAACTTGTTCTAGGAGGAGCACCAGTGTCCAAGACACCCTACAGAATGAGTACACCAAAAATTCTAGAGTTGAATATGCAACTACAAGAGTTGTTGGAGAAGAAGTATATCGGGCCAAGTGTGTCTCCTTGGGGAGCACCAGCTATGTTTTTGAAGAATAAAGATGGCACACTCAGGTTGTGTATTGATTACAGACAACTGAACAAAGTCACTATGAATAATAAATACTCGTTTCCTAGGATTAATGAACTCTTTGATCAAATGAGATGAGCAAAGGTATTTTCCAAGATCGACTTGAGTTCCGGTTACCATCAGGTGAGAATCAAGGATGAATACATTCATAAGACAGCCTTCAGAATAAGGTATGGACATTATGAGTTTGTAGTGGTACCATTTGGTCTCACAAATGCACCAGCTACGTTTATGTGCCTTATTAATAGTGTCTTCAGCAGGTATTTGGATAAGTTTGTTCTTGTTTTCCTTGATGAGATTCTTATTTATTCTAAGAATGAGGAAGAGCATTAAGAACATCTAAGATTGACATTGCAATTGATCAGGTAGCATAAGTAGTATGAAAATTTGAGCAAGTTTGACTTCTATAAAGATAGGATTCATTATTTGGGTCACATTATCTCATATGAGGGAATATCTATAGGCCCTGAGAAGATTGAGGCCATTATGAAGGGGAGCACCGTTTATGTTTGTGAAGAAGAAAGATGGTACACTCAGGTTGTGTATTGATTACAGACAACTGAACAAAGTCATTGTGAATAATAAATACTCGTTGCCTAGGATTGATGACCTCTTTGATCAAATGAGAGGAGCAAAGGTTGTCGAGCACCCTATATGCAGATAGATTATTATCAACACACACAGAGCATACCAAATTTATTGTCAACCCGAGAAAGTCTTTTATTTCAAAGGATAAATGCATAGTATATGCATTAAACACCAAATCAATGTAATTGAACACTCTTATCCTCTAACAACTATGTTCATCCCAAGAATCTGTGCAATCCTATTCATCTTCTAAATACTACAAATTCAATTAACTTTAATTCAGAAAAATGATCTAAGATGCAAACAGCAATTGCAGATAAAAAGGAAATCCTATTCACAACTCAGAACAAGAAAACTGCCCATTCAATCTAATTACTCTTGAAAGCCATAAACATAAATCAAATATTAATATAGAAATTCAATTGCAAAGGATTAAGTTCAGCTATTCGAAGGAATTGACTTGCAGGAATGAAAATCAACAATCATAACAGGAAAGATAAATTGCAAGGATTCGTAGGATAACGACTGAAACTACAGGATGAACCAAGCTGCGTACAACTACCACTCAATTTGCATAAAGGAAGTTATCTATTCAATCGACTGTCACTTTGTACCAAATACCAATCTTTATGGGATCCAAATTATACTGTAAATCCACACTACTACTGCTGCGTACAAAGGAAATATGATCAACAAAGCATTACACAACCATGAATTCATAAATCCTACTTTAACTCAGCAATCTCTGCGGAAGGCGGGCCCAACCTTCACACAGAGATGCTGGATGAACAACGTACAGCTCCCTTAAATCAAAGGTAACTCCTTGTATTAAAAGAAAGAATGATTACAGGTTGCTTCCGCTGTCAATACAATGAATGAATTATCTATATGCCAACCCCCTGGGTCGAAACATCTCCTCCTATTTATACATGCAAATCATAACCTTCGATCCTATTAAAGGGCATCCATGAAGATCTCTGATCTTCAGGTACCCTAAATATACTGGCTGTTACAAAACGTGGTATGATAATGACATGGAAACTGTGGGAAGGCTGTTGACTTTCCCAGGAGTAGCAATCTCTTCAGATCACGATTATATTCGAGCAGCAATGTAGCGCGTTCTGTTACAGCTGCACTGTCACAGCTCGGTCTAGGATATTACATTAAAACCACGTGCCTTCATTGATGATCGGGGGCTGAGGGTCCTTTTAAGCAGCGAATATCCCTTTCTTTGATATTTGTTCAGCCCTCATCCACCTCCAGTCCACTTATCTCAAACTGCCTTCATAAATCATAACATGTTAGCACATTTGAGAGATACATAGCTTTAATTATCACAATCATAAGCATTAATAAGATAAAGCAATGATCAGTCATACCTTGGTAGTTTGGGAATGAAAGTGAGGACAACAGGTCTGATTAGCATGCTAAATGATGTAAGACAGGGGAAGAAAAGGTGATTGAAGGTGGTTAAAAAAGGGCAATTCCTAGGATCAACATCTCCCCTCAACTATCCTGTTGCATGCCCTCACGCAACAACCTGCATCATTTGGAGTCCGAGTCCTATACTGAGCTGTGTTCATGGAGGGAGGAGAAGTTGTAGGGAAACTCAGGTACCTCATCTTCCTTTAAAAAGCCTCTATGAGTAACCCAATACCTCCAGCACTGCTGCTCCTCTACCCTAGTCAAGGAAAAATCTATATTATACGGTTTTGCTGGCCACCAAATGAGGGGAAATTTGAACTTCAAACCCAACCAATCAACTCCACACTCCCTCATGCTTCCCACATAGCCCTTGACTCTAGAAAGTGCCTGTTTGAAATTTTTGAAATAGTAAGGATCCCGGCTTCTAAGTGCAGAGGAGGCAGCTTGCCATCTATGTTTACTCCCTTCCAATGCTACCTGCTGATGTCTGGAAATGTAATTGGTGCAGGTGGAGATCACTTCTTCTTGCAGTCTCATGATATGTTGCGCCTAGGAGGGTTTTGAAAGGAAACTTATGTACCGTGCCAAAAGAATGCCAGGATTTTGGGGTTCACTTCGAATCCATAAGTTAGTATGGCCTTCATTATGGGAAAAGGTCTGAAAAGACCTTTCCCACTGAGCGTGATTACTCACAAAAGAGGCAAAGGCCCTTAGCTGAACATCCCCTGCGAATGGAACATGGTTTGAGTGGCGGTCCAAGGGGCAAGCCATCTCATGCAGGTATAATTCACATAGCAGGTTCTGCTCCTCAAAATTGCTTCCAAAGAATGTTTCCAAGAACTTTGCTAACGTTGTGATTTCGAACGATCTCCCCTCCTGTACAGCCTTCAATTTAAACTAGACAAATTGCTCAAATAGGAACACTGGATAAGAGGAAGAGGGTTTCTTGGTGCCCATGAGTTCTTGAGAGAGTGTGTACATCTGTTCTTTTTCTCGCTGCATGGATTGAAACTTTTTCAATTCTCTCAACTTGCTCTGCAGCTCTTCTTCCCGAATTCTGTGGGCCATACGTTCTTCAGCCCACAACTCTTCCAGTGCTTTAATGATTTTTCTATGCTCACTCAAAGCAATCATACTTGTCTGGTGCTCCTCCATCTGGCTTTTCCATTTGGTCACCTCCAGCCTCAGGGCTGAGACTTCTGTTGTGAGGTTCAAAATTTCCTTTTTATAATGCCCTTCTTGCTCTGAGTCTAAATTAATGAAATTTCTAAGAGGTAGAAGCACTGGTTCTTATGGAGCAGTGTCCTCCAGCATATCCAAATTTACTATGAGAGTTGTTGGTTCTTGTGTAACAGCAACATCCTTCAGACTCTCTTCAGTAGCTACATTCATGACTTTTAGAGACACTGGTTCTTGTGTGACAATGTCTTCCTCTTGGTCAACCTGCATTTCTGAATTTGGTTCAAGAGTTGCTAGTTCTTGTGTAACAGCAACATCCCCTGGATTCTCCTCAGCAGCTGCATTCATTTCCTTCAGAGACACTGGTTCTTGTGTGACAGTGTCTTCCTCTTGGTCAACCTGCATTTCTGAATTTGGTTCAAGAGTTGCTAGTTCTTGTGTAGCAGCAACATCCCCTGGATTCTCCTCAGTAGCTGCATTCATTTCCTTTAGAGACACTGGTTCTTGTGTGACAATGTCTTCCTCCTGGTCAACCTACATTTCTGAATTTGGTTCTTTTGTAACAGCAACATCCCCTGGGTTCTCTTCAACAGATACATTCATTGCTCTTAGAGACACTGGGTCTTGTGTAACAGTGTCTTATTTGTTCTCCTGCCTTTGAGATTGAATATCTTCCCCTTCGTGCAGCTCTTCCTCAAGGATCTCAGTGTCACCTGAGGCTTGTGTCTGTTCATCCTCACTCCACTATGTATCGGGTATGATATCTCATGTTTTTCAGGTATTTCTTATTTTTGGGGTAGCGGGGTCCATCAAAAGTATGCAGTGTGGGTACTCGTTGGATGCAGAATCAAATTCCGCATCCAACGAGCTCTCCTAATCAAAATTTGAGTAAAAACACATGGAGATATGTTGAAAATATGAACACAAAAAGTAGTTTTTTTCTTTCTTCCTCCAAAATTAATCAATAATATTATATTATTTTAAATATTATTTTATTATTTTAACTATTATTTTATTATTTTCCTTAGGAGGCCCATTTTAGACCCCAAAATTCCTCTAATGGTACATTCTCCTCCAATTGCTCTGCATGTGCCTGTGGTTGCGCTTCTTCTGATATAGTTTCATCCCCCCCCCCCCCCCCCCCCAACTATATTGGAGGAACTCCAGTCCTCCTGCTGTGATTGAACCTGTTCCTATTCTATCTGGACACCCAACAAGAGAGCTGGTTCCTGAGCTCAGACTATGAATTGTTCCCAAGTTACATTATGCTGAGCAAGGGTTCTTGAAATTATTAATTTGATGAGACCATGGTGGGTCAGGGAGGCAAATGGGTGTTTAGCAGCTTGGACAAACGTCGCGATATGACGCAAGTCATGGAGCAAATAGTATGGAATGTTCAATAAAATGCCATGGCGGAGATAAGAAAGTAAAGGCAGGTCGGAATTATAAACAGTTTGGTACCTACCTTCACAAGTGATGTACTTTTTGAGGAAGACAGCAACCTGATCCCATGGCTGCGACAATGAATATAGTGCAATCCCTCTTCTGGATGACTGAAATTGCTCCCCCTCTCGTAAAAATGCTTCCCGTGCGCTCGTTGTGGGAACTCGTCGTCCAAACCATGCCTTTCCCACCTGCGGGATAGCAGTAACCTCGGATATAATGGCTTTGGAGACTTCTATGCGCAGCCCCCACACCTCGGAGTGAGTATCTGTGAGGTTTAAGGCAAATTGCAGGGCTGCTTCCCGGTTAAAGCCATCCATTCGCTCAAAGAACTCGAGCCAACCGGCAGCTTGAAAGATGGCCAGGACGGTGGGATTTTTCCTAAGCTCTTGTGTATCCAAAGGTTCATGGTGAGCTGGGATCCCCATAATCCTGGATGTAGAGTTACAGAGTCTGAGAATGGAGGTTGCAGTACAAAGGATGCACGAGTCGCTGAGCGGAGATGTTGAGAAAAATGGCAAATTTGGAAAGTTCAGCACGGAGGGAGGTTCGAAATTTTTATGCCAAATTGGGGAAGGTGGCGGTGATTAGTTTTTACATCGCACGAGGGAAAAGGTTAATTAAGCCATAATGGTGGTACGTATGAAGGTACAACTGATATAGTTAATCATATCAATACTTAATCACGTGAAAATCAAAGCCATACCTCATGAGATGGTGCATCGGATAGCCTGCGGAGAATGGTGGAACGTGCGAGTGCTGACGCTGCAAAGCCGAGCTCGTGCGCAGTTATTAATTTGATCATAATGACGCGGATAATGCCATAATTCCTTCCGCCAGTGAAACAGAAACCATCGCGTCGTCGGGGTCGGAATTATGCAGAGTTGGCCGGCACGAGTGGAATAAATCAGAGCCATATCTGGTAGTGGAAGAAATTTCTTTCGTTAACACAGGAGTTACCACCGCAGGTTGGAAGAAAACGGTGTTTAATGCTGAAAATGGCCGCCAAATAGAGCGGAATTGCAGTTGCCTAGAATGATATTGCGACCGGCGAAGAAGATGTTGCAGCCGCCGAGAATGGTTCACGGCGTCGGGAAAAAGATTGGCGGTAGCAGGAAAAATCACGGCTACCAGGGAAAAGTTTGCCGGCCCTCGGAAAATATGTCACAGCCGCCGACAAATATGTTGCAGCCGCCGACAAATATGTTGCAGCCGTCGGGAAATGGTTCATGGCTGCCGGGAAAAAGGATTCTCTGGTCATTAGGAAAAGGTCACAGCTGCCGGAAAATATGTTGCAGCCGCCGGGAAATGGGTTACGGCTGCCGGGAAAAAGGATTTTCTGGTCAACGGGAAAAGGTCACGGCTGCCGGAAAATATGTTGCAGCCGCTGGGAAATGGGTTACGGCTGCCGGGAAAAAGGATTTTCTGGTCATCGGGAAAAGGTCACGGCTGCCGGAAAATAAGTTCACAATCGCCGGAGAAAGATGTCACAGCCACCGGGAAATATGTTGCAGCTGCCGGCAAATATGTTGCAGCTGCCGGCAAATTTATTTTGAGGAAAAGAGGAAATGCAGTGCAGGGAAGCAGAGGAAGATGACTCCCATTCGACAAGCCCAATCTGGTCATTCACCTGGCACTTCCCTGCAAATTTTTGAAAAACAACAACAAACGAAAAGATCAAATGCAAAAGGAAAACAAATAATTATACGCTACAGTAGGAAAACAATTATTTATGTACAGTGTTTCAAAGCACGATTTACAATTCAAGGGTTGGCAGAGGCAGAGAGAAGTTCCTGACCTGGTGTCAGCTGATACTCTGGATCGGCGGCGATTTGCGAAATGAATGCATCTTTCAAAATAGACTTACGATACAGTCACAGTCTGTGGCCATTAGCAAGTAATGATATGCGGTTATCATCAATGGTCACCAGACGGACAGTGCCATTGTCAAAGACCCTATCAACCAAGTATGGACCTAGCCACCTTGTACGTAATTTACCATTAAAATCCCTTTTGAATCTGGAGTCATAGAGTAACGCCCAGTCTCCCTTGCTGAAGACTTTCTTTTTAATAAATCGGTCATGCCAATTGGATCTCTGTTGCTGAAGCAATAAAGTCTGGTCCACTACAGCTAACCGCTTCTTATCCAATTCATTTAATTGATTCAATCTTCTCCTCTGGGCTTCTGTTACATCCAGATTCATTTCGGTGGATGTCTTCAGGGTTTTAATCTCGAACTCAATTGGAAAGATGGCACTCTTTCCATACACTAAATCGTATGGAGAAAAACCTGTAGTGATGCGCCAAGTCGTGCGATATTCCCACAGTGCTTCTGGAAGCCTGTCAACCCAATCCTTTCGATGACTCTTAACTAGTTTGGTCAGGATGGCTTTGATAACTTTATTGGTACTCTCCACCTGACTATTGGCTTGGGGGTGGTAAGGTGAAGCCACCCTATGCTGTACATGATACTTCCGGAGCAAGGATTCGAATTGGCGTGACATAAATTGCGGTCCCCCATCGGTAACCACTTCCTTTGGTACCCAAAAATGGGTAAAAATTTCACTGTACAGAAAATCCATCACCGCCTGGTCGTTAGCCTTAGCCAAAGCTACAGCCTACACCCATTTGGTCATATAATCAGTACAAACCAAAATGTAAACTTTCTGTCTGGAAGGAGGACTGATAGGGCCAACAAAATCCAGTGCCCATCTATCAAAATGTTCAACTACTACTTGAGGTTGTAGAGGCATCTGATCTATTTTATTAGGCTGGCCCATCCTTTGGCAGCTGTCACAGGATTGAACATACCTTTTAGCGTCCCTGAACAGAGTCGACCAATAGTATCCCATCCGCAGTGCTTTATGCCCTGTTCTTTTGTCTGCAAAGTGCCCCCTGCAAGGCTCATCATGACAGGCCTTCAGTATGGGAAAGATCTCATCTTCTCTTACACATCTCCTAATCTCAAGATCCGGTCCTGTGTAGAAGAGATGCCCATTTAGCCAACAATACCTGGCACTCTGCTAAATGATTTTGCTTTTTTCTCGTTTAGACATATGTGGTGGGAGCTTTCCTGCAACCAAATAATTAGCGACGTCTGCATACCAGGGAGAGTGAGCTGAAAGTGCGAATAGATGTTCATCTGGAAAAGAGTCCTCAACAGGAAAACTATCATCACTGTTAGTAAGACGGGATAAGAAATCAGCAACGACATTTTATTTTCCAGGTTTATCTATAATGGTGATATCAAATTCCTGCAATAACAAAATCCATCTGGTCACTCTGGCATTGGTAATAGGTTTGTTCATTAAATATTTAATGGCAGAGTGGTCAGTGTGCACAAACGTAGGATACCCAGTGATATAATGGCAAAATTTATTGATAGCGTAAACAATAGCTAGGAATTCTTTTTCAGTAACAGTATAATTAAGTTCAGCAGGGGCCAGGTTTTTACTAACATAGTAGATGGCATAAGGTACTTGACCATCCTGCTGTCCTAATACTGCCCCAATGGCAGTGTCAGAGGCATCTGAAGAAATATGGAAGGGCAGGGTCCAGTTAGGTCCCCGTAAAATGGGAGTTGTGGACAACTTCTCTTTAAGCTCATCAAATGTTGTCTCGCATGCTGTATTCCACACAAACTATGCATCCTTCATTAACAGAGAGAACAAAGGAGAAGCTAGTTTGGAGAAATTTTCTATAAACCTTCGATAATATCCAGCATGTCCCAGAAAACTTCGCACCTCTTTCTGAGTTGAAGGGGTAGGTATATTCTTTATCACCTTGATTTTTGCAGGGTCTACATGAATGCCATTGGCAGAGATAAAATTCCCTAATACCACCCCCTCACTCATCATCATATGGCACTTTTCAGTGCTTAATGAGAGTTGAGTCTGTTCATAGCAAATTAAAACCTTCTTTAAATTTTCCAGTGCTTCCTCAAAATCCCTGCCATAGGGAGTAAAATCATCCATGAATATTTCCATACTATCATTGACTAATTCAGAGAATATGCCAATTACAGCTCTTTGAAACATTGCTGGTGCGTTACATAAACCAAAGGGGAGCACTCTGTAGGCAAACGTTCCCCAGGGGCAAGTGAAGGTGGTTTTATCCTGATCCTCAGGAGCAATCTGAATTTGGTTGTACCCACCGAAGCCATTTAGGAAGGAGAAGAACTTCTTCCCTGGTAGGGTATCAAGTACTTGTTCAATGAAGGGCAAAGGGAAATGATCCTTTTGAGTGGCTTTGTTCAGTTCCCTATAATCAACACAAACCCTCCATTTGCCATTTTTCTTGGGCACAATCACGAGTGGAGAAACCCACTCACTATCTGAAATAGGATATATAAATCCTGCTTCCAAAAGTTTCTGGATCTCTTCCTTCACTATATCCCTCAAGTTGGGGTTCATGCGTCATTGGGGTTGACACACAGGCCAGGAGTCACTTTTGATATAAATATGATGGGTGCACAGATTAGAGGGAATACCCCTCATATTTGTATACTCCCAGGCAAACGCCCCCTTGTGTTCTTTCAAGAGGCTAACCAGGCGTTTCTGTTCCTCTAAGGAGAGACTAGGATTGATATTCAAAGTTCATCCAGGCTCTACCTCGATAGGAATACTTTCTGAATTTTTCAAAACCGGGATTATGTTTGTGTCACCAACTAAGGCTTCTTTCATAAGATTTTCTTGTTCTTCCTTGCCCAGGGTAGTGTTCAGAATCTGATAGACCTCTCTATTCACTGAAGTGGGTTCACTAATGAAATTACTAATAGTATCATCTTCTGTTTCATTTTTAAAATTTAAGGCCCTCCCTATAGTTAATAGTGGTTGAACATCCTCCTCCTCCTCCTGCTCTATCCAAAGGGAAGTTTCAGCCTCTAGACTTGGCCAAGCTGGAGGATAAAGGGTGAGGTTTTTAGTATCCGTACCATCAGATATAGTCATGGACCCCGATCGACAGCTGATGCAAGCATCAGCTATGGCCAACCAAGGCCTTCCCAGGATCAATGGGTGTCCTCCCAGCTGCGATTTTGGTTGTAATACCAAAAATTTAGCTGGGTACTCCCATGAATCTACTAAGATGACAAGGTCGTCCAGGATCCCTTCCGGTCTAATGGTGGATCTGTCCACTAATTCCAAAATAGTAGGGGTTGGTCTAAGATTAGTGAGCCCAAGCTTCTTTATAGTTTCTATTGTTACAACATTGATTGCTGCTCCTAGATCCACTAGCACATTGGGGATCTGTGTCTGTCCTATCTGTACAGTGACAGTAGGATTGCCAGGGTCATCATACTTAGTCACAGGGGCTTTTCCTGTTATCAAGGCAGATAAGTTCCCTATGACATGAACAGTGGGAGGATCCCTGGGTTTCCTTCCTGTTCTCTTAGTGCACAGGTCCCGAACTGTTCTAGCGTAAATAGTCACATCTTGAAGAGCTTGAAGAAGGGGGATTTTGACATAAAGGTTCCTTAACTTTCCGAGGAGGTTAAACTGAGGTTGCCCCCCTATTCTTGGTAGCATTAGTCTTTCGGGATATGGTGGTTGCCTTATCAACTGGGAAGGCTGTGTATTATCAAAATTATCGTTGGATGTTTCAGCCATCCCTTTGTCGTTGGATGTTTCAGCCGTCCCTTCTAAGGGTTGTTTAGCATCTTCAATGATAGGAACTGTGTCGGATGGATGCTATGAATTCCTTTCTTACTTATGCACAGAAGGTGAAGTAGCTTCTGTAATCATGGGTTCTACTATTTTCCTAGATCGTAAATGAATATGTTTACAAGGTACAGGGGAAAGAGAGTAGGCTGGCATGTTGACAGTCTCCAATTGATGGATTGTCTTATTATTCGGGTTAGGATTGGGTTGGGCAGGTAGCTGAGGTCGTATTGGTATATTAGGAACGGAATTATTCTGCAGCTGCAACTGCTGAGGTGGATATTGGGGATATTGAGGAAATTGAGGATATTGAGGAGAATATGATGACTGTTGAGGTGGAGATGGTTGAGGAAACTGGTTCCCGGGATGGAAATTCCTCCATCCAGGAGACCACGACGTAGGTTGGTGTGGTGGCTGTATCCAAGGACTCCACGAGTTAAAGTTTTGCATTGCAGGTTGGGAGGAATTCCACTGAGCAAAATTTGAAGGGAATTGTGTAATCACATTTTCCATGTTATTATTCAAATTACCCATATTATTAAAAAACGGAAACGAGTCTAGCTGCATACCTTGATTTCGAGGCTGCCAAGGTTTCTTCTGTGCAATGAAATAGGCCGATTCCACTTCTGGATCTGATGCCTGCAGAACAGCCTTCACTTGGGGAAGTGAGGGACATTCTTTCACATCGTGGTTCAGATCACATAGCTGACATACTTCTGCTTTATCAAGCGGGAATTCTTTCAGCGGATGATTCTTCCTACATTGGGGGCAGAACACACCTAGTGTGAGATCCTCCACTGCCTGTTTTTGCTTTTCCTTCAGGACATCAATCTCCGAGGAGATGGAGCTCATCATTTCTATTTTAAAATTTTCAAGGAGATTGCCTATCTCTGCACGGGTAGCTCCCCCATTGGATGACTTCTTATTTCTGTCGAAGACATCACGTTCTAACTTGTCCCGTTTGTCCCACTTATTATTCCTGGAAGAGCCCCTGGAGTATCTCTTACATAATTCCACAATATTTCCAAAAGGTTCTTTAGAGATATCCCCTTTTCCTAGCAGGTTTAACATGTCTAAACAATCGTCCCTGATTCCACAAAGCAGGATTATCTTGAGTACATCCAGCCCCATGTTCGTCTGCCCTGCTCTCTGCACATTGTACAGCAGCCTTTCCACAAAATCCTCCAAACTTTCATCCTCCTTCTGCACCATTTTGAATAATTCTTCCCTTTTATCCTTGGTGTTGCAATACTCCTGGTACTTCTCCAGGAACACCTGTTTCATTTTATCCTAATTAGCAACAGTTCCTCCCCCAAGGCTCATGAACCATCGTAAGGCGTTGTCCTTCAGGGTGGCAGGGAAAAGTTTTAGCTTCTGAGCATCGGTGACATAATCATAGCTGCGGCAAAGAATATCAAATTCAAAAAGGAATTCGTCTGGATCTTTTGCTACCTTTCCATGGAAGCGAGGTAGCACCGATGGTGAGATATTCTTCATAGGGTCTGCCCCTACTGGCTTCTGAATTGGGAATTGTAGTGTAGCCATCGTTCCTTCAGGCAGGGAGTGATTGTCGTGATGATAGTTTTCTCCCATTGCCTCTTCCTCGTCAGAGTCGTGTCTATTACTCATCTCCTCTTCTGTTTTCTCCTCCTCTATTTTCTCCTTTTCGTTCATTCCCACGTTCTTTTCCTCTTTCTTCTCTTCGTCCTTCTTCTGTTCCTCGTTCTTTCCCTTGTTTTTCCACTGATCCTCGAACTTCTGGTGGTACTGATCCCACTCTTCTTTAGTTACAACCTTCTCGTTTATGTGGTAGGTCGGACCTCTACTAGTTGGTCCGGTTGTAACAGCTGTGTCTTCTTCTGCAGGGATGTTCGAGGAAGTCGCAGCTGCTTGTGTATTCTCCACCGTGGATCCCGACGCTAGAGCCCCAGGATCGGCAGGGTTCCTTCTGATAGGAGTTTCTTGCTGGCGAGCCCTGGTAGATGAATCAGTTCTGTCAACAAGATCGTCGATGAATGTCCTTCTACCCAATGGTGTTCCTCGATCACGACCCAAGCCACCTGCACTGTTAGTATCTTGTGGGGTTTTGGGAGTTGGGAGGTGATCACGTTTTAGCCTCCTCATATTCATGCACCCCAAATCATTTTAGCAAAAAGAATAGAGAGACTGACTAGAAACAATTACCAGATGCAACTAATGATAGTGTTTAATTTTTATCCTTCCCCGGCAATGGCGCCAAAATGTCGATCACCCTGTATGCAGATAGATTATTATCAACACACACACAGCATACGGAATTTATTGTCAACCCGAGAAAGTATTTTATTTAAAAGGATAAATGCACAGTATATGCATTAAACACCAAATCAATGTAATTGAACACTCTTATCCTCTAACAACTATGTTCATCCCAAGAATCTGTGCAATCCTATTCATCTTCTAAATACTACAAATTCAATTAACTGTAATTCAGAAAAATGATCTAAGATGCAAACAACAATTGCAGATAAAAAGGAAATCCTATTCACAACTCAGAACAAGAAAACTGCCCATTCAATCTAATTACTCTTGAAAGCCATAAACATAAATCAAATATTAATCTAGAAATTCAATTGCAAAGGATTAAGTTCAGCTATTCGAAGGAATTGACTTGCAGGAATGAAAATCAACAATCATAACAGGAAAGATAAATTGCAAGGATTCGTAGGATAACAACTGAAACTACAGGATGAACCAAGCTGCGTACAACTACCACTCAATTTGCATAAAGGAAGTTATCTATTCAATCGACTGTCACTCTGTACCAAATACCAATCTTTAAGAAAATGGGATCCCAATTATACTGTAAATCCACACTACTACTGCTGCGTACAAAGGAAATATGATCAACAAAGCATTACACAACCATGAATTCATAAATCCTACTTTAACTCAGCAATCTCTGCGGAAGGCGGGCCCAACCTTCACACAGAGACGCTGGATGAACAACGTACAACTCCCTTAAATCAGAGGTAACTCCTTGTATTAAAAGAAAGAATGATTACAGGTTGCTTCCACTGTCAATACAATGAATGAATTATCTATATGCCAACCCCCTGGGTCGAAACAACTCCTCCTATTTATACATGCAAATCATAACCTTCGATCCTATTAAAGGGTAGCCATGAAGATCTCTGATCTTTAGGCGCCCTAAATATACTGGTTGTTACAAAACGTGGTATGATAATGACATGGAAACTGCGGGAAGGCTGTTGACTTGCCCAGGAGTAGCGATCTCTTCAGATCACGATTATATTCGAGCATCAATGTAGCGCGTTCTATTACAGCTGCACTGTCACAGCTCGGTCTAGGATATTACATTAAAACCACGTGCCTTCATTGATGATCGGGGGCTAAGGGTCCTTTTAAGCAGCGAATATCCCTTTCTTTGATATTTGTTCAGCCCTCATCCACCTGCAGTCCACTTATCTCAAACTGCCTTCATAAATCATTACATGTTAGCACATTTGAGAGATACACGGCTTTAATTATCACAATCATAAGCATTAATAAGACAAAGCAATGATCAATCATACCTTGGTAGTTTGGGGATGAAAGTGAGGACAACAGGTCTGATTAGCATGCTAAATGACGTAAGACAGGGGAAGAAAAGGTGATTGAAGGTGGTTAAAAAGGGGCAATTCCTAGGCTCAACAAAGGTATTTTCCAAGATCAACTTGAGTTCTGCTTACCATCAGGTGAGAATCAAGGATGAATACATTTACAAGACAGCTTTCAGAATAAGGTATGGACATTATGAGTTTGTAGTGGTACCATTTGGTCTCACAAATGCACCAACTACGTTTATGTGCCTTATTAATAGTGTCTTCAGTAGGTATTTGGACAAGTTTGTTCTTGTTTTCCTTGATGACATTCTTATTTATTCTAAGAATGAGGAAGATCATTAAGAACATCTGAGATTGACATTGCAATTGATCAAGTAGCATAAGTTGTATGAAAAGTTGAGCAAGTGTGACTTCTATAAAGATAGGATTCATTATTTGGGTCACATTATCTTAGATGAGGGCATATCTGTAGGCCCTGAGAAGATTGAGGCCATTATGAATTGGCCTACCCCAAGAAATGTGACAAATGTAAGATCTTTTATGGGACTTGCAGGATATTACAAGATTTCATTGAAGGATTCTCCAAGGTTGCAAATCTAGTCACTTCTTTGCAAAAGAAGGGAATAAAGTTTGAATGGACACCAAGGTGTGAAGAAAGCTTCCAGCAGTTGAAGAATATTCTCACAAGTGCACTAGTCTTGAAGATTGCAGACCCAGAAAAATATTTTGTGGTGTGTACTAATGCATGCGGTCAATGCCTTGGAGGAGTCCTTATGCAAAACAACCACATGATATGCTATGAGTCAAGAAAGTTGAAAGAGCTTGAGAAGAACTATGCCACTCATGATCTAGAACTTGCGGCTATAGTACATGCTCTCTAGATGTGGAGGCATTACTTATTGGGCAGAACTTTTGAGTTAAGGAAAGACCACTGTGGTATGAAGTATTTGTTTGATCAGCCTACTATAAATGCTAGGAAAGCAAGATGGCTAGAGTTTTTATGTGAGTTTGATTTTGAAATCAAACACATAAAAGGAAAAGAGAATAAAGTAGTCGATGCACTCAGCAGGAAGGTGCAGGAAATGCATGTGGCATCTCTTAGTATTTTCCAATCAGATTTGAGGCAGCGGATTGTTAATCATGCTACTGAAGATGAATTGTATGCACAGGTCGAGGATAAGTTACAGCAACAAAGCCCTGAAAAGAAGTATTAGGGATATAAATTGGAAAAATATGGACTTGTTACCTACAGGAAAAGAATTTATATTCCAAATGTAGTAGATTTGAGGAGAGTAGTTATGGATGAAATACATCAAGCTCCATATTCTGGTCACCTAGGATACCAGAAGACAATTCTTACAGCCAGAAAGCAGTACTTTTTTCCAGGAATGAAAAAGGACATGGAGAAACATATTTCAAGGTGCATGAAATGTCAACAGGTGAAGGCTAAACATCAACACCCAACAGGTTTGTTGCAACCTTTGCCAGTTCCAGAATGGAGATGGGAAGTTATTTCCATGGATTTTATTATAGGATTTCCAATGACTTGGAGACAACATGAGTCCATCATGGTTGTGGTGGACAAGTTGACAAAGGAAACACATTTCATATCGGTTAAGTCCACACTTAAGACTGATGACATTGGAAAAACATTCATGAAGGAGATTTTCAAATTGTATGGATTGCCTAAGGAAATAGTCTCTAACAGAGCTTCCAAGTTCACTTCCAATTTTTGGAAGGGGTTGTTTGCGGATTTTGGTGCAAATATGAACTTCAACACTTCCTACCATCCTCATACTGATGGGGAGATAGAGAGAGTGAATCAGGTGCTTAAATACATGCTTCACATGTATGTGATGGACAAACCAACCAAGTTGGAATATTATTTACACTTGATGGAATTCAAGCATCCTTGGGGATGAGTACATATGAAGATTTTTATGGAAGGAGGTGTAGGCCACTAGTGAATTGGGATAATCCAGTGAACAGGATTGTGCTTGGTCTAGAATTGCTTAAGGAGATGGAGCAAGAGGTTGTAAAGATCAGACAGAATCTAAAAGCATCCCAGGACAGATAGAAAATCTATGTTGATAAGCATAGGTTGCACAGGGATTTCAGTGTTGAGGATCATGTTTACCTCAAAGTGAGGGCAAGCAAGAGTTCCTTGAAGCTTGGAAGTTGTGCCGATATGACACCTATATACTGTGGGTTATTTGAAGTGCTCAAAATAATAGGTCCAGTTGCATATAGACTTGCATTTCCTTCTAGCACTAGGGCTCATAATGTTTTTCATGTTTCTTTGCTTAAGAAATATGTACATGATCCAATGTGATAAATTGGGATGTGATTCAGGTGGAAACCGAGGGAGAGTTCCAAATCAAGCCAATTCCCATCCTCGATAGGAAGCTCACAATGCTCCGGAATCAAGCCATAGGATAGGTAAAGGTACAATGGGAGCACTATGGTCCTGAAGAGGCTACATGGGAGATGGAGGATTCCATGCGATTGGCACATCCATTTTTTTTCAATTCTGTGGAGCACTTGGAGTGGTACCAGTGTATAATTTTTGCTCAATTTTGTAAAGCACTGAGGACAGTGCTATTGAAGGGGGAGGGGAATGTAACACCTCGGTTTTTAACCCCGTTTGCATTAAAAATGTATATGATGTATATATTGTAATTAATCACGGTTTGGAGCTAAAGGCAAAATACCCACCATTGATTTAGTAATTTATGTTTCGACGATTAAAATCGATGCCAATGGTATTTCAATTTTCGTGCTAGCCAAGCACTTTATAATTTTTAACATAATGTAAATATGCAATTTAATTAAAATACCCATAACCAACTATGTCGATGAAACATTAAAGAGATGGGGGCATGATTTCCTAAGGAATATGAGGGAAATAATTCAAATCCCTGAGCCAATGGAGAAAATTCAAATGTCAAAGGGAGAACCCATCAAAACTGTCAACTACCCATTTCTTGTCTTTTTCCCCAATCATTTATTTTTGCCAGAAATTGGTTGAGGTAGTAATTGCATTGGAATGGGAAGAGTATGGGAAAAAATTGAATAGGGCAGAGCACCCATTTTTGAAAAACGCATTTTGACTACTTGGGCAAGTAAAAACCCAGAAATGTCTGCCCATTCCAGCATGCATTCACGTTTTCATTTTTCCTCACCCATTCTCTCATTCACGTGAGCTCTCTCAGGAATCTCGAGCTTCCTATGTGTATTCATCCACGTTTTTGGTTGTTTACTTCATTTTTACCCATGGATGGGTGATCGTTTTGGCAATGCCCATGGATTGGATTTTCTTCCTCGCGTTTTCTTATCGATTTCCTCATTTTCCATGACCAGGAAATTCGTTTTTGTGTTGTTGAGTGAATGGCCATTAAGGATTCATGATTTTGGGGTTCATAGCAGTCGTTTTGGCTCATAAACCACCTAGAATAGTTGTCGAGTTTGAATTTCTCACCCAGGGGTCGATTTCCCCATTTTACCAGTTCGTTTTGTTGCTAAAACCTAGTGTAGGAAGGAACCTCACAGACAAATCTAGAGGGGCCGATTTTCTTCTTTGCACACCCTGAATAGCACTGGAATGGAAGGCATAGCCTGAGGGACTATGTGGCAAAGAAGGGAATGCTTCCTTGTGTTGGTGTGTAGATGTTTAGAAGTCAAGCTAGATCTAGTGCAGGAGTCCATAGCTCTATGTTTGAGCTCACTAGCTTAGAAATTCAGCCTTCCACCTCCCTAGTAGCCTGATAAAGCCAACTGTGTTTGGCTTGGATCAATTTTGATATACCTTTGGTTATGTGTGAGCCTGCTAGTGTTCCCTTAATACTTATGGGAATCATTCCCAGCTCGGGGGTGGTAGTGTTGCTGAGAGATTGATTATCACACTTGCCTATGGTTGAGTGGAACGTTGCAGCGACATAGCTGGTTGTAGGACAAGATTCTTTCAAGATAAGTATCTCTTGTGTAAATCTCTGCATTTGTATTTGCTTGATGAAATATGATGAACATGTCTAATGTGTTGAATGCTTGAATGAAATGTAATTGCTTCCATTGTATATTGCATGTTTTACAAATATGTGTATGTTTTTAAGTTCAATGCATTTTATATTACATTATGGGGCTTAGATTTCCTGGATTGATAGCAGCATAGTCACCTCCTCTCTCCGGTAGAGGGGTGGGGACGTGACAATATAGGATCTTATATTCTAATTCTTATCACGAATGGAGGTACAATGAAAATACAAAAAGTTAGTTCAAACACATGTCAGAGCATTGGTAAATGTAAGTCATAGGATTGGTTGTAATTAATTTAAAGGCCGGAGAGATTTGGCGGTGTGCTTTTTGGTCACTTCTGTCTTTATTGCACAATAAATACCACTGATGTGACAAGAAAATGGTGGCATTCATTAAATTTTCCTAATAATAATTCGAACGATGAGGCAATATGATGGAATGGACAACTACCTTTCCATTAATTTCCTGCTCATGTGGAGACTGACCTAATGGACAACTAGATGTTATAAAAATCCACGCCCAAGTTTCATTTCATTCTGCTACATTTGGGAGAGATATTGTTGTCTGCAAGTGTAAGAGTCGAAGTGAGTTTTCCACAGAGCATGGTTATTTCGATTTCCAATGGTAGTATAATTGTAGAATCTGATGTCATGACTGCATCACCCACCCGTATTATTGAATACATTGTCGGATATGTTCCACGGCGGGATGTTGCTGCAGAAGAAGCTGAACAAATTCCATTCATCCTTGCAGTAAGGTTACGACCATACCCAACCAGCTCATCAATGGGGAAGCACTCTGGAAATTGCAAGAAGAAAGCACCACCACCACCACCACTGGAGGAGGAGGAAGAACCAGGGTCTACGACTATGCTACCACTGTATATTCCACCAAGACAAGATGAAGCACCTAATATTAGAGTTTTGAAGAATGCACAGTACCCATTGGTAGCGCCAACTGCATTGAAATAGTTTGGGTATCGCAAAACATACTTCCAAATCTCAAAAAGTTGACCTTTTTCAATCACAACACATGGAAATTTCTAGATTTATACATGAACAACTACATGTTTGTTGTACAAGATACATAGGATGGCCCGAAGCACCTAGTTCCAATGGAATGGGAAAGGGGACTAGACCAAGAAGGTTTACTATCGTTGATGTATATGTCACATTTTCGGCAAATCATGGAAGTGAATGCATGTGTTAAACAGTTGTTGGTATAATTCCATGACGGCTGCCTATGGCTCAACCAAAGAAATTATGTGGATATCTAGCTAATAGCAGTGATTACAGGGCTTCCACTTGGAGGCATAGACCCAGCGTCATTTTCAAAAAATACCAGGACACTCTAATGACGAACAATTTGAAATATAACTATGATTTGAACAAATATACCAGAGGATTTTTAATCGCCTCCATTAGTGACCACATTGTTCAGCTCACAACTAAGGTTTTAGCTACTAAGTTAGTACGCAAGATGCGATTAAACCAATGTACTATAGGAGCGATTGTAGCGGCTAAAATCTGTGCGACAAGGGTTCAAATGAACTAGTCACACTATATAATAAATGAATCGTTAGCATATGCAGAGGAGTCACAAGAGAAAGGTAATGTATTCAATTATTCATGGTTTCATATTCTGATTTTGTTTATCCAATTGGCAGAACCAGCGAACTACCAAGGGGTGGATATACTAGCTCGATGTTGATGAGCTCAATACTAGAACTTCTGGTTCAATAAATATATAAACAAGAGACATAGAGACAACAATATACAATTATTTTTTCATGGAGAAGCCCTGCGATATCATGTGAAAAAAAAGGAAAGAATTACGAAGGAGATTGTTTAGTGGTTTAAAAACATTATTAAATTTATAATTGGGCCCCATCATATCTTGTTGCAACCCTCGACAAGACCCATAATTCCAATGGTTAGCGACATAATACCTACTATTTGAAGAAGAAGTTAAGGTCATTACCCAAGACTAGTCGTGGCGAGTCCCTGTCGCTAATGAACTACTATCTATAAAAGAAGACCTATGATAGGATGATCCACCGAAACAGAAGGATGGAGAACATGGAGGGGGATCACCACCACTTGCACAATATTCAAAAAATTCTCCCAACCCTCCCTGTTAGTGCTAGAAATTGTTCTCAAACTATGAAAGAACAAGCCAACACAATCTCAATAAACACAATTAAGTAAAATGGGTTTTTCTAGGGTTTTGGTTGTACAGTTTGTAGACAAGAGGGTAGAAACTTCATGAAACTAAAGAAAAAACTAAATCATGAATATTTGAAGGACTAAGATACAAAATTCAAGGCACATTTGTCTCATCATGTTTAACCATCATTATTCCATCACTCTACAACACACCACCACAACTCGCCCTCATGATGATTTGCTTGACGTATTCACACCTGTCACAATGATCATTCTAGAGGAAACATGTATCAAATCCATCAACTAAGTATGAATGACCTCTTATATGTGAGAATTTTAAAAAATTTGAACCAAAAATGATGATTTTTTAACCGTGCGACTTTCTTGTAGCGCATGTGTGTAATTTTTTCAAGTTTGGGCTACAAGAAAGTTTGCCTTAATGATTTTCAAAAATATAACAACTAGCAATGATTTAACTTTGGTAAAATGATCTAGGTCAAAACTTTATGATATTTTAGGACCTTTTTAATTCATATAAACATTCTATAAGCCCCCTAACTATGAATTTCGATCAAAATTTGAAAAATAAAACCAAGAAATCATATAAACATGAAAATTAAAGGAAAAAGATTCAAACTATCCTAAGAAACAAAATTTTCTAGGAGAAATGAACAAAACCAAGTTTCAAAACATAAACAAATGCATTAAAAAATGGAAAACAAAAATAGGCTCTAACATCTGGCTCCTGCTGCAGGATGAAGTCCTCCCTGTGAGGCTTCAAGAACCTATAGATCAGTGCCTTCTGTGATGTTGCTTGCTAGTCTACAAAATTTCCATTGGGTCATGGAGTCTTTATTCTGCTATTCACACCAGTATATACAATGAAAGTCCAATATCCATCTCAAAAACTGTAAAAATGCTTGAGGAAATGTCCATTAACTGGATTAGACAATTCCTCACCATCCAGAGTCTGTAACACAAACGTATTATTCTCCATAACTTTTGATACTATGAAAGGGCTAAACCATAGATTATCAAACTTGCCATGCTTTCCTTTCTACTCCTTTCTAGCATCCCATCTCAAAATCATATCCCCCACTGAAAAAGTGCTCTCTTTGATTTTTCTATCAAAACTTTCTTTGATCTTTGACCTGTACAGATGAGCCTTTTCTTCCATTGTTTCCTGTTTCTGTTGTAACTCTATTAGTGCATAAATTCTTCTTTGCATATCACTAGGTTCTTCTTGACAATATTGAAAAAAATTCATCACTGGAATACCCAGTTGGACAGGAAATACTGCATTAGTACCATATACTAATTGGAAAGGAGAAGTTCCAATTGCCTTTTTAACTGTTATTATGTCTGCCCACAATGCATATTTTAACATTGAATCCCATGATCGTTTATTCTGCTTCAATAACTTCCTAATATTCTTATTAGATGAATCAACTAACCCATTTCCCTGAGGATAGTAAGGTGTTGAGTGTTTCAACATAATCCCATTCTTTTCACAGAAAGCCGCCATAGCCTTAGATTTAAAAGCTTGAGCATTATCAGTCAATAATTTCCTAGGACATCCAAACCTGCTAAGAATATGTTCCTGAATAAACTCTATGATCACTTTATCTGTTGCATTTCTCGTGGGAATGGCTTCTACCCATTTGGTAAAGAAATTTGGAGCAATCAAAATCCATTTATGCTACCCTGAAGAGGAAGGATTTATCTCTCCTATGAAGTCCAAACCCCACTGCTGAAATGGGGCATTTACTACAATTGACTTTAATGGTAATGACAACAACTTTTGCTTACCAGCAAACTTCTGACAAGGGATACATGCTCTTACCTGCTGATATACATCCGAGAATAAGGAAGGCCAATAGTATCCAGCTCTTAGAATTTTATAAGTTGTTGCCTTCCAATACTTATGTCCCCCAAAAGCACCTTCAAGTGATTCAGATATTACTTCTTCGAATTCTACCTTATCTAAACATCTAAGTAAAATACCTCCTAGATCTTTCCAAAACAACTGATGTTCTATCAAACAATATTTAGTAGTTTTCAACTTTAATGACTTAGCAGCTTTCTTGTCTAGATGTTCTGGACATTGTAAGTACAAAAGAAAATGTACAATATCTGCATACCATGTGGATTCTGCATAGTGGTCCATAATCTTTTCTTTCTCCTACTCTACTTGAAATTATTCCTATGTTGGTTGTTCTGCCATGAGATGTAGACCTAAGGCTTGGTAATTTGAATCAGCTAACAATTTAGCCAAACCTTGTCCCTCTACTAGCTTTGTAGGTCTAATGTCCACATCATATTCCATTATTTTTGCAATCCACTTCCCTCTTTTTCCCTCACTGTCAGGTTGAGTCAAAACATCATTAATGGCAGCATTAGGAACATAAGCAATAACCTTGGAATGCAAAACATAAATTCTGAAAAACTTCATTGCTTTTACCAATGAGTAAGCCTGCTTCTCTAAACTGCTGTATTTTAGCTCTGAGTCTCTGAGAGTCTTGCTGAAAAATGCAATTGGATGTTCAAGACCATCCTTATTCTTCTGTAATAAAACAGTAGCCAATGTATCCTCAGATGCAAAAGAAAAAGTTAAAAATTCCTTTGTAAAATCAGGACTTAGTAATACTGGTGCTTTCGTAAGAGCCACCTTAATCTTTTCAAATGAGTTTTTTGCTTCTGAAGAGCACTTGACCTCCCGATCCTTCTTCAACATAGTTGTAATCTGTTTGATGGTTTCAGCGAAATTTGGTATGAACCAATGCAGAAAATTAATTTTACCAATAAAATATTGTACATCCTTCTTGCTCCTTGGTAAACTTATTTTCAAAATTGCTTTCACCCTTTCCGGATCAATCCTTATGCCATCAACTGAAACTAAATGACCCAATAACTTACCTTCTTGTACATCAAAATGTGATTTTTTTGGACTAAGAGATAAACCATATTTTCTTCATTTTAGAAAAGTTTGTTTTAAGTATTTTAGATGCTCATCGTCAGATTGTGAAAAGACGGTAATATCATCTAAGTAAATCACTACAAACTTATCTCTTTCCCCTACAAAGGCTATGTCCATAGATCTTTGAAAAGTAGCTCCAGCATTCATTAATCCAAAAGGCATTTTGTCATACATGAAAGTACCCCAAGGCATAGTAAAAGTTGTCTTTTCTCTGTCATCAGGGTGCATGGCAATTTGATTATATCCTAAAAAACCATCAACCATAGAAATTCTTTATGCACCAACTACCTTCTGCAATATTTGTTCTATTTTTGGCAAAGGGCAATTATCCTTCAATGAAGACCCATTCAAATTTCGAAAATCAACACACAGTCTGATTTCACCTTTATTTTTTCTGACAGGAACTAAATTGGCTACTCATGAAGAATATCTGAGAGGAGCTATAATCCTAGCATCCAACAACTTTTTAACTTTGTTTTCTATAATGGGAAACAAAGCAGGATTGATCCTCCTTAATTTATGTCTGAAAGGTTTAACATTTGGTTTTAATGGTACTTTATGCTGTATAATACTTGTATCATATGTCTTAAAATCTTCATATGACCAAGCAAAAACATCAACATACTCTTTTAACAACTTGATGTACCTGTTTCTCTGCTCTGTTGTGAGTTCCTTTGAAATCTTCACCATTCTGGGATGTTCAAGGGTGCCAATATTACAATCCATTACATTTTCTTCTAAAGACTATACAACTAGTTTTAAAGGTGTATCATCCTTTGAAAACATCCTCTCTAAAGGCACCAGATCCTTAGGAATGAAATTACTTTTAAGTTCAATAATCTTGTGACATGCAATCTCATTTTCTGCAACACCTTCAAACTCTTCAATTTCATCATCTTGTTCTTGATCAATTAAGGAATTGGAAAACTCACCTATTAGCTCTAAAAACCTTTTTATTTTAATATCATCTTCAAAAACTTTCCATTGCTTTACATTATCACGCACAGAAGGTCTGTACCTAACCTCAATAGGATACTTCAGCTGTGTTGTTTTAGGAATCCTGAAATGTGTGGCTGCTAGGGCAAGAGAATCAGCAGTTTGGTTATGATCCCTAGGAATATAAGTGATATTAAAAGCCACAAAGTAATTTTCTATCATATCCCATACTTCATTACGGTACACTTTCATCAAATCTTGTTTTACTTGATAGTTGTTCCTCACTTGCTGAACAACTAACTCGGAGTCGCCATACATAGAAATCTGCTGAATACCTAAATCTTTTGCAGCTTTCAAACCTAACAACAAAGCTTCATATTCTGCAGTATTATTGGTGGTAATAAATTCCAATTTATACATTAACCTTACTGCTTCACCACCAGGAGATATTAGAAAAACCCCTGCTCCAGCACCTTCCTTGCATGATGATCCATCAAAATACATTTGCCAAAGTTCATCTTCTTGTTCCCTAGTGCATTTTACTGATTTTTCTTTTTCAACCTGTAATAAACCAGCAGTATCATTATCATCACTAAAATGCAACATACAAGTACCCAAATCCTTTTCAATAGCATACAAGGGATGATTTGTAGGATTCTTGTCATCAATTGCAATATAAGCAAATTGTAACTCTCTATACAACCTTCTATTTTCACCTCCAAAGACAGGAATGGTTGCATATGTTAAGTCCATCTGAAGAGTTCCACCAACCTTCTTAGCCCAAGATCTAGAGAGGAGCAATCCAAACTTAGGTGTAATGTCTGCTACTACTACATCCATAATCACACTCTTCATTGGTAGCTGAGCTAAACTAACCACCATATCCTTTATCACTCCTAAACATTTTACAGCTCGTGAATCAAAAGCATACAAGTCATGATAAGGTTTTGTTATGCTCAAACCTAAAGCCTCCATGACAACTTTTGGCATTAGGTTATGAGATGCTCCTGAATCCAAAAGGAAATTATGTATCATCTCCTCGTGAATGGTTAGTGTGATGTAAAAAGGAGGAGATGCACTTGCCTCATTTTTCAGTTTTTTTCTGCCAAAGTTGACCCAATAAAAATTTTAGGACTTTCCTCTTGTAAATTCACTGTGTCAGAGGGAAGTTGACTGTTTGTTGAACCAATCATTTTCAAAACTGAATTTTTGTAAGAAGGATTCTTCATTAACTTAGTGAAAGGCATAGGGATCTTGATTTTGCATAACTCATTTTCAAGATTGAAATTCTGCATACTTTTATTTACCTCTTCAACTTCACTAATCTTCTTTTGTTTATCTTGATTCTATTTTTTCTCTAATACTGGATCAGACTATTGTTTAGGAGGTAAAACTACATTTTTCTTAGGATTTTGAACAACTTGTTTTGGCCCTGATCTTAAATTTAAGGTTTTCTTTGGATCAGTCTGATATATATCAGCAGTTACAGTAGTCACTTCAAGATCTAAATCATTTTATGTTTCAAACACATCGACATCATAATATTCTGAGTTAAAAAAATATTCTTCAGTCACAAAACCTTCAGTCAACTGTTCTCCAAAATAATTCATATCCTGATCTGGATCCTCAAAGAACTCTTCCTCTTCTATTTCTCCTTCATCCACTACATTATTCTGAAGTGGTGGTGGCACTTTTTGATCCTCAGCTTCCCTCCTTTCTCGTTGTATATCATTGTTTCTTCTTTCTATGGGAATGAAATGATGTACAAACTGTCTTCTAAATTGGTTTGGATTATTAGGGTTTCTATCTCCCTCTTGAACAGGTTTATTTGAATTTTTCTCTAATTCCAATTTGTTTAGTTTTGCTATTAAGATTTTCACTAACTTTTCCATCTGATCAATCTTACCCTCTGCAGAATGAGATGTTGAAACCCCTGGAGCTGCCTTTTTCTTACCCTTCCTGTCATATATCTATTGAGTTGAGTTTCCCTTCAGTCTATTAAAAGCTAATATATTAGACTCTACTTCTAATGTTGACTCCTGCATGTTAAGTAAAGTAAAGGGTCTTCTTTCTCTCAAGAGTAGGGAAAACTCATGATCAAAAGCATTGGCATAAGTGAGTTTTGTAGAAGTTTCTGAAGGTTTAATCTCTGCAGGGATTTTGCCATACATTTTATTGAACCTCTTCAAAAAATCAGCTATGGTTTCATCTTTCTTTCTTCTAAGAGATCCAAAATCAGTAATGTAATATGTGTGATCCTTAGTATCACCCCACTATCTCATGAAAAGAGCATGAACCTCTTCTATTATAGTAATAGAATTTGCAGGTAACTCTCTAAACCATTTTCTGACCTCTCCATCAAGACTCTGTACAAACATGCTCATCCACACATCCTTTGCCTCGATATTCTGATTATCTACATAGCTAAGAAATTCCTCCCAATGCTCCTCAGTTGTGGTCTCACCTTGTCCATTAAACCTAGGTAAATATTTTTGGTAATCTCCCCCGAGGAGAGCATTTGAAGGCTGAGGAAAAACTAGAGGTGCATACCTAGCTGCCACCATTCGGTCCATCATATCTAATGGATGATTTTGGGCTATCATATTTAAGTTGATTGGTTTAGATGATGGAAAGACTTGACTAGAACTTGGCTGAAAAGGAGTTTTACCAACTTTGAGGTGAAATAAAGGGATTTTTCTAGGAGACAAAGTCTTTGCTTTCTTGAAAGATTGAGGATCAGTAAAAACTTGAAAATTACTAATAGGGATTGTAGGCTTCAACCAAGATGAATCTTGTTCTTCTCCATTCAAAATAGAAAAAGGTGATGATATGTCTAGTTGATCAGGGTTACATAGGGCTGGTGATGACTGAGACCTTTTGATTTTCCTAGTTGTTTTCAATATCTGTTCTAGGTCTAAAACACCATGTTGCAAAGGTGAACTAGGTCTACTTCTTGTTCCAACTCCTTTAGTAGCCATTGTGAAATACTGGTGAAAAGTAGTCTTTTAAAATTTGTTGGTTTAAGTTCACCTCTCAAAACCAGTGAAACGATGAGTATACCAGGGAAAATAGGATTTCAGCTTCCTCCCCGACAACAGCGCCAAACATGTTGGTGCCAGAAATTGTTCTCAGACTATGAAAGAACAAGCCAACATAATCTCAATAAACACAATTAAGTAAAATGGGTTTTTCTAACATTTTGGTTGTACAGTTTGTAGACAAGAGGGAAGAAACTTCATGAAACTAAAGCAAAAACTAAAGCATGAATATTTGAAGGACTGATATGCATAACATATAAACTATAAACCAAACACAATAATCACAGCACTGAATTCCACCCACAGTTAACAAGCATTTCATGCATAATAACCTTAAACAAGAAATGAGTATATCAACTAAGTGATTAACACAAATCAGAAATCAAACCAGTCAATAGTCTAAAAAGGGCTTATAGTTGCATATATTTAATAATTCAGTCATCAAAAACACATAAGAGTTTTTACACTTAGCTCATAAACCACAGCTTGATAGCCTCCCCTTGCAACAAAAATTGAACCCTTGGTCCTTTCCCAGACTTACATTTATCTTGTTCCTTCAAAAACAGTTACATAACTGAACTAAAACTACTTTTAGGTCATCTCTCTAATTGTTCAATATAAACTATCATTATACAAAAATGAAATAAATTTTTCAAACTAACTAATAACTACTTTTCTTAAAGTAATTTTCCAAGTCTTTTGTTGCCTCTGCTAAAAGAGCAATTCCTTCTAAAGCCTGGGTCTTCCTTCTAGCTTTTTGGTGATCTGCTTCCAAATATGCAACTCTTTTTGTCAATTCCTCATTCTGTTGTGTCAGCTCTTGAATATTTTGTTTTAATTCTGTAAACAGACTCTTAGTCTTTCTCTTTCTTTTTAAATCCTCTTTAGAAACTGAAATCAATTCCTGATAGTGACTATTTACTTCTTGCGAATCTTCTCTTAATCTTTTATTTGCAATCACTAATCCTTCAATGGTTTCATGCAGGTACTCAATTTTATGTTTGTATTGCTTGATACTCCTCTGCAAATTTTCATTTTCAGAATCAATGCATTTTCCTTCTAATACTGGCTGCATTCCTTCAAGCATCCAAGGGATTTTTAGCTTCCTAAAATTTTCTTCATCTTCTTCCATATGCTCTGTCAAGGTCACAGGGACTTATGAATACTCTTCATCTTTAATACTGCACTGAGCTGATTTCTCAGCAACCTCTCCTTTCTCTATACAAGAGCTCTTTGAATCATTTTGATATTGTTCTAGAATCATCTTCTTTCAAACCTCCATGAATATTTCTGAGATCTTAGTTTCAGTGAAAACTAGTTTATTTTCTGAAACTACTTTCTTTTTACCCTTCATAACCTTTTTATTTTGATCTTCACTGTCTTCTAACTTCTCCTGAGATGAAGAATCTTCAATTACTGTAATCTTCTTTTCAGCTAGTTTAGGGTTTAACAGCTTCTTTATATTTAACCTGAGTTTGTTCTTTCGCCTTGTCTTGGGCCTCCAAGTTGTTCCAACTTCTCCTAACATTTTCAAAACTTTCCCTTGATGTGTAATAGAAGCTAGTTCAACAAATTTCATTTTCTTCTTTTGTGACATTGTCTCTTCTTCCGAATGTGTATGTATATTGTGTTTGGTATGAACCCTAGCTTCATCAGATATTGACCTTTCCTCTTCTTCAGAGAGTACTGTAATAGGAACCTGTTTCTGCTCTTTTACATCTTCCTTTATACCTTGATTCAATTCTACAGGAAAAGCATCTTCTACAGGCTCAATTTCCTTCACTTCTAACTTTGAAACTTTGTTTTCTTCAATATTGATTTCTTGTTCAATTTCAATGTTTTCATCTTCTTGGTTCATAGATTTTCCTATTTCACTACCTTCTTCATTCTTGACTGTGACTTTCTTTTTAAGCTTCTTGATCAAATTCTAACCTTTATCTAACTGTCTCTTCTAATACTACTCTCCCTTCTCTATTTGGAAACCAGACCAAAATAGGAAATATTCCCATGTTTTCTCCCTTTTTTGAAGTACAGTACTTATAACAAGTTTTATAAGCCCATGATGAAACACAGATTGTTTGGTGTGATCCTAATGTTCCTTCACCCTGCTAGACATCTTTTGTAAAACTTTCAAGAAGAAGAAAGGGAGATTCATTTTGGTTTCATCGCTAAGATGTTGCAAGAACCTAAAATGAGACTTAAAAACAAAAGCAAATTTCCCTTCACAAGTGATATAACTTTGTATGATTTTGATAGTCTCTATCCATTCTGGTTTAAATTTATGAATAGGTACTCCCTTTCCCCAATCTGCTACTAAATCTGGAAGTAAATATTTCTGAGCATTAAAGGTGAAAGGAACTTTTTTAAACCAGTATTCACCCTCATCTAAGATCCCTGTAGCTTCTGCTAACAATTCCCTGGTCAGCTTAAACTTCAAAGTATCAAAACTCACCATATGCTTATCTAAACACTGAGCAAATTTATAAGAGACTTCTGAGTGATATCCCTCAATTCTTTCAAAAAACACTAACCACCCTGCCTATGAAAACAATTTTGCACAGTCTGGATCAAAAGTTTGAACCCAGCTCATGTCTAAAGGTTCAACTCTATTGGTTTTACCACTTCTTTTCATTTTGAACGACTGTCAAATTAATTCTTTCAGTAAAACAAACTCTAAATCTATTAAGTCTTGATAATCTGACAGACAATGCTATGTTGGGAAACCAAAAACCCTAAACTGAACTGTCTCGCTTAAACTGCTAAATGCCTTAATTCCATTAACAGAGAATTTGATATTAAGTATGAATTAGGTTTACATACTAATAATCTTCATTCAATTTCATCATTAATCCTTTGCTTAGTAAAAACCCAAATACATGTACTTTGATATCAATTCACAGCCTACCTGTCAAAGTGATGAATCTAGGTGCTAGAATCGTGTTTTCTTGACTGTTAGGTGTCCAATTTCATTCCTCATTCTTCTCTGACCACTACAATAACTCCAAATGGTCGCCCTTCAAAAGCCCTAATTTTTCAACCTGTTTCATTATTTGATTATGCACTGCTAATACTTCGCCATGAACTCATCTGATCTTCGTGCACTTCAGGGGATACGAAATTCAAGGTGCACTTGTCTCATCGTGTTTAACCATCATTATTCCATCACTCTGCAACACACCACCACAACTCGCCCTCTTGATGATTTTCTTGACGTATTCACACCTGTCACAATGATCATTCTGGAGGAAACACGTATCAAATCCATCAACTAAGTATGAATGACCTCTCATGTGTGAGAATTTTAAACCAGCATAGATCCAAATCCTAGGCTCTATCAAGAGCCAAGAGGGATCAAATCTCTTTAGGTGCAAACCTCTTCTTAAGTATTACACTCAATGAGCTATCAACTTTGGTGTGTCCTATATATACCATTGATTTGATTCAAACCAAAAGACACATCTTTTTATTTAAGGTCAACATATAATATATTTATTATTAATATTTAACATTATTTATGGCCAACATATAATATTTAATATTATTTTTTATTTTGTTATGAACGAACATTACAACATCTCCCCATAAATGGTTTTAAAACCATATGCAAGGCCCTCCTAAAACCATGGATTGTTTAGGAGGCCTTGCACATGGTCTTAAAACTATTTGCAAGGCCCTCCGAAACCATGTACAATAAAACCATGGGTTTTTTTAGGAGGCCTTGCACATGGTTTTAAAACCATATGCACGGTCCTCCTAAACCATATACAATGAAACCATGGGTTGTTTAAAAGGCCAACACTTTTTTGCAAATAATTCAATTTTTATTTTTTTATTATTTTGTTATGTAGGAACATTACAACATCTCCCCCATATTGTATTTTTTTTATGATCCACATTTTGGGGGGGGGATAATTAAATTTTTTAATTTTTATTGTTTTGTTATTGTTTACCTTTTTATTGTTTTGTTAGGTAGGAAGATTACAACATCTCCCCCATATTAGGTTGTTTTTCTCGCAAACATTTATTTTGTTTTATAATTAAAAAATCTATTTTATTAATAAAAATAACGTTACGTAACGCTACATAATGTTACGTAACGTTACAAGATCTCCTCCATACTGGGCTGTAGAGAGCCTCTCAGCTCAAAAATTTGAACCAAAAATGATGTTTTTGAACTGTGCAACTTTCTTGTAGCGCATGTGTATAATTTTTTCAGGCTTGCGCTACAAGAAAGTTTGCCTTAATGATTTTCAAAAATATAACAGCTAGCAATGATTTAACTTTGGTAAAATGATCTAGGTCAAAACTATATGATATTTTAGGACCTTTTTAATTCATATAAACATTCTATAAGCCCCCTAACTTAGAATTTCGATCAAAATTTGAAAAATAAAACTAAGAAATCATATAAACATGAAAATTAAAGGAAAAATATTCAAACTATCCTAAGAAACAAATTTTTCTAGGAGAAATGAACAAAACCAAGTTTCAAAACATAAACAAATGCATTTAAAAATGGAAAACAAAAATAGGCTCTAACACTCCCTATAATGATTCTAGTGCAATCGCAAGAGATCCAGTAGTGGGAGATAAGAGGAAGCAGACAGAGCATCCTAATACAAGGCATAAGTAAAGTAAGGCTGAAAAAATAGCAGGAACTGTCGATAGAAGTAATGACAGAAGTCGCTACACAAATCCTGAAGAAAATGGATGAGTGTCAAACAGATCTCAAAGATAGTATTACATACTTACTACAACCTCTGTGCAAAGCAGTCAAAGAAGTATGGATCGCGGTTGACTTCAAAACACAATTGACAGTGTTGCATGACTTAGCTAGCTCGTTAGAAGAGAGACCAAGTGATGTGTCAATACATATTCCACCAATAACGACACAATTGGTGTGAGAAGCACTTTATTTGGGGACTGCTGAGTTTGAATACCATGGCCAAGAACTTGGGTCATGTCACCATAGATTTTTCTCAAATGCCAATGTATGAATTATATCCAATACATAATTCCACTGTCGTGGAAATGAATGTTAGAGAAGTTGCACTACTCAAGCAATTTAGAGCATCAAATAATACTATTAAAAATATGAAGAAAATAGTTAAAGAAACTGACCAGAAATCCAAAACCTAGGAAGATGACAGGTTGTGGATCGACATGACAGTAACACTTTCTTGCAGCAATTTTGCAGAAGAAGGCATTGAAAATTAAATGTTTGTAGAATCCAAGGTAATTCTACTTGGAGAAATTGAAGAGGACCCGTGCCAAAATTTTGTGGATATGGAAGCACGCATGATACCAAGTACACCCCCAGAGGTGCTTGAAAAAATAAGGAAAATAGCAACATAAACTGTGGAGAATATAGAAGAGGAAGAGGCACTGTGTGCCAAGGCAGTCAAACAAGTTTCTCAGACATGGGAAGTGTTGATCAATAATGCAGAGTCAAAGAAATTTGCAGGGTAGATGCGCACTATTGAGACATAGGCGAATGATATGAAGAAATTACCCTTAGTAGAGAAAATGGCTAAGGATGTTGGGATGAATAAACTATAGCAGCAATTCGCAACACTATGAACTCAACAGCAACAAAGGACTAACAAAGTCCCAGAATTGTAGGCATAGGTAGAAAGAGTTAGAGACAGTACTCGGCTTGTACACCAGAAAATGCGATAAGAAGTAGAGTCAACAGGACTTGCAACATCAGAACACATCATTTCCAACCTTGTGGAAAATTTGCAGCAGGCAGAAGAAGAGGTGTGCGGAGAAACATAGTAGATAGTGAAAATATTCCAAGATTTTCAAAGTAAGGTCGTCATAATAGAATCTTCAAATTAGCATGGCTCAAGACAAGCCACAGGTGAGTCTTGGGGGCTTGTTGTCCCTAGGAAAATATAGGCATAATTCTGGTCATATCAAGGTGGAGAAGATGCGATGGAAGCAGCTATGGGAGAAAGAGCTACTACATAAGAAGTAGTTGTAGAGGAAGTTGTGACAGAAGCAATCACGAGGGAAGAGTTCATGACATAAGGGAATTTGTGAGCGGATCAGTCGGGACAGAAGGAACCGCGATAAAAGAAGACGTGCAGCAATTGAAAGGGACATCCTTAGAAAACATGGGAAAGAAATCAGTTAGGATAACACATGCTTTAGGGAATAAATCATCTTTGTATTTTGGGTCGATAGTGCCTACTAACAGTTGTAACTGAATGTACAAGAATAGGAATAACAATCTATCGAGTAAAAAAATGGAGTCGGTTGGCTACGATGTGTAAGAGTATATAAAAGGGAGAACCCAAGATGTGTGTGGGCTATATAGATACACTCTCGGCTGGTCTGTGTTAGTCATTTTGTATGTTGTATGTTTGTAGAATTGTAGAGTTGTACAAAAGAGAGAGTCGATCCAAGCTATATGTCAATCGACAGTAGGGTGAAGGAGAGGAAACTTCAGAGACCTGAGACTAGGAGCATGAGAGGAGAGAGAAGTATGTATATATTGTAGAGAATATCTAGAACATAGTTTGCAAGCTGAGTACGTAGACAAAAGGTGTCATATATTTCTCATGCCAGATGAAGAGCACCTTTTTGGTTTTTCCCGAATGGTTTTCCACGTTAAATGTTGTCTATGTGTAAATTTGATGAATGTGTTTATGTCGAATGGATGTATGTTGTGAATGAATATATGTGTATTTTCTTATGAATGAGTCCTTATATGTATATTTTGCATTGTTGTTAGTTGGAATCGCTAATAAGGAAGTATATTAATTGGTGTAATCTTTGTCAATGGATAAGTAGAGTAATATCTTGAATGCACACAATAAGAGTAAGTAATATAACCACCAGCTTTGGTCGAGCAAGATTGTAAAATTCCAAGGAAGAGGAAATCCCCACACAACTACAAAAACATGGTTTTGGCAGTTGCTCGTAAGAAATATATTGGGTGATACTACATCTGCATCGCAAATGCTGGCGAATGATCCCTACTCTATCGGGTCGATATCTTGGGCTTTGTTGATAGAAAAAAAAAGATTCTAAACCTGGGTCAAAGGGAGAAACGCAAACACTAGTCATCAAATCTCAAGATAATGAGCTCAAGTTCGTTGGTCCTTAGGTTTCTTCTCCCTTGGAATTTATCACTTCCTCCTTAGGCCAATGAAATTATTGTGTATTGTTGAATTAGGCTGATAGGGGAAATATTAGATGAATACATAGGTTTTTTCCATAGAAAACTATCCCTCGGGCCTTCACCCAATGCATGATGATCATTATAGATATGCAAACATTGGTTCATTTGCACATCACTCATTATATTGAGGTCTTTTGGAATTATTTCTTCTTGACCATTCATCGATAAACCAACAGATGCATTATATTTATCTTCCACATCTCACGATTTCTATCCACCAAATTGCAAACTTTATTAAAACTAGCACACCCACATAGTTTGTGTGGCTGGATCACGTCGATAGGGATCAAATGGTTGAGAGATAGTTATCAACTATCAGTTATTTTTTATATTATTTTTCTTTTTATCTCACATTCTTGTAGTTATTTTCCATGAACTGTTGGTTATCTATTCAGCAGCTGTGAATTATATATGCATTGCTACCAATTATCCATTCATCAGCTAGTTACCAGTTATTTTTTATATTTTTTTTTATAATTGCTTATTTCCAATTTTGAACGAATTTCGTAGAATTAATCTCAACAGTACACTTGTCTCATCCTTGTAGATGAAAAAGCATAGGTCGTAATCCACCCCAAATCTCAAATAAAAATGTCTATCGACATAAAAATATAATTTATATTAGTGCTAATACCTCTCAAGCATTTATATGTTAGTATTTGTCTTCATACTCTATAAAAGTTAGAATTTGGTTTAACTTTGTTGTTTTCCAATATGTGTACCACTTGTATTTTCAATTCAAACCATTATTAAGATGAGAATTAAACTTGTTGTGAGGTTTCAATATTTCATTAGAGGAAATTTCAACTCAAAATGGGCCTTTTAACTCTCATTCAAATTCCATGTCATCATGTGTTAGCCAATGAAATTGCTTTAAATTTGAAATACCATATAGGTCTTAAACACTTTTTTAATATAAATTTGGGGATACATATCATAAAAATACCCGAAAAACATGATGATGATGTCATCATCATGTTTTTCGGGTATTTCTTGTTTTTGGGGTAGCGGGGTCCGTCAAAAGTATGCCAAGTGGGTACTCATTGGATGTGGAATTTAATTCCGCATCCAACGAGCTCTCTCGATCGAAATTTGAGTAAAAACACGAGGAGATATGTCAAAAATACAAACAAAAAAGTAGTTTTTTTCTTTTCTTCCTCCAAAATTAATAAATATTATTTTATTATTTTGACTTTTTTTTTTTTTAGGAGGCCCATTTTGAGTTGAAATTTACTCTAATGTATATAAATAAAACTTGGAATAATTGTTTTCCAACATGGGAGAGAACAATAATATTTTTGACAATATGGATGGTTGAGTTAACCTTCAAGGTTAGACTAATAATATTGTTTACAACTTCAATGGTACAGATTAACCATGGTTTTTTATGGTGGAAATTTGTGCTCAGATAATGATGAAAATGTAGTAGATATTGTGTTTGTAATTCAAAAATGAAAAGATGATGGATGTTTGATGAGATTTGAGGAAATACATTGAGGTATACATTGAGATTTATAGCAATGTAATCCAAGAAGTAATGGATATTCATAAATGGATGGTGCAATTCACGTTCCATGCATAGGAGTCAAATAGGAATGGGGATACACTCAACATGGAATTTGTGAGGCTTCTGGCAACCTCCCTTAGATTGTGACAAATGATCAATTGTTGAAATCACTGGGTCTATTGCTCATATTACAATTTTGAGGTTTTGGGTTGATTTAGAGACCATACAACCCTAAATTGTAGGTATCATCTATTAAGATTGTGCTTATGGAATTGGATTGATCGTAGGATGAAAGAACTCCAACAAAGTCTTCCACAAATTGGAATTTTTGGTTTGGGAGTATTTTCTAACTAAGAATTTTAAGACTTTAGGAATTTCTCGAGAAGAGATAGAGCATATGAAAAAAAATGCAAATCCAAATATTTTCTCTTGTGTGGGTGAATTTACATTGTAATTCTTCCAAAATGGCTCGTTTTACATTCTAGTCCATGACTTCTTGTTTGCTTAAACTAGTTCCAATGATTGTCATGGAAAGAGAGTCAAAATACACATGGAAAATAATAATTATTTGTGATAATTTCATTCCTCAATGCATACTCTATTAGGTACTCATACACCATCCCAAAAAAAACAAACCTCCCGACTTTAGGAAATGTAACCAACCAAATAACCCCAAGTATTAGATCAATTGGTAGATGCTTTTGTGTGAAAGTTCACAGAGGTATCGGGATCAAATATTATTGTGATCCAGATTTATGTGAGAAAAAAAATAAAGAACAAATATGGAATCATAAAAATGTACATATTCCAAGGAAAATAGAGATACAATAAATACATATTCTATTAAATGGCAAAAAATAGAACATACTATAGAATAAAGCAGCTAGAATGGTGGTAGCTATCTCTGAGAAGAGATGTGGTTGCTATGCTTGTCTGTGTCAAGCCGAATACAAAATGAGGCCAAAAGGGCCTATTTATAATAATTATGAGGATGAGAACCCTAAACATCCAAAACATAACTCTAGAACATGAACCGTCATAAATTTTGTGGCCCCTAGGTGGTTCGTTCAACGTTAAATTCCCAAGGTCATAACTTTTGCACATGATCTTTGATTTGGACCCTCAATAGCCAATGCGAAAGGTATATCTGAGATTTACATCTTCTGAATAGGGATAAATTCATGTTACTGGAAAACATTTGGCCCCTCAAATCCCCAAAAGGTGTTGTTTAGGGCCTCAAAACAACCTCGAAAGTTTAGGACCCAAAAAACCATAGAAAAATTACTAGGAAATTACCAAAAGGGACAATTTTTTTGAGATAGTTGAATAGGTGTGTGGCCACCGATCTCCATATGGATCAATCCTCTCCCCTTAGGAAGCAATGGTCTCCATTGTATCAAATATTTTATCATATCTTGAATATGTGTTAAGTTGATCTCTTGGTGTGTCATTCACTGAAATTGAAAATGATTCCTTTCTTTGACATCTTGGTAGGTTTGTAATTGTTGTTGATGGATGTGATGGATTTGTTCAATGGATGTTGTGTTATCCTTTGTTTGAACTGGTCTTGATTATTTCTTTCTGGAGGAGGACCTTGAATGTGTGGCCTTTCACTATAGAGGTACTCGAATGGATGAGGGAATGTTGACCTTGTGTTCTTCTTGTTTCTACTTAGGAAAGACACCCTATGGAAAGGTTGTGGTGGTCTCTATGATTTGATGTTCTCCTTCAAAGGCAAATGTGAAGAGGGAAAATTTTCCAATGTGGGATATTATCTTCCTTCCCTATGAGAGTGTGGCAGGTGCAGCTATCTCTGGTATCCGATAGAGTTGTCCTCCCAAAGTGCAATGAAACTACGAGGTCATGACTCATACACATCATCATGCTTCCACATATATGGTTTTCATAAAATAACATCATAGAATTCAAGTGGGGCCACATCACACAGTACCTTGTCTTTGTATGCATTTGTGTCATATGGAAAGCAACACTAATGACTAACTCGTATGCCTCATACTTGTCTTAGCCAACTGATGGCATATGCCTATGAGTGTGGTGTTGTCGGTAGCTCCAATATCTTGATGACTTCGGCTGAGATCAAGTTCATTTATTTGTTGTTGTTAACAACAAAATGTAGGGGGGTTCCCTTCACCCACATCTACGAGTGGAAGAGGCGCTCCTTTGCCTTTGACTCTTTAGGTTCCTCTTGTTGAAATTGTGTGGTAGCACTAGTGACACTGGGTTCTACATGAATTATCAGCTTCCCTTGGTCCTGGTCGTGACATTAAGTTATGAATCGGAATCAAGATCTGATTCTAAAGATTTGATCTCGGCCACCAATGATTACTTTGAGAAACATTCATCAGCATTTTGCAAGGGGATTTTGTGGAGCTTGCACCACTTCTCGATGTCCTTCTTTGTGTTTATGTTACCCTTCTTTTCTTGTGGTGGGGACTGATTTTCTTTTCCCTATCCCATGTTTTATGGACTAGGGCTTCCCTTGCCTTGCATATGTGGTATATTTGCGGGTACAAATTATTGTTTGTTCTTTTACCGAAATTTCTCCTCGATTTTGATAGCATACCAATAGGCATCTCCTAGTGAGGAGATGTTTAAGAAGTCCATCTTTGTTCATATGGACCAATGTAGGCCACTGTGATATTTTAGTATTAGGTGTCGCTCGGAGTCCTTGATACCCTGCTTTTTACATAAAGTATGAAATTTTTTGGTGTACTCTGACACCGTCTAGTCCCTCTCTTGAGGCAAAACTGTCCATTTTGTGTATCGGTCACCATAGTTTCCCACAGGGTAATATTGTTCCTTGAAGACATCTAAGAAAGAGGCCCAAGTGGGATTGGCCTCAAACATTCTAGACTCATTTGATTATTTTTTCTCACAATAAGTATCCCACCAATGTTTGACATGGGGGATGGCTTTGAGGAGCATAAAGATGATCTTTTTCCTATTGAAAAAAATGTGGACAGAGAAATACCCTTCTATAACATTCAACCACTTATCTATGGCATCAGCTTCGATCTAGCCTTCAAATAAATAAATATCAAAGTTAACTTGTACCTTGAAGGGAGTTGCATCTCCGAAACGACTACTCATTGAAGGTGCATATGTCATTGTCGGCATTCGTTGAAGGATCTGGGAGAAATTATCCATCATCAAGTTCCTTTGTCACATAATGGATTCCTCAAGCAGTAACTTGATAGGATCTTCTGCTCCATTGTCTCTCTTTTCTTCTACCATGGGAGGTCATTTGGGATGGCGAGAGTGACATTCCCCAAATGAAACTAGTCGGGGACATGCATTGAGTAACAATCAAAGAGAATATTGCTCTGATACCACTGATTAGGATATAATGTGAGAATGAAATGTAAGAACCGATATATAATCATAAACACATACATATTGCAAGGAAAATAGAGATACATTAAATACATATTCTATTAAATGGTGAAAATAGAACAAACTATACAATAAAGCAGCTAGAATGGTGGTAACTATCTATGAGAAGAGATGTAGTTTCTATGCTAATTCATGACAAGTTGAATACAAAATGAGTCCAAAAGGGACTATTTATAATAAGTATGAGGCAGAGAACCATAAACGTCCAAAACATAACTCTAGAAGATGAAAATTTATAAATTTTGTGGCCCCAAGGTGGTTAATTGAACAATCAACTTCCTGGGGTCATAACGTTTTCATACGATCTATGATTTGGGTGCTTGATAACCCGTTGGAAAGATATATTCAAGAATTACATATTTATACTAGATTTTAAGTCAATGGCCCTTGGCAAGTATTTCCACCCTCCCCCCCCCCAACCCGAATCCCCAAAAAATGTCGTTTAGGGCCTCAAAATGGCCCCAAAAGTTTAGGACCCAAAAAACCGTAGAAAAATTACTAGGAAACTACCAAAATGGACAATTGTTTTGAGCAAGTGGAATAGGTGGATAGTCACCGATATCCACCTAGTTCATATTGAAACCCTTGGGGTTAGAAATTGATATTTCCACTAGCATTGTGAGTGTCCTTGATTCAAAAAAATGGAGAAGAGGGTATAAATCCATATAGTGTTGGCAAGGTAACAAGCTTCATAAAAATGCCACCACAAAAATATTATTCTAGAACCCCATGCCCATCATGATTCTATACTCAAATCCTGTCACCAACATGTGATGAGATTCTTAACCCCTATGTTTTCCCTTAATCCCAAAACTTGGAGTGGAAACTTGCTCTGAATATTAATTCTACTTGAAAAAAACCTAGCACCGCGCTTTCCCTTTGGCTGATGAGCGGTACCTTGTTCAGCATCCCCTGTGTACTATTATAGAGAAACGGTGATACCACGGAAGTGCTTTGTCTTTGAAGAGGTTTTCATCTAAACCACTCTGTCATAAGGGAACAAAAACGGTACCCTTGGTAAAATGGGAAAAAGAGAAGTTTCTCGAGGCTTCTAGAACTTGAGCCTTGTGTCCTCCCTTATCCCTATCAATATGGGTTAGTTTGAGCTTGAGATCCCTCTTGGTGGTATCTTAGAGCCACCTCACCCACAATTCTCTCAACTATCCCTATCCATTGAGCCTTATAAATACAAGCTCATATCCATAGTTGGGGGGGAGAACTGAATGGTATTGTTATGCTGTTGAATTGACTACCTAGTCCAATCCATTGGAGAGTACAAGAAAGCAAGTTGGAGCTTTTAGGGATGAGGTGTTTGTCTTGTGGAGGAGTTTGTCAACACTAAGGCTATGGTTGTAAGCTTCTTCATTCCTTTCTTAATGCAAAACTGATTTCCATCCCACATATCCGTTGTTTTGATTTCGCATGTATATGTTACTGGTTCCTTAGTCACTAGTATGGATGTGTAGATGAATTTCTGGTAGCTTTGATGTTCTTGCTTGTTTGACATGTTTGCAGGTACATAGTTTCGTGATCAAAGCAGTATTCCAGGTGTTTACAACATTCATGGAATGTCTTCATCCTTTGTTGATCACTCATTTGTTTTGGATCTGAACCATTCATACCAAAGGAACAGCTTCTGTCCATAGAAGGTGCAATATTCCTGACTACAAATCTAGCGACTCCGCTGGGGAACAAAGAAAATTTCAGTTGATCTGATCTTTCTCAGTCCTTGAACACTTGTCCAAATCCAGGCTCCAGTTTCTAACTCTCTTCAGTCATATCTACCATCTAACTTAGTGAATTTTGGTTTCAAACTTTCAGATCTGAACTATTTTAACCTTAAATGCTCTTTTTACTGTCAATTCATCAATCTTTACCTTGATTTGATCAAGTTTTTAACTCGAATTCTCATTCTCCTTATGTTTTGGATCTATTCAGGGAACCGCACATGTGTTGTTGGCAACAAGAGGTGCCACCGCCTAAACTCTGTTAGCCAGAAACGGTGCCACCGCCTAAACCTCGTTAGCCAGAAACGGTGCTCGTCTAGAACCACTCTGTCAAGACCCCTCTAGTGCAGTGCCAAGTAGGCCTTGTTCCACAACTAGTTTTTTGTGATTTTTTGCAAAAAGTTGGATTTTGTTTGCTTTCAGCCCTGCACTATCAGGCTTGTGTGTTTGAATCCGTATGCTCATGGTTGAAAATTTTGGGGTAAAATTGGTTTGGTTGAAAGAATTCAAAAGCTATATTAGGCTTGTTGATTATTCATTTGCTTTCATACTTGTTGGTTGTGATTTAGAAAGGAATTTTTGAAAGCTTAGCTTTCAAATTAGATCTATTTTCGTTTCATTTATAAAGACTGGAAGAAAAACCACTTGCTTATCATCTTAATTTCATTTTTTCCATAGACGACTTCTTTTTTCTTTTAATTTTTTTTTTTATTGAGATTAGGTCATTATCATTATTGAGCATAAGGCATTGGATCTCTGATTAGCCTCACAAGATTTCAAGATCTCTTTGTTCTTTTGTCTCTCTTGCATTAGTACTATCTCATCAAAAGAAAAAATAGTGTAGTTTTAAGTTAGATCTATCTATGTTTAAAAGAAAAATTGAAAAAAATAGAGTGCATATGCATGTCGAGTACTTGTTGTTTTTCCTTTAGGAAAAGAGAATATTACCCCTTTGATTGCTTTCAAAAATAAAAATCAGTTTGGAATGTGTTTCTTGTCTTTGGATTTGATTTGTTCAAAGTAGTTGTTTGGGAATTTTTGGTTTTCAAAACGAAAAGAAAATACTCTCTCTCCTTCCCGTAAGTAGGCATACCTCGAACGGTAAAGTGAAATATTTGCATCTACATTCTGCATGGTTTTACTTTTTCTGTCAAAATTCCATGCATTCACCTAATCGTCCACTTTAAAATTAACGGTAGTTATAGGCTTAAAATTTACATAGCAATTTGAGTGACAGGTTAGAGACATGTTCGGGCGTCGTTAAGCGTAGGATTTGTCGTTACTCATCCGCACTACATCCTGGGACTCGCGTGGTTCTTCCACTCACTGTCGGTATATCGAATGGCCTTTCACATACCCTTGAGGTATATAGAAAGGTACTTCATGTACTCGATTGTATATAGGAAGGCCCCTTGTGAATGGTTGTGCATCAAACAACACTACTACCAATTTGAGCTCCCACATACCTTGCATATATCGGGAGACCCCACTAGGATACCTTATCTATCTGAGAAAAGCCCTTTGGCAGTCTTTCTTGGAGCCATACACCAAAAACAACATTTGGGGAGATTACTACGCATGTACCCTTGAGGTATATCGTGAGTGGCACCTTCTTGATAATCCTGGTGAGAGACCTGACTCTGTGAACTCCTCCTGTCATTTAAGTTTGCTTGTTTGGCCTATAGCTTGAGTAGGGAAATTTTTGGTGTGTTTTCTCATTTTGAGACCTTAGGTTATATAGAAACTGTACAAACTAGCTTAATTAAGACAGTCCAGAATAGTATGGGGCTTGCCACCTAATTTTATTCATGTTTCAGGAGAAGATCCTATGGAAGCTATCAACCAAGGAGCTGCTACCAACTCCCAAGTGGGAGAAAATGTGGTTGCAAAAAGCAAAGATCCATATCCTTCACACGGTCCTCCCTTGGTCCAACAACCTTCTAGGGGAAATATTTTGTTCCATTCTCCCATGGAAGGTCATGTTGATGATACTACCTATCCAGATTATGGTCCCAATGCTCCGTTTTAGGATACCTCTATGGGACAGGCCATTGCTTCATTTGGCACCCGTCTAACCTCTTCTAAAGATATTTCACCAAATGAAGAAGAACATAGACAATACCAGGTAGTTATCTCCGTGCAAGAGAACTAGACAAGAAAATAGATAGCATATCGGGTACACCACCACCTCGTTCAGCAGTTTTTCCTTATAATCCATACCCTTGGCCTGTGGGATATTGCTCACTTGTTGATTCTATGAAACCCATTGAACCTATTCTAGATCACAATGTGACTCCACATAATCCAGGTCAAACTACCAACCCCACCACCTCCCATATTATGTCTGTTCCAAATCCTCCCGAGTCTTCCGCACGTGGGGAACAACATTCAATTACTATGTCATCAATACCTTCTAGTGTTGGGGGGCAACCCCCAGCACAACCTACATTACCTGTCACTAGAATTGTAGCTAGTCATGGACATAACTCTAGTATAGAGCAATCTACAGTTTATGCCCCTCCTACCCACATGAATGTGGTTAACCCCCCATCCAGTTTTGTTCAGCCCTTGGGGGAACAACCTGTAACCAATCAAACCTCTTGGGGGTATGGTTACACAATAAATCAAGTACCTGTAGGAAATATTAATTACCAACCCATCACTACAGGAATGCCTTACGCTGGAATTCCATATCCTAGTAATACTTTCACACCATGGGGGCAACCTAACTGGTCCTACATGCCAGCTATGGGAGGGATACATATACATACTGCAGGAGGTGACGGATGACCACCTTATGGAGGTCCTCCCCCTAGAGGGCCTAATGGTCTTGGAGGGCCTGGTGGCCTTCCTCCTTATGGTCCTAATGGTTTTGGTGGTCCTGGGGGGCCTGGTGGCTTCCCTCCTAATGGTCTCAAAGGGTCTCGTGGCCCTCCTCCTAGTGGTTCTAAAGGCTCTGTAGGTTTACCTCCTAGGAGTCCTAGAGGGTCAAGTGGTCCTCCTCCTAGTGTTCTAGGTGGTCCTAGTGGTCCCAACGGTCCTGGTGGTCTCGGAGGCCTTGGTGGTCCTCCTCCTAGAGGCTCTGGTGGTCCTAACGGTCCCAATCCTGGAAATCAACCCCCTGTGGGTGGATCTTCCGATGGTTCTTCATCACAACAACCTATCTATCAGTCTACTTACGGTCCTACTGGTACTTATATGCCATATCAATACTACTAGTACGTGCAACCTAATCGCCAATTACCTTTCCTAGCAACTTTGGACTTACCTGATTTTTCCAAGTTGATTAATGATCCCATTCGACATAACCCCTTGTGGCCTCCCATTCCGGTAAAGTTACTATCGGACATCCCAAAGTTCAATGGGAAGCAGGGAGATGATCCAAAAAACTATGTCATGAAATTCCATTTGTGGTGTTCTTCGAACTCCATTATGGATGATTCAGTTCGTTTAAGACTGTTCCAACGAACTTTGACCGGTACCGCCATGAAATGGTACATTGAACTTCCGCAACATTCATTTATGGATTCTCGTTCTTTGGAAACTATCTTTCTAACACACTTTCAACTTCCTATCTGGTATGAAATGGGTACTGATATCTTAACTTCTCTATGTTAGAACACCTCCACCCACATATCAGATCATATCCATGAGTGGAGAAGGCGGAGAAGACTTATTAAGGCTCCTATCCCAGATCAGTTGTTAGTTGATTGGTTTACAAAATCTTTGTTGCCTCCAATTGCTCGAGATGTGGCTATGGGTGGTGTCGTTACCAAAAGCCATTAGTCGAGCCCAATATCTGGACTTGGTTTATTCTCAGTCTGGAACGTTGTATGAATCGATCCCTCAAGCCCCTCGCCCAAGCACCGATCCTGCTCAACCACCAGCAAAAACCCCTGTTGATGGGATTGTTGGTTCAATTCAGTCCCCATCGATAGCAAAACCTGCCAAACAACCCAAAAATTCCACCCCTACTCCTTCAACTCCCAAGGTTTCCACCAAGGTCAATTCCATTCAAAGTACACAAATGTCCAGCAACAATAAAAAGAAAGGGAAATCTAAAAACAAAAAACATGGAAACCAGCAAGAGAATCCAAAACCAACCATCAACGAGAACGATAAAGGGAAAAGAAAAGTGAACTATCCTTGTCTGCTTTGTGGAGGTGACCATTCCATGAAAGAGTGTCCTCGTCATGAAGAAATCACTCAATTTCTAAAAACTAATCTCGCGCTCGCAGTTCTCACAGATCCTTTTCCCTCTCAACAACAACTAATAGACCACATGTCTAATCAACGAAATTCTAGTTCTTCAGAGGAAATTCGCATGATGTCCTCGGACACCATTAGTTTACAAAATTGAATTCAAAGTTATGACAAACCCATAGACAAGAAAGAAGACAATTCTTCTTCAGGAAAAGCTCCCTCTACTAGTTCTCCCGAATCCTCGTTTACTGTTCCCCTAACCATCAAGAAACCTAATCTCGACATGGTTTTGCATCCACCCAAGAGTACTCTTAGGAAGGATGTTTTTAATCCTAATGCTCAAGCTGCTCAATTTTATAATGTAGTTGAATATCTCGCTCAAGCACCATGTGCAATGTCTACCTTGGAAGTACTCCAAAGTTGTCCTACACAGCGCAAAAACTTGTTAACTACATTAAGATATTTAGACCCGGAAAACACTAATTTGATTCATTTCAATGTCAAGAACTATAAGTCTAGACTACCTCACAAAATCGCTTTCTAAATCATAATGAAAGTAGTCGAAAAGAAATTCTTTAGAACTGTCATAGAAGAAGGAGCTTCAACTTTGGTTTTTTCCTTGTCTTGTTGGAAAGCTATTGGCTCTCCCAAACTTGTAACATCAGCAACGACTCTAAAATCCTTTGATGGATGAGGTTTCTAGCCCCATGGTCTCATACCATCCCTTTTAGTCGAGCTTGGGGGAAAATATATTTCTATTCAAGTGGAAGTAGTAGATGCCCCGTTAGACTACAACCTCCTTTTAGGAAGAAATTGGTTTTATGCCATGACTGTTGTCGCTTCGACAGTATTTCAAACTGTCTAATTTCTACATCTAGCGAGGATTGCCACCATTGACTAGCTCGATTTCTGTAATTTGGATGTTACTACCTCTATGGCTAATAACATCCCTATGTTAGGCCATTCCACTCCTCCTTACCAGTCGATTAGGGTAGGCATGTTGAAGGATTCATCCCTTATGGGGATTTTTTCGTAAACTCCTCCTAACACAGACACAGCGACAGTAAATATGATTTTTTTCATTTGATTATGATCCAAAGGGAAAACAAATTGTTGATTCCACCTTGTTGAGTCTACATGAAGAAATGTACAATGTTATCCAAACCCTTTCCGATAACCACACTAATGACCTTCATCTGGTGGCTTCGGACCCTTGCCACCTGCCCTACTGGTTAGAACCCTCTCTTCCTATTCTAGATTATCTCTTATGTACTTTTCCTTTTGATGAGTCCATGATGTAGATGATGAGTACAAATGAGCCTATATGGGAGGATCATCCTCATAGATGCTCGTTCATCCCCAACACCAGTTCGGTAGACCATGATTTTGCATCCCCTTTTTCCACTGATATTGTCAACACACCTCGAACTCCTATATTGTTGCAGAACACAAATTCTAAAGGAAACCTATGCAACATCACTCAAACAAATCCAATTGACATATCAGCCAAGCCTAGCACCCTTGAGCATGTTCATGTTGGGAAGAACTGCTCCGCGGAATAATCTGAAGCATACTGAGCACTTTTCAAAGAGTTCCGAGATGTTTTTTCATGGTCTTATGAAGAAATGTCAGGGATAGACCCATCCATTGTGGTTCTCGGAAATAAAAACCTATCCCACTACAAAAACCTGTCAGGAAAAAACTAAGACAAGTCCATCCACGGAAATCCCCAGCTATCAAAGCTAAAATAGAAAAACTTCTAAAAGCAAGGTTTATTTATCCCATACCCCTGAAGGAATGGGTATCGAATGTCGTCCCTGTCAATAAAAAGCATGGAACCATTAGTGTCTGCATCGATTTTAGAGATTTGAACAATGCCTGTCCCAAAGACAACTTTCCCGCTCCACATATCGACCAGATTATCGACAACTGTGCCGAAAGTGTCATCTTCTCATTTATGGATGGCTTTTCGGGTTATAATCAGATTGAGAATTTTACCATTGATTAGCACAAGATAGCATTCATTTTCCCATGGGGAACCTTTGCATATAGGAACTTACCATTCGGCCTGAAAAATGTTGGAGCCACTTTCCAACGTGTTATGTCCTATGTGTTTCATGATATAAAACATATTGTAGAACCGTACCTTGACGACCTCCTAGCTCATTCACAACAACGGAAGGACCACCCTGCTCATCTTAGAAACATTTTCCTGAGATGCCGTCATTATAACATATGGCTCAATCCTCATAAATGTGTTTTTTGCATTGAGACAGGACGCCTGTTAGGTTTTGTGGTTTCTAAGGATGGCATCCGGATAGATCCATTGAAAATTTCCACTATTCTAGCCCTACCAACCCCAACCAACCTTCTAGAACTCCAAATTTTGCAAGGGAAGGCAAACTTCCTCCGTCGTTTCGTGTGCAATTTTGCAGAGTGTTAGGTCATGTTTTTGTTTTCCATCTTTTAATACTTTTATTTATGTTTTGAAGCTTGGTTTTACTTTTTATTCCTAGAAAATTTTGTTGATTGGGATAGTTTGAGTTTTTTCCCTTTAGCTTTCATGTTATTTGATTCTTTTTAGTTTATTTTTACAAGTTTTGGTTTGATTTCATGATCAAAGGGCTTATATAAGGCTTATATGGATTAAAAAGTCTAAAAAACAACATTAAAGTTTGCTTAGGGTCCCTAAATCAAGTCTAACCCTATATCATGAGTTTAATTTTTGAAAATCATTAACTTGAAGTTTCTTGTAGCGCAAGCCAAAAACAAATGCACACAGGCACTACAAGAAAGTCGTGCAAAGTTAAAAATCATCATTCAACATTGTGAAGATTTAGTTCTCTATGTTGCCGACACTGCGGTAGCAATCTAGTATAAATCTCCGACAAGGTAGTTGCTAGAGCTTCCGATCATGAAGCTAGTGGTCTAAAGCACTGACACTATAGCAGCATAGTTGTTTAAAGTGCCGACAAGATAGTTGATAGAGCTTCCGATCGTCGATTGCAAAGCTAGTGGTTTATGTCACCGACACTGCGGCAATATAGTGGTTTAAAGCTTTGATGAAATAGTTGATAAAGCTTTCGATCACCAATCACGAAGATAATGGTTTAAAGATAGTTTCTAAAGCTTTCGATCGATTATCATGAAGCTAGTGGTTTAAAGCACCGACACTGCAGCAGCATAGTGTCTTGAGGTTCTGATGCATTAGATATTACTACTTCCAATCGACGACAAGTTAGTAATGGGAAGTGTTGAGTCGTTCAGTCTTGGGGCTCCGATCGCCAATGCTAAGAAAGATTAGTTGTTAGTGATGGAAGACGTCGATACCGCAGAAACATTCAAATATTAATCAATGTGACAAGTGTCAGTATCATCATGAAGGTTAATCATGGCAGTTTCTTACAGAAGTGAGGCAATAATGATAGCAGACCATAATGAAACAAAGGTGTTTCAAATCATGTGTTTTCCTGAAATGCACATAGAGTAGGTGGAGATCGTGGCGAAAAATTAGTACTTGAAAATCGGAATTTTGAAACAAGTAAAATTAGGATTTTGGGGAGAGGTCATTTGGAGTGTCAAAATGGTCAGAGAAGATTGGGGCATGCAGTTCGACACCTGACAGACAAGAGAATAGGATTCCAGTAGCTGGATTAGTTGTTTTAACAGAAAAGAGAGAAGACATGGGAACACTTCTTATTTTGGTCAGGTTTCAAAACTGAGAAGGAGGATCAGTCTCAGAAGATACAGGTAGATAAGGGTCAGACTTTGATTAAGAAACTTAGAAAGAATGTCATAGTCAAAGATGAAGAAGCTGATAAACCAGGAGAAGCTTCAAATCAGGAAAATGAAAACATTGAGTTTGGACAGCGAGTTAATGTTGAGGAAAGCAAAGTCTTACATTCAGAGATGAAATAAGTTGAGCAAGTGGAAGATGTTTTACCTACAAAATCAAATCAAGGTGAAGAGGAGATAGTGTCACAAAAGAAAAGAGTGAAGGTTGTTGAATTTGCTTCAATAGCTCATCAATTAAAAGTTCTGAAAATGTCAAGAGAAGTTGGAGCAGTCTGGAGACCTAAGACAAGGATGAAGAACAAGCTTAGGTTAAACATGAAGAAACTATTAAATCCCAAATTGGATGACAAAAAGGTTACAATAATAGAAGATTCATCATCTCAGGAGGAATTGGGAGATAGTGAAGATGATAACAAAGAAGTTATAAAAGGTAAAAAACCAATAGTATCAAAAGAAAAAACAGTCTTTACTGATACTAAGATTTCATACATTTTCATGGAGGTTCGAAAATAGATGATTCAGGAACAGCAACAGAATGATATAAAGGATTCTTGTATGGAGAAAAGAGAGCTAATTGAAGAAGAAGTTCAGTGCAGTATTGAAGCTGAAGAACAGCCAGAGGTTCATGTAACCTTCACAGAGCTTATAAATTAGGATGAAGAAATATACAAGAAGCTAAAAATACCATGGATACTTGAAGGGATGCAAACAATATCAGGAGATAAATGTATTGGTTCTGAAAAGGAAAATCTACAAAGGAGCATTAACAAATACAAGCATCAAATTGAATATATGCATGAAACCAATGATGGATTAGTAGTTGCAAATAGGAGACTTAGAGAAGACTTGGAGGAAGTAAACAATCACTACCAGGAATTGATTGCAGTATCTAAAGAGGATCTTAAAAGAAAAAGACAGACAGAGAATCAGTTTACAAAATTAAAGTAGACTATCCAGGAGCTAACTCAATAGAATGAAGAGTTAACAAAGAAAGTTGCAGACTTGGAAGCAGACCACTTGAAAGCTAGAAGGAAAGCTCAGGCTTTGGAGGGAATCGCTCTATTAGTTGAAGTAGCAAAAGACTGAGAGAGCAGTTATTAGTTAGTTTGAAAAGTTATTTTATTTTATTTTTGTATAATGTTAGTTTATATTGAACAATTCTATAGATGACCTAAAATTAGTTAGGGTTCAGTTATGCAACTGTTTGTGAAAGAACAGGATAAATGTAAGTCTAAAAGAGGACAAAGGGTTCGATTTTTGCTAACAATGGGAGGCTATCATGCTTTGTTTATGAGCTAAGTGTAAAGACTATTGTGTGTTTTTTATGACTGGATTATGAAATATATGCACTATATGCCCTTTTGATTATTGACTGGTTTCAATTCTAATTTGTGTTAATTACTTAGTTGGTATATTCATTTCTTGTTTAATGTTTTTATGCTTGAAATGCTTGCTAACTATGGGTGAAACTCAGTATTGGGTTTATTCTGTTGGATTATGGTTTATATGTTATACATCTCAGTCATTCGAATGCTCATGATTTAGTGTTTTCTTTACTCTTATGAATGTTTTCCCACTTGTCTTCATACTGTTCAACCAAAACCCTAGAAAAACCCTATTTTACTTTATTGTGTTTATTGAGATTGTGTTGCCTTGTTCTTTCATAGTATAAGAACAATTTCTGGCTCTAACACAGAGAAAACACACGGTTATATGCGTCTCCTTAAGAAGGACACTCCGTTCTTTTGGGATGACCAAGCCCAACGAGCCTTTGATAATCTCAAACATGCTCTGACTTATTCACCCCTGATATACCCTCCAGATTATTCAAAGGATTTTCTCCTATACATTGTTGCCTCCACTACTACCATCACTATGGTTTTGGTGCAAGAGAATCCTGACAGTCAGGAGCACGTGATCTACTATTCTAGTAAGAATCTTATGGATTCCAAAACTCGATACTCGCGTGTGGATAAATTAGCATTGGCCACGGTTATTGCTGTGCAGAAATTTCGTCATTACATTTTGCTCCGCACAACCACTGTATTGGCAGACCAGAACCCTATGTATTACATCCTGACTCATCAGGTGCTCAAGGGAAAGTATTCCTGATGGATAGTTATCCTACAAGATTTTGATCTGGAATTTTCCAAAGCTACATCAAAGAAATCCTTGGTCTTTGTTGAGCTCACGTGTGATCTTCCCTATGCTTCGATAGAATCTGAGCCCAGTGATTCATTTCCAGATGAATTCCTATTCCTAATAAGCACTACTAACCCATGGTATGGATATTTTCCCATTTATCTCTAGACACAAATATTTCATCCCACTCTATCCCGTGACAATCATCTCCATATCCGTCACCACGCAAAATACTACCTCATCTTGAATGACAGTTTGTATAGACGTGGTATCGACTCCGTTCTCCAGCGACGCCTTACCCACAAGGAAGCTAAACAAGTTTTGAATGATTGCCACTCTGGAGCATGTGACAGTCATCTATCTAGGATGGCTACAGCCCAGAAAATCCTTCGCGCTAGTTATTTCTGGCCTTCAGTCTTTAAAGATTGTCATGAGGCTGTTAAGAAATTCCCACCCTATCAACATTTTTATCCGAAAAATCAAACTCATCCTGCTTTGTTACACCCCGTCATTGTCGTTGGCCCTTTATCCAAATGGGGGATAGATTATATGCATTGTAAGCCTACCTCGGCCGGGGGGCATGGTTACATCATCGTAGCCGTTGATTATTTTTCAAAATGGGTTGAGGCCATGCCTACATATGCAGAGGATGGTAAGACTATTGCTCTCTTCCTGTTCAATCATGTGATAGTAATATTCAAAGTCCCATAGTCCATAGTTATTGATCACGGATCACATTTCCGTAAACAAATGATGGAAGAACTAAGTGCCAAGCTAGGTTTTCGTCATGAAAACTCTACACCCTATTATCCGCAAGCTAATGGTCAAGTTGAGGCCATTAACAAAGTTTTGAAAATGATGCTGTGTCAAATGGTTGGAGACCATAAATCCAACTGGCACCATATCCTTTTCTCCTCTCTTTGGGTTTACAGGACTTCCGTGAAAGCAGCTACTGGTTTCACACCTTTCCAGCTTGTCTACGGACTAGAAGTTGTCTTGTCGATTCAATGTCAGATTCCATCCTTGAAACTTGGCGTCGAACTTCTCCTAGACACTTCCGCGGGGGAAGAGAGGTTTCTATACTTGAATAACCTTAACAAAACTAGAATAGATTTTGCCTTAGCTAACGAGGCACACAAGAAATGCATCAAGGCGCAGTATGACCAGTCTATCCAACCTCGTGCCTTTAACGAAGGTGACCTAGTTTTGACATATGATCAGAGATATGACAAAATAGGGAAAGGGAAGTTCGAATCCATGTGGTATGGTCCTTTCATCATTTCCAAAGTTTTAGAGAAAGGGGCCTACGAGCTCGTGGACTATGATGGAATCCCCTTAGGACAACCTCGCAATGGGTTGTACCTGAAGAGGTAATATGCCTAGATCTTTCTTGTATAGTACCTTGTATATATGTATGTTACTTTTAGTGTGCTTAAGTATTTTCAATATGATTTTGATTTTAGTGTCTGTATCTGTTCATACCATGTTTTGGTCGTGCAGAGCGGATGGCTTTCTACGGCTTCTCTGATGGTGCTTTCCACCACACCCTGAATCTTGCCTCAGCTGCTTGGGTTCTCTATTCCCTAGCTTATGATTTGGTCAGTTCAAGAGTGATTTGTATTGGTCCTGCTACCAAAAATATCGTTGAGTATCGAGCAGTCATAGGTCTTTTGACTGAAGCTACCTCCCAATATGTTCACAACTTGGTAGTCTTGATGAACTCACAACTAGTGGTTTGTCACTTAAACCATGTTTATACCATTAGGAATCCCGTGCTTCTCTGTATTTTCCAAAGGGTATATATGTTTATTAGAAAGGTGATTTGAAACTATTATCTATAGGCATATCCCTAGGGAACATAATGCAGTTGCCGACTCATTGGCAAATTACATCCTAGACTGGCATATTGCCCATTCATGACATGAAAATCAAACATGGTCCATTGTAAATAAACTACAAAAGACACATAAAACTCATATAAAACACATTCAACATTTGAGACATATAAACACCAAGGTAGAAGTATATATATATATATAAACATTTTTACAAAAACTAGGTCACGAGACCTCATCTAAAGCGCTTGGGCTTTCAGGTAAAAATCATCATACAAAAGTTCTAAAGCTATCTATCAACTTTCAATGAATACATCATGCACCCTATCATCTAGTGATGCTCGTGGTAACACATAACCTCCCAGGTTACTCGACGTAGCAGTCTACTGAAACGACCCGGTACTCCCGCAATAGGCCTCTGGTACCTCAGTGGGAGGTCATTGATCGAGGCATCCAGGATGTTTAGAGTCAACCTCTTGAGGTTATCCTCTAGCTCCCCTGTCACATCATCGCCTTGTGGTACAAAACGGGCTCCAACTCACCTGTCTAGTGGGGAGCCTCCCCCAAGTCGTGCTGCTTCGAGATCTGCATGAAAACATTCAAGTCTCATTAATAAACATAAAAAATATAAAACATCAAAGCATAAAAACACAATTTCCATTTTAGGGTTTTTGTTTCTTACCGATATCACCCCACTGTCCACCGGGTGGGAGTGGTAGGTCAAGGTCACCACTGAAGTCAGTGCTCGCATATGCATAGTCCTTCACCATGAGGAGTTGATCTCTTAACCATCAAAAGAACGGGTCACCAAAATTCACCTTTCCTCTACCCACTCCAGTACGAGCCATGATCCGGACCCATCTCAGCATGTGAGGGTCTCGTGCCCTCAATTCTGTAAAAACAACTTGGGGTCTCATGTGGGGAACCCACTCAAAAAATAAACACGCTAAAATGGAACCAAAACCGAACAGTTTCAGCTCCCCCTACCAACACTTGGTCAGCTGATCCTTGAAGATCGGAAGTAGAGCTTCTGCCCAGTTGAAAACTATGGGCGCCATGGCCTATATAGCATAGAGCATACGCGCTCTAGATGCCTGATGTACCCCTTGGCTTCCCGCCACTCTCTTCATGGTAAACAAAAATATCCATAGTGGGCCATCCACCACTGCTTTTATGGGAATTTTCTTCCCCAATGTCCTGGTCCTAGGAATACAATGGCGGTTTATCAACTCCTGAGTAGTAATGTCCCCTCCACGGGAACCAGTCAAATAGATGGGAGCACCCAGTCTCGATAGGCCTGTCAGGAAGTAGATGTCCTCTACTTCAATTGTTAATATATGAGCACCAACCTCAAAATATTGTTGCTCCGGATTCCACATCCAGAGGATATGCTCCAATAGGCGCTCATGTAATACCATGCTGGGTGAGCGAAAAAACTTTAGAAGACCAAAGTCTCTCAACGCGGCTATACAGCCCGTGTTTCGTTCGGCAAATGCATCATCATTGTCATGTTGCCTCTCTTTCCAAATGACCATTTTTTATCAATGGGAACCTGTCAAAAACCATCACAAGACCAATTAGAAACATTCTCAATCATTCAAATCATCAAATTTCAGCTAGTTTGGCTTGTGCATGAATTTTTATTCACCCACGGTCGGCACCACCTGTGTCCCATTGAGGACAGGCGGTGGCACCGCCTATGCGCAGTGTTTTAGGTGCATTTTTAGCAGGGTACCGCTTATCCCACAAGGGATAAGAGCGGTGCCCGATTCCATGGTTTTAGGGCTCGCCCAATAGGCCCAAAACACCCCCAAAAAAAATCAAAAATGAAAGGATGAAATGAAAGAGTAGGGTTTAAGCTATTACTTGGAACTAACGGTGCATAAATCAGATGGTAGATGCTCCCAAAATCAACAATTGAAAATATGACCAAGAAAATGCTCCAAAGGCTCTCCACTATGGGTAAATGGTAAAATGTTTTGATTTTTTACTATTTACATATCTTTTATACGCATTTTAGGTTTTGGCATGTTATAGTTTTTAAAATCTATTAGTCATGATCCTTTAATGTCATCTATTGGAGATTTTAACAATTGTTTTTAAGTCGTTGCAAGATAAAGGGCGGTAGCGGTAAACATTTTGGGAGTTTGTTTTTGACTTTTTCACACTACCATAAAACAGAAAAAGTCTTTGAGCATTTATTGCGACACTTTGGTCATGCTCTCGAAACTTAGCATCAAAGGTCCGAATCCTTTTCTGATTCTTTTCAGACTGGTAAAAATCCCTCATTATGAAAAGAGACCTAGTGGAGTCTTCTTTAAACTCTTTTCGGGCTCCTTAAATACGAAAAGATAGTCAAGTGATCTTGTATTCTTCACTCTCATTAAATTACTTGAAGAGTTGTTCCTCTTATGGTAGGTTGTCACTTTTTTGATCCAGATGAACTATTTTACGAAAAAGGACCTTGTGGAGTCTTATTCCGTGGATGTTCAAACTCTCTAAACATGAACGATACTGAGTTAACTTTCATTGGACTCGTTAAATTAAACATTGAGAGACCCTCTTTTGGGAACAAACCCCTCCTCTCTCAGGTTTGTAAAACATATGAGTTTGGACTTGTCTTCGGATGAGCTATAATGAGTGTTTGTTACCCTCTTTGAACTGGTAAAAATGAAAAGAGGCACTCATCAACCATGATGGGGAAAATGGGAAGGGAATCATTTTGCAAATAAATGGTTTTGAACATGGCACTTGTCTGCATATCATTTCAGTCAATTGGATATTCAACCGATTTCCATGACGATCCATTTTCATGAGTCATGTCACTCCTTTGAGTCTTTCAAAAGAATGCATTGTCCACCATCGCACTATGTGTTTATCTAGTCTAGTCAAGCTGCCAAGTGTTTTGTCGTGTCGCCCGATGTTCAAAGGGAAGTTGAAGAAGTTTACCTCTACAGTCAAAACATTCTCTGTGTCAGTACTTTTGAGTCAGTCTTACGGTTACCTCATTCACATCATTCTAGAACTTTGTTCTGAGTTTTGTGTTGTTGATGTGGGATTCATCATGGCCCTCCTTAAATGAGACTATTCATGTCGATATCAACTCATCATCTGGGAAATAGTCTTAGAAACAAATTTAGTACCTTGAGATCATGCCTCAATGACAGATTTTCTTGCTCTTGACATAGGTTCACATCATTGACCTTTGATCGATAGAATCAACTAGGTGTTTGACATCCAGACATCTATTCACACTCAGTAAATTGTACTAGGGTTCCTTGGGAATCATTGACATCAATGGTGATCTCCCTCGCATTTGTTAACGGTTCACATAATTGACCAGTAATCAAGTGGTTTCTACCATGTTCGACTTCAGAACATTGTAATCACATGGATAGAATCGTACTTTGTGGAAAACGAGACGAATACCCTGGGTACTTGTTTAGCACTCATTTCTTTCCCCAGGTTGTGATGGACTTTTGTATGTCTAGCATGGATCCACATTTGTATGGTCATGGCTATGCTCAATTTTGCATTTGTATGACATAGATCTACATTGTATGTCCATAAGCTATGTCCAAGTTTGAGTCCTCTATCACATGGATCTACGTTGTATTCTAGTAGCCATGGTTGTTTATTCCTCTCATGGATCTGCCTTGTATTGGTCTGCAGCCATGAGTTGGTTACATTTGTTTATGAGTCAAAAGTATTGATGTACTACAGATGCCTACTTGACAACATTCTCCGATCAAGCTGACATTCTTGTTCTCTCAAAGCTCTCGCTTATCGTATCCCTCTAAGCCTCATGCTTTGGGGGGCCTTCTGTTATACCCAAATCCTTTCACCAACATGTGATGAGATCCTTAACCCCTATGTTTTCCCTTAATCCCAAAACTTGGAGTGGAAACTTGCTCTGGTTATCAATTCTACTTGAAAAAAACCTAGCACCGCGCTTTCCCTTTGGTTGAAGAGTGATACCTTGTTCAGCACCGCTTGTGTCCTATTATAGAGAAGTGGTGCCACCACAAAAATGCTTTGTCTTTGAAGCGATTCTCACCTAAACCACTCTGTCATAAGGGAACAAAAGCAGTACCCTTGGTAAAATGGAAAAAAGAGAAGTTTCTCGAGGCTTCTAGAACTTGAGCCTCATGTCCTCCCTTATCCCTATCAATATGGGTTAGTTTGATCTCAAGATCCCTCTTGGTAGGATCTTAGAGCCACCTCACCCACAATTCTCTCAACTATCCCTATCCATTGAGCCTTATAAATACAAGCTCATATCCATAGTTGAGGGGGATAACTGAATGGTATTGTTATGTTGTTGAATTGACTACCTAGTCCAATCCATTGGAGAGCACAAGAGAGCAAGTTGGAGATTTTGGGGATGAGGTGTTGTCTTGTGGTGGATTTTGTCAACACTAAGCCAATGGTTGTAAGCTTCTTCATTCATTTCTTAATGTAAAGCTGATTTTCGTCCCACATATCTATTGTTTTGATTTCGCATGTATATGTTACTAGATTCCTTAGTCACTAGTATGGATGTGTAGATGATTTTCTAGTAGCTTTGATGTTCTTGTTGTTTGACATGTTTGCAGGGACACAAGTTCATGATCAAAGCAGTATTCCAGGTGTTTACAACATTCAGGGAAGATCTTCATCCTTTGTCGTTCAGTCATTTGTTCCAGATATGAACCATTCAGACCAGAGGAACAGCTTCTGTCCGCAGAAGGTGCAATATTCTTGACTACACATGATTAGTCAGGTGCTTCTCTTAATCATCTCAACCCACATGCACATGTAGACTCATTTACAAGCTCACACAAAGGGATTTTATCTTCTAATTTTTTAAGGTGTTTTTCAAAGGCATAACACTTTCAAAATATTTTTTCATCTGTCATTATCCTTTTTCAAACTGTTATATATCCCTTGTTTACAAACCATCATCTAGAACACACTATTGAGTGCCATTTAACCTTGTCCACCTATCCTTTGTATCATTCTTCACCACAGCGCTAGTCCTCTTATCCCATCCACTTGTTGATCTTCCTCCAAAGTCATTGTACATGCCTATATGATTGCACTAAAGGCATGGATTTTAGTCAAATTTCAAAGCTTAATCAATTGTTGTTCTTAGAAAAATACTCACATTTATCCCCCAGAAATCGAAATTTCCCCATACATACTTCAAATACACATTATTAATGACCATTTTGCCAAAAAATGTTGGACTGTATAAATAATAAAACATACACTATTTTATTATTCTAAGTAATGGTAACATAGTGTCAATTTAACTATTACTTGGAACATAACATAACAAACCACAAATAATTTACATTAAACAAACTAGGTGTTTATGAACTTAAACTAGTATATGAATTTATTTGAAATTGTAGTATATTTCAAATATTTATTTTGATTGGCACATCTTAAGCACAAATAATGTTGATTTCAAATTGCAATACAATTTGTAAAACTACATTAAACGAAGGAAGTAAACTCGGGTTTGTATGTTGAAGGTTATGTTAACCAAGTATAGGTGTTTCCATGCATTATTTGGATACGGCACCAAACATGCACACTTTTAGTCGCAACAACTTTTAAACTTATAACTATACTTGATCATGTCTAAGTGACAAATAGTTGTAACTCAAAAGCTATAAATCTACAATTTGAGACATAATTATCTTGTCTCATGACTCTTCCACATTATACTTTCTTATAGAATGTTTTGAATCATTTGAAAAACTTGATCACTTATCAAATATTTTGGGCCTTTGAGCTTCTAATTGGAATTTAAGATCTCTTTTTGGATATACATTTGAGAATATGCCTTTGAGACCCATATTGACCACAAATTAATGAGGAGTTGTTGTGGTAAAGACACTTGGTCGTTTGTATTATAGTTTGTTTTGTAAGGAGCTGGTCATGCGTCTCAAAAACTTTCTTTTCCATGGTGGTAGAGAAGATCATCCTTGTGTTTTTCATTTGGAGAGAGATGCATGAGACGTTTGTTTTTGGTAGCTAGGTGGAGAAGATATTTAATAGACTTGTTAATTGTTGAATTTTAATCCCATTTTCAATCCTTGGTAATTATTTCACACTAATTCAACCATGCATTTATTTCATCCTACAATTTCATTCACTTGCAGCGGAAAATAAAGCAAGGATCACTAAGAGATATCCATGCACAAGAGACAAAAAGATTTATCCTGCGAAACTTGAACAGGAGAAAACCCAATAAACATTTCTTAGAAGAAATCAATTAATCCAACTTTCAAGTATAAAGTAAAACATGATGATTAGCACAAGAGTGTGCTCTCCTTCCACAAGAAACCATAGCGAACCTTGAGATAGATATATATAATAAGATAAACACCAAAATGACTTCAAGTGATCTTCACTTGGACTCCTTGAGAAGTGCACACCAATTGAGAGAGATGAGCTTGTGTGTTGATATAAACAAATGAGGTGTGAAGCACTTTATTTATATTATTCTTTTCACTAGAAGTTTCCACAATTAGGTCGACTTATACTTTTATTTATTCTTTATTTATCTTTCAAGTTGACTTGTCATTTTTTCTTCTAGGGTCAATTTACATTTTTATTGGGGTAGTTGTGCTCCTCCTTGCTTTCCACTTTCTCTGGGACTTCTTCAATGGATTTTCTTGACTTCTTTGGATATTTCTTCATCATATGAAATTTATCCTTGTTGTTGTCTTGTCGCATGTCAATCTCATTCTCTCATTGTAATGTCCCATTGTTTCGACTTGGGGTGTATGTAATCAAACTATGTAAATGATGTAATTACACTAGTGTGGGTTCCTAGTGTGGAGCTCAAGTCCAAGGCTCGACTAGTGAATGGATAGGTATGTATGTTGAAAATCTTGTTACTCGAACTATGTGTTTGGATTATCATTCCAATTAGAAATGTATGTAAATATTATGTGCTTATATAATGAAATTGTCAAAGAATGGTTGCGTAAAGAGCAGAAAAGGGCTACAACTCCACTAGGGGGGAGAGGAATGGGGCCTATGGGAAACTAATATTTTCTACCAAGTGTCAGCCTAGATTAGAGGTGGCCTCCCAATAAAAAGAGTATATGATGGAAAAAGTGCCTACGGTTGGGTGGAAATTCTCTCTTACACAGCCAGGCACTTTGATCTACGTTGTTTAAGATAAGTATTCTTATGTATTTTGAAGTCAAAATGTTTCACTTTATGTATGTGTCTAATTGTCCTTCTATATGCATGAATTGTGTGTGTAGACCAATTTTATTTCCATTGTATGTGTCTAATTGCATCTGCATACATTCTCTTAGTCTTCTATGAAATCATAATTTGGATATAGGAAGCTTGTAATTATGCCTTAGTCATGTTCTGGAAATGGCCAAGTGTTAAGCCTCTTAGTCAGAAGAATACCTATGAGTTACCATGGCTAAAAGGGGAAAAGTCGACAAAGAATTGATGTTAAACAATAAGTTAATTGCCAGTTTCCAAGGTACTAACGTCATAAATTGGGGTTTAGAGAGGCTTAGTAGCGTGGTGGTGAGTGTTTCGACTACCAACTTTCAAGTCAAAAAGTGGCAGCATCCAATGTTTAAGAATAGTCAAGGTCCCAATGTCGAGGTGGCAAGGCAATGTCGACGTCGGTGTCGAAGGGTCGTTGGATATTTGTTGTCATCTGGTGTCAAATTTCAAGGTATTACATGCTGGTGTTAGGTATTCAAAGATTGGAATGTCGGAGTCGAAAAGTTGGGATGGTTTCGATGGGAACCTATTATGCATTCTGACTTCCAACTTCCAAGGTATTGAAATATAACATTTGGAGTCATCGTGTCAAGGTGCTTTTGTTGAGAATCCATTGTGAGGTTTAGACTTCTTACTTCCAATGTTGAAGAGTCGGGGAAGTATAGAAAAGGTGGGGAAGTGAAAAAATCATTGCAATTGTTTATAACAGTCGTGTCAATTTATATTGTTGATTAATTAACTAATTAAATGATGCAGGGGCATCCAGGCCCAATACCACTAGTCGAAGTTAGACGACGAGAGTTCCCAGAGGATAGTCGATGACCTCTAGAGAATGGGATAAACAATCAATAAGAGAAGAGATGAGTCACGAAGATTCCTACTAGCGTTATTCGATGGTTAAGATGAGGTATTGGTAATGGTCGATGAGGCATACCAACCAAAGAAAAGAAAAGAAAAGAAAAGAAGGGAGTCGAGAAGATCACTTGCATTGATGAGCTACCAACCGATCAAACAGCTAGGATCCCAAGGAATGAATTCATTGGGATAGTTGAGTAGTTGCAAAGTAGTTATGGCAGTTGTTGAAGGACATCAAGTGGTGAAACCTATTGAAGCGAACCAGAGGGTGTATTTAATACATCCATGGTGATTCTTAGGGGCATGTGAAATTTTAGGAGGGGAGAACTGAGTATTATACATTCAAGTGCAACTATTAATATCAATACATGTTCAAAAATAGGTACTTTTGCAATCCTTTGGAGGAGAAGAGTTCCATAGCAAGCAAAAGGTTAGGAGATGTGTGCTAATCTGCATGAGATGTAGAGGATGAGTGTGTAAGCATCAAGGACATAGCATTACCTCATTCCTATGTGTGTTGTAATAGTCAATGTTCCTTCTAACAAATTTATTTTCCACTACTTTTTAGTTTCTCTTGTATAGATATTTCTTTTATTTAATTTAAAGCCATACTTCTTGGCACGACCATTCTTATGTGTGTTAGTGTTGCATGCTTTCATCTGCAGCTACCCATCCAGGTTGTGTCTGCATTAGTTGGTATAAGATCAGTAATTTATCATGCATGAAGGGTCTAGTTGTGATTGGATAGGAGGAAATACGTATTAATATGTCACAGTAATCTAGGGACTAAAACACAGTCTCATAAGAGATTTCAGACAATTAAGCATGAAAATGGCATAATGGTGCTGCAATAGGAGTAGCAACTCTATATAATCAATGAATAATGAATAATAAAATACAATGGTCATGCAAGGTGCATGAATTCCAAGACAATTTGAATTCCCAAGGAGGTCATTCGAATTGAATGAATGGGTGTAGCTTAACTGACTGTAAGCCACAATAAACACACTTAGTTAACCAACTAATCAAGTCCTGATTGACTCAATTGAGTCCTAACTGAAGTCGAAGTGCAATGGATGACTGATTCTAACTGAAAGTAGCTCAGACACATGTCACTGCATGCCAACCAACAAGTGGTAGTGAATCAATAACTCCAATGAACCCCAATGAGGTTAACTGAAGTCAAAATGGTCATCAGAGGTGGTTGGAGGTGCCCCTGTTGACTCCAGTTCATAAATATTAATAAAAATAATCAATATAATGAGTGGCGACACCTTCACCACTTAGCTTAACTGATTGTAACCATCAGTTAGAAATTAGGTGCATTTATGACACACAGATCACCCCCAGAGTGCTCCTTGTTTGAAGGAGGAAGCCCAGATAGCCTCCCTAAATGAAGGAGAAGGCTTAGTTGGCCTCCTTGACTAAAGGTAGGTGTGGGTGTGCTCATTTTGATGTCATAGTGTGCTCATCTGATGTTGATTAAGTCAATAAAACTTAGGATAGTGGTTTAACAAGGCCAAATTAACCAAATTAAGTGTGCATGGTGGGTAAATGTCTCCAATACCCCCCCTTAATCTATACTCAAGAGAAGTAGAAACATAAAGTGCATGAAATTCTAGGGCCCCGAAAACAAAGGCCATAGGTCACCTGTACAATAATGTAACTCAAACAATGCTCAAAAATAAATCTAAGTGAGGAAAAGAGGGAAAATCCAGTGGGAAAAAACCCCCCTCAAGCTGAACATTGAAGTAGTCTGATCACCCTGATGAACTCGCCCCCAATAGTGAACGGAGGTAAGTGAACTTATTTTCTAAAAATCCCTTGGTGAAGATGTCTGCAATCTGCTCATCAGTAGGGCAGTATTGCAGAATGATGGTCCTGTCATGCACTAACTCTCTGATTTAGTGCATGTGTATCTCTACATGCTTGGTCCTCTGCCTGGTAACTGGATATGTGGATATATTAATAGCACTTTGATTGTTGCAAAAGAGGACAGTGGACAAAGTACTACCAATACCAAACTTTGAAAGAATTCCTTGCATCCAAAAAGCTTAGATGCAAGCATTTACCGCTCCTCGGTACTCGGCCTATGCTGAAGACAATGCTATGGCAGCCTAATTTTTTCTAGACCAGAAAATGGGGCCACCACCAAACATGAATACATATCTAGAAGTAGACTTCTGATCAATAGAATCACCCTCCCAATCGGAATATGTGTAACCAACCAGCTCTAGCTCAGAGTCTGTAGCATGGTGAATGTCATAGGTCCTGGTTCCTTAAATATACTGGAGGGTCCTCTTGGATTACTTCCAATGTATATAATGAGACTTCTGCATGTATCTTGACACAACATTCATAGCATAATAGATATCAGGCTGAGAACGAGTCAAGTAGATCAAGCTACCTATCAGCTGTCGATAAATAGTGCAGTCCACGGGAGGTGTGCTTTTTCCTTATTCAAGGCTGATCCCTGAAAGGAAAGGGAATGGATCAGCCTTAAATTCAGCCATGTTAAACTTGAATAACAGGTCTGATATGAATTTTTACTGAGTGACCATTATCCCATCAAAATTTTGCTCAATTTCGAGCCCCAGAAATTGCTTCAAGAGCTCCAAATCTCTCATTTCAAATGCATTGTGGAGAGCAGTTTTAATGATTGAAATAGAAGTAACTGTGCTACCTGTAATCAATAAGTCATCAACATATAAAACAATAATAATAAAATTACTATCATACTTATGTATATACATATTTGGATCTGATTTACACCTTTGGAAGTTTTGCGAGAAAAGGAAGGCATCCATCTTAGAATGCCACTCTCTTGGGGCCTATTTTAACCCGTATAGTGACTTCTTTAGTTTGCAAACCAAAGATGGATCAGAAATGTAGCCCTCAGGTTGCTTCATGTATATCTCTGCATGTATATATCCATGCAGAAAGGCATTCTTAACATCCATATGATTCACTTCCCAGTGCTTAGATGCAGAAATTACAAAACTAGGCGGATGGAGTCCATTTTTGCAAATGGTGCAAAAGTCTCATGGTAGTCCACACCTTGGACCTGGGAGAAACCTTTTGCTACCAGCTTTGCCTTATATTTTCAATTGATTCCATCAATATAAACCTTAGTATGAATCACTCTCTTGCATTGAACCAATTTCCTCCCCGGAGGAAGAGAAACTAGCTCCCAAGTAGTGTTTTTCTGAAGAGAATTCATCTCTTCATCCATGGAAACTTGCCATCTCGAATACTTCCAAGCATGGTAGTAAGACTTAGGGTCTAAAATTATCATCAAATAATAATATTCGAACAGCAAATAATCAGGACAAGAGAGCGCAATACCTGCTCTTTGAAAATCAGATAGGGTTCTCCTTGGATCATCTGGATTTCCAATGTTATCACCTGCGGAGGAGAGTATCTATCGGGCCCAAGTTGGGAGATTATTTGTTACTTCAAGTTCTAATTAAAAATATGATTTTTTCTATTCGCTAATATCATAAATCATAGGATCCAAATCAGGGTCATCACCCCCAATTACATCATCCAAATATTTAGTAGAATAGGAAGAAAATTCAACAGTTTTCTCCTTCACTAGTTCTACCTCCTGAAGAGGCTCATCGAACATGACACTCCTTTCAATGATGATATATTTTGTTTTGATATCCAGCATCTTGAAACCTTTACAAACAAACATTCGATGCTTTGCGTTTGCAAATCCCTCCTTTTATCAAGCAGAATTCAGGCCCATGCAATGGACCCAAACACCCTCAGATTCAACACATTCGGCTTGTGTCTGAAATATGCTTCGAAAGGGGTCTTCCCTTTCATAGATGAGTGTGGAACTCTATTATGAATATATTCTGCAGCATGCATGGCTTCATCCCACAAATTTGTGGCCAACTTCTTTGATTCTAGCATACAAGTGGTCATCTCCTTGAGAGACCGATTCTTCCTCTCCGCTACATCATTCTGTTGGGGAGTGTAGGGGACTGAATGTTGGATCTAAATACCACTTTGGGAACATATATGCAGTAAATCATTATTGACATACTCATTGCCATTTTCATATCTCAAAATCTTAATCTTTTTTCCATATGCATTCTCAATCAAGGCCTTCAATTCAGTGAATTTTTCCAAGACTTTCGACTTCTTTTTTATAAAAAAGACCCATGTGTATCTGGAAAAGTCATCAATGAAAGTCAGAACATACCTTGGTGCATTCATGGATGTGATGGGCATGGGACCACTGATATCAGAATGTATTAGTCCCAAGATGCATGATGCTCAGCTTGCCTTCCCCCGATCGAACTTATGCTCAGTGTGCTTGCCAACAACACAGCCCTTGCAAATTCCGGTGGTAGCTTTGATGACCGGGAGGCCTTCAACCATAGAATTCTTCTGTAATTTCTACAAGTATTTAAAGTTTAGGTGTCCAGACCTCTCATTCCACAGTCTACTAACTTCATTTCCATGAGTCATCAATGCGGTGGGCTTTTCATCCACCACAAAATGGGAGAACTCGTAGGCTTTTGCATGATGGCTTGCAAGGCCTTTTGCTACAAGTTTTCCAGATGCAAGTTCTGTGATCTCTACATCATCTGGGATAAATGAGACTCTCTTGGGAACTTATGTATGTGTCATTTGATAAACACTTAGGAGGTTTGATGCAAGATATGTTACATACAGAACATTGGAAAAATAACCATGCTCAAGATCTACAGTACCTTGTCCTTCAGATATGATTGTGGAGTCATCTCCCATGTGGATGGGAATGGATTTGCCAGTATCCAAGAATGAGAAAGAGTCTCTTTCATCCATCATGTGATTCAAATCTCTAGAATCTATCAAGAGAGCTTTGGACTTTGAAGTTCTTGCCATGAGAGCATGACCTCTTTCATGTTGTGGTTCTCGATCTTGCTGATCTCTCCTCCGAAATGTTTCTAGAAGATTGATGTGATTTTTCTAAAGAAGAGAAGTAGCTTCATCAAGTTTCTTTTTCATGCAAGCATGTTCAGGGTGGAATCCCTTCTCGCAGTATGAACACTTGACATTCTCCTTCCCATGATGCCCTTTGATTTTGTTCTTCTTCGAGCCAGAAGGCTTTTCATGCTGCTGGTTTTCAACTTTAGGCTTAGGAGCTTTGAATTTGGTTTTTCAATTCTTCTGCTACTTTCCTTTACCCTTCATATATTTGGGCCTCGAGACATAGAGGGCTTGATCATGGGAGGATCTGATGATCCCCATCTAGACAAGCTTATCATGTTCACTTGTTAGGGACTCAATGAAGGAATTGAGTGAAGGCATCTTCCATCCAGGGGTTGTGAGCTTCCCCACCCAGAATGTAGAAACAAACACCAAATAATCAGCTCCAAGTTTGGAGAGAATGGAGAGCATGAGCTGACCATCCTCCTTCTCCACCTTACACTGCTTCAAGAGTAAGACAATGTGCTTGAAATTTGTGAAAAATCATTTAAGGTCTCGAAATTGGAAGGTTAGAGAGACATCAACTCGTTTTCAAGTTGATAAACTCTCAAATCATCTTGATTTCCATACAAGGTGTCCAATTTGTCCCAAATTTCCTCTGGAGTCTTCAATCACGAGAGATGGAAAAGAAGATCCCAGGAAATAGAGAGGCACAAGAATCTGAATGCTTCATCTTTCTTATTCAAGAATCTAGCTTTGTTTGTCACAGAAGTAGGCTTTTCTTCAGTTTCCATAGTGACCTGATAGATTCCTATGGCGCGTAGCTGGATCTCCATATCTCCTTTCCATGAATGGAAATTGAACGTAGTCAAGAGTAAGACGGAAGAATCCATCTCAAACTGTTGTAGTGAATGCTTTTCACCTGTTAAAACCTACAAATCACAACAAAAGGGGCACCGTAAGGTCGAACATCCTACACATTTTAGGCTTTCATCACACCCAGCATAGTTGACCAAGCAAGCTTGATCAACAATTCCTTAACTTGGAGTATTAAGTGGTAAGCCTTGGCTTCTGGTGCAATGTTGGATTTTTGAGCTTTTGCTCAACTTTTCATGTAAGATCTGTCAAAAACCATGTTTTTGATAGATATAAGCTTCATCTCGCTGTGAGATCTGATACCATATTAATCTGTCACAGTAATCTAGGGACTAAAACATAGTCTCATAAGAGATTTCAGACAATTAAGCATGAAAATGGCATAATGGTGCTACAATAGGAGTAGCGGCTCTGTATAATCAATGAATAATGAATAATACAATACAATGGTCATGTAAGGTGCATGAATGCCAAGACAATTTGAATTCCCAAGGAGTTCATTAGAATTGAATGAATGGGTGTAACTTAACTAACTGTAAGCCACAATAAACACACTTAGTTAACCAACTGATCAAGTCCTGATTGACTCAACTGAGTCCTAACTGAAGTCAGAGTGTAATGGATGACAGAGTCTAACTGAAATTAGCTCAGACACATGTCACTATATGCCAACCAATAAGTGGTAGTGCATAATTAACTCCAATGAACCCCAATGAGGCTAACTGAAGTCAAACTAGTCAGCAGAGGCAGTTGGAGGCACCCCTATTGAGTCTAGTTCATAAATATTAATAAAAATAATCAATATAATGAGTGGAGGTGCCTTCATCGCTTAGATTAACTGATTGTAACCATCAGTTAGCAATTAGGTGCATTTATGACACTCAGATCACCCCCAGAGTGCTCCTTGTTTGAAGGAGGAAGCCCAGTTAGCCACCTCGAATGAAGGAGAAGGCTTAGTTGGCATCCTTGACTGAAGGTAGTCATGGGTGTGCTCATGTTGATGTCATAGTGTGCTCATCTGATGCTGATTAAGTCAATAAAACTTATGATAGTGGTTTAACAAGGCCAAAATGACCAAATTAAGTGTGCATGGTGGGTAAATGTCTCCAACAATATGACTCCAGCTTTGGTTGGGTAGAGTTGTAGAATGGAGATATGGCTCAGAGAGGAATTAATATTCATGGTAGAAGGAAATGTTGGGGTGCACAAGTCACTTTTGATCATGAAACCTTCGAAGAGTACATTCAGATGATGAGGAGGTTTAAAAATGAGTTAGAAGTTGTAAAGGACACACAACAGTGAGCATATGTTGTAGAAACCCTTGAGACTCAAGAAGAAGAAGAGTTGGATGAGACAGAATACATAATGTTGAAAGCTCTATCAGAGATAAGAGGTAATACTAAGATAGATATGCCTACCTACTCAGGAAGTATGAACCCAAAAGAGTTGCAAGAATGGTCAGGGAGATGGATAAATACTTTGACATGGAGTATATCAAAGGCCCCAAAAGGGTAAAAGTTCTCTGTATAAATCTTAAAGGTCATTCCTTGTTGTGGTAGGACAACGTGCAGGCCAACAAAGTCAAGAAAGGTAAGGAGAGAATAAAACCTTAGGACATAATTGTCACCAAGCTGAAAGAAAATTTTCCTCCCACCGACTACATGATCTCTATTTTCAAGGAGCTACAAAACCTGAGATGGAAGGAGATGACATTAAAAGAATTCACAGAGGAATTATATCAACTTTTGATCGGTTGGGGATAACCTCATGAGGGGGAGGAGGAAATTTCCACATATTTTAATGGGATGAAATACGCCATACAGTACAAGTTGATCTTGTCAAAATTTAGGACAGTCAAATAATCATATCAGCTGACACTGAAGGAAAAATATAAATTGTTGAGGAATACTTCGACGAGCAGAGAAAATCGACTGCTTGAAATAAAAAAATATCCACCCCCAGAGGATAAACGATTAAGGTGAGGAAGGAGGAAAGTTGAGATGGTCGACAAGAAGAAAGCACAACCAAAGGTGATACATCTGAGTATTAATGGGGAAGTGAAAACCCCAAAGGTAGAGGTGGTAGCAGTCGTATAGGAGCTTTCAGAGTTGAACGTGCAGACCAGTCGAAGGACATTTGCTACAAGTGTTGGGAGACAGGACACAAGGTATATGAGTGCCCAAAAAAGGAAAATGATTTTTTTAACAAAGGTGAATATTCGGGACAGATGTTGTATGACCATCGTCTATGGAGGCAGCACAGAAAATATGGTATGGACGAAGGTGATTGAAGAGTTAGTGTTCAAGTGTCAACCACACTCAAGTGCATATCATGTGTCATGGTTACAAAAAAGGTCATCATATTGCGGTGACACAACAATGTGTTAAATGATGTGATTTCTATGGATTCCTATCACCTATTGTTGGGTTGATCATGGAAATACGACTGAAAAATGCTATACAGCGGTTGTCAGAATACATCAACATTCAAGAAGGATGACATAAGATTTTGGTTGATACCCTTGTTTGAAAAGTCGAACAACCAAGAAAAATAAAGTGAATATTAGGAGAAGCGAGTGTTGATGTGTTCAACAAAAGAGTTCGTGAAGGAGGAAGAGAAGAAGCAATGTTGTTTCATGGTTATTACAAAAGGCCCAAGTGTTGAACGAATGACTAAATAGATCCCAACAGATGTCGGAGGGATGTTGTATGTTGACACATTATTAGCCGATGGGGGTCCACCTACATATCTGTCGATACCCTTAGATGTGATCTCCCTAAACACTGGCCTAGATAGGTTTTACCTTATCTAGCAACACCTATGAAGCAGTTGCAGTTTCACCCGAGATGCTTAAGGGAGAGCTGTAGGAACCACATTTCCATATAAGGAAGGGGAATTATCCACTGGTGTTATCCTATCGTAGTTTCATTCAGATATCCAAGGTTGAAGCACATCATTCAAAACATTTACTTATCATCATTAACATCAAAACATCGCAACTTTAACAAAGACATCAATAACTATTAACCCGGCAATCACCATAAGACTTCACATCATTCAAATTAAAACAAGAAAATCATAGATCGCATCATTCATATTCAATGCAAAAGAAGACACAAATTCCATCATCAACTTTCATTTTATATTAACTTCAAATATCTCAATCCATCTCATGGTCGAAAGCCTCAGACTAAAACACATTCATCCGTGGATTATAAAACATAATGTAAAACATATCATGATCTAAAAGATACAAGATGACAAAAGATAAATATATTCAATGATCATATACCAAAGATATCCATTATAATCCTTGAATGATTCTAAGATCCTACTTATAAATCTATTTATAGGCTTATTCCATTACAAAAAAAGGTCCACATAAGCCGACTCTCTAACTAACTTGGACTAAACCTCTAACTGATTCGACCAAGCCAACCACACTTGTCAGTATATTTTCCTTGCGCAGTTTGAATTCACCACTTGTCGATATCCTCTTTGTCACACCTTGAGCACTTTATCCCCTTGCCAACAGGCCCCCAACACAAATTTTTGGCTCTTCCTTAAGCCACGTCAACTAGAAATAGATTATTTGTTCAGCTTGGACTTGAATTTGTCATGTTCTGTTCACATCTGCTCAACATGTTCTTTGACCTTTGCACACAGTGTTGCGCGTTCCTATACTTCATGTGTGGTTGGATTCTCTTCATATACCTACAACACTTTAGTCTGTACCTCCTGGTTTGTTGCAAGTATTTTCATAGCTTTCAGTGCTAGCTGCCCTGTGTCCTCCTGGAATTGATCTAACTCCACAATCCTGTGTTGATGTCTTTCTCCTACCTTGGTGACTCATTTTTGTAGTGATTTCAACTTTGTTTCCTTCATCACCTGCATAATTTGGGGCATCGTTCTCAATGATACTCTCATCATTGTTAGTTGTGCCTCCACTTCATTGAGCTACGCACCTAATTGCTGCAGTTGGTCCTCCTAAACCACTAGCAGCCAGAACTGTGTCGTTGCTTTGGAAATGGAGTTGGTCACTTTCTCCAACTCTTGTAGTTTCGTTTCTACCTATTTTATCTTACTTCTATGCTCTTCCACCTACTATAGTGGCGTACTTGGTACTGCACGTGCTTACATCTCCTCGTTCTCCTTTTTAATTCAGTGACTACTCGTCCTAGTCGCAATACCTTTTCCTCCTCATACATTTATCGGGTGATGTCTGGGATTTTTTCACATGCAACTGATATTGACCTCTCTAGTCATTTCCTATCATCAAAATCCTTGGTTTTATTTATCACCTCTGCCCCTTGTGCCTTCTTTATTCGTCCTATCTCTTCTTGTGCTTGTGTTGTCTTCTCTCGCAACTTGACTAGACGATCTTGCACTACTGCCTCGCAATCCATGATTTCTTGAATTGCTACCTTCTGCAGTTGTGCTAGAGTCTGCATCGGTATCTCATTGACGTCGAGGCTAATCAAGTCGAATTGTTAAATGGTTGCATCAACAGCTTCACTTCTTGTCATTAGTGCATGCGATGGAATCTGCACAAGCCACACTCTCTTCCCACTACTTATCTTGGTTGCTCTTTGCAACACATCAGTCTGTTTCCAAAATGGCATTCATTAGGGATTGCAAAAACCCCTTTACTTGATGAAAATACTCCGTTGAATGTTGCTTCAGTTCAACTTGACTCTCACTTATCGCAATAGTAATTGCAACCAGTATATGGATTACCTGATCTTCCACCATCTTTGGCATGTTGCCTGCTTCTCCTTGTTCAAATATATCTACATTCGCCCTCTTCTTGTTGCCTCTCTAGCTCTGAATCTATCGGAGTCACAGATTATTATTCGTATGACTCATCCTCTCATATCTTCGCTTGCTCTTGCTTTTGTTCAGCTGGAATGGTTAGTGGGAATCCTACTTCTGTATCCGACGGCTCATCGATACTAAGCAGAACATTCCATTCTGCAAGCAATTCATCAATAATGGCATCCAATTCTTCGTCGATCAGCTTGTATGATGTTGTTAACCATTGGTTGTTAGTGTCACATCTTCCTTGAATTTTAATTTCATGTGGCCCCATTGCGAATCATGCCACCCATCGGTGCTTTCGTTGCCTCCTCTGTGAGGTGCAGGACCTTCCCTACCGATTCTCGAAGTCCATCCAAATGTAAATAAAATCAGAAGTTGCAATTGAATTTGTCTCTCCTTAATTTCAAGCACCCATAGGTTTTGATACCGCACTCCCCTACATGTTTTGATTGCTTCAACGTCCTTCCCCTAGTAAAACTTGGATTCCATCCAACCCACAAGTGCAATTAATATCAACATCCATGAATAGGTAAATGGCCTTTTTCACTCCTGCACCAATATAGCGTCTTTTGTCAGTTGGTTCAACAAAAATAATGACCAGTTCATATGAACCCCTTTGGCACACTGCTCCACACATGCAGTAACACCCGACGTGCATTGGTTCAGTTATTTTTTCACGGGATTTTTATAGCCAATAGTTTTGTTGCAACTCAAACTGCTTTGTCATTGATGGTTTTGATAACATATGCCCACTTGTCTCAAATGGTGTCGTATTTATTCTTCAACTTCGCAGCCAACCTTTTTTCATTGTCTTTGCCTCTAAAATACTGCGAAGGGTCGACACCTACCATTGGCAGTCCAGTGATCTTGGAAATTAGGTCAACCCTAACAGGAACTTTCGTATCCAACCATAGATACCCTCCATGGAAGCATGCTAGCATCTTCTTCAAGCATGCATTTACTTCCGCCCCATGGCCAAAATGTGGCATGTGGGTGATGGCCAAAAGCCTAGACTGTTGCAACCCCAATTCCCATTGTCAGCACACTAGTGATCAGACCTCCTTTAGCATGCACTTTCTTTTCATAAGGTCCTGCAATGCATTATGGATATTCCATAATGTCGTGATCATTATACTGTAGCTTTTGCAATCATGGTACAATATTCATGGTGACATGCACACCCTTTGGCGTCAATGGTATCTTGATGGTAAACATCTGGTTCTTTATGAGACGAACCGGTTGTGTGTCTGCATTTCGTGGCAGTAATAGCCTGGAATGTCATCCATTGTTGGTCCTTTTCTTGACATGGAATCATCTCCTCTCATTTTCGAGGGGTCGGCTTCTGCCTTTGTGGCCCTGGTTGCACTCCGAGTGGACTTAATTCTTCATTGTTAATACTTTGGGCGATTTGCGCCCCTCTTATTCTTCAGAATTCATGGCAAAACTTATTGGATTTTTCACTTCTCTTCCTCAATCGGCACACTCTTTATTAGTGAGCCTTCTGCGCTACTGCTCTAAATAACTTGGGTCATTTCTATTGCTCTATCTCTCGCTCACACTTTTCTTCTCTCTTGCACTTTTCTTTGCTTGTTCTCATCTTCACAATTGTCACAATGGTTCAAGTTGTGCCCCCCTTTCGATTCTTATATCCTTGATAGCGTGCATGCGAATGATTTTGATCATCATCGCCAAATATCTCAACAATTAACCAAATCCGTCGGTGATTCTGCAAATCCAACGGTCTGATTTCTCCATAAATACATGTCTCATCCATTTGCGTCATCACCCATCGGGTTTAATTACTGCATTTATTTCCCAAAGTGACCATAATGCACCGAAATGAAAACTGATGTAAAAAATCGTGTATAAATATCTGCTACCAAATGTAGCGGATATTTTCTACTATGGGGGGGTTTCCGGAGGTAATTTCATGATGCATTTATTGTTTTTATGCACTGGAATCCCACTACTTAAAAAAATATTGTTCATCGGTGCGCATACATATAACCCACTGGTGCGCTTATGTTTACTAAACACACCATAATGAATACTTGTATATAATGCATGTATAAATATCCACTACCAAATGTAGTGGATATTTTCTCCTAAGGGGGATTTTGCGGATATTCTTTCACCGTTCGTTTATCGTTGTTAAGCACAGGTGCATTTAGTTTGTTTGAGCACACCGGTGCATGTATATTTGAATAGACACGTCGTTTAAATTTTTAAATGCTAGGTTTTTGTGGGTCCACTTGAAACTATTCATCTCAAATTTTCTTTTAGTATTCAACCACACCAATTACAATATTTCATAGTATATATATATGTTGGTTAAACTCACCTTGTGTTACCTTCCTTAAGAGGAGGATACACTAAACATTGGGATTGGGTGCAACAACTCAATAATAAAATATTTATGTACATTTCTAACTTTATAATGCAAGTTTGAATTGTAACATCTATATTTAATATAGTAATGCTTGGGTTATTAAACATATGACACCATAATTTTGTAACTTTTATTACAATTGCATTCACTCTCATCTATGTGAGATAATGGACATTATTTTCACACCTAGGATGCTCATGATGGGCGCGTTACACAGGACTGTGGAGTGGAAGTCGAGTTTGACCAATCTAGTCGTGTTAGCCACCATGATCGAAACCTGATAGGAGGGATGTTGGGATATGTTGAAAAGATACAAAATATCATTCAAGTGGACTTCTCATTTTTCCAATGCGTTATTTTTTGGTGCAAGTGGTGGGACACATTCAACAGGAATAATGTAAAGGAAGATCGTGATAGTGGGTTGATATGTATCAACTCTAGAAAGATGCAGGATAAAAGTAATGAGTGTTATGTTTTCCCAAAACACTGTTACCAAGTGTTATTTTACCCATATGTGTTGGATAGATATTGGTGGTTCATATTAAGACACGTCCCTAGATCTAAACATGTTTTTAAGAACAACAATGTTAACATGCCAACCAAGGAAGATAATGAGGGTGATGGCAATGAAGAGTGATATGTACATGTTTTATTTCATCATTTATAGATTGAATTATCATTTTGTTACTGTTATTTTTTATTGTCTAATTATATTGTTTGTTTTCATGTTATGATGGTGGAAATGGAAAGTTGAGTACTACATGGAGTGTTTAAACAATTTCAGTTGGTTAACAACCAATATGATGTGAAATATGGTTTATGTCTTTGAAGTAATTTATGATTGTATGGAATGATACTGTGTCATTGTCCAAATTACTCATATTATATCTTGTGTATACATATAAATACACTATGAAAACAACTTACATGATTCAATTTTATTTTTGTGAAAGTAAAGGCTAACATACTCTTCCAGACTTGAAGGTGTTCTCTAATTTCTATTTTAATATTGCAATAATGCTTGTATTTTATAATGTTTTTGATATAAATCATGTTAAGAATTATAATTGAATTAATTTATGACATTTATGTTAGATTAATGTAATGTTTTATTATTATATGATTCGATTATGTTCAATTAATTTACGGCCTTTATAAGAATGGCTTAATTTATGGTTTTGATAGCAATGTAATTTACAAAAAAAGTTAAGGTACTCTACACTGACTTAATTTATAGCCTTGATAACAATGAAATTTACAAGAAAATTTAAGGTGCTCTATTTTCTCCATCAATATTTGAATGCTTGTATTTCATGACGTTTTTTTATAAAATAAAATGCTAATTATTATAATTGCATTAATTTATGACCCTTTTGTTATAATGTTTGCAAATTTTTTTGAATGGAAAAAAGAGAGAAAAAAACGGCTTTAAGGATGAAGGTGTAGGTATGGAATCTTCTTTAGGAGAAAAAAATGGCTTTAAGAGGGAATATTGTTTTCCCTTTGTAATAAAGGAATTAAATATGTTATATTAATTAAGTTGGACTGAATTTCTGCATCTCTAAAGTCCATCTTAAAATTGGTTGAGACAATAAGGACTTATATGAAGCACTTAATAAATTATATATATACTTAATATGTATTCACCTTAGTTTATGGTTTGTAAATAGGTATGTAGTTTTGATTTGTAAATTAAAGCCATGGTTGTATATTTTCACAAAAATATTTCATATGTGTATCAATGTATAGAAATTGATTTAGATTTTATTAATTAATGTAAATTCATAATAACATAATCCTATGTTAATCTAATAATTTATATAACTAATATGAATCTCTACTATTGTAACACCCCGATTTTGACCCCATGGTATTAAGATTGTACATGATGTATGTATTGTAATTGAATCATGGCAAGGAGATCAAGGCCAAGGCCCTGCCATTGGTTGATATTTTGTGGATAGGTGATCAAAGTTGATACCTATTGTTTTGGTGCTAAGTCAAGCACATAGCATTTTGAATATCATGTAAATGCACAATTTAATAAAATACCACAGCTAGCTATGGGATTGCAACGTGAAAGAGAGGGGGGTATGATTCCACAAGGGATAGGGTAGGGAGTTAATCAAACCCCCTGATCCAATAGGGTGTGACCAGATGTCAATGGGGGAACCCATGAACCCTCACCTACCTTTTGTCCTATGTCCTCAATCATTAATTTCTTCCAAAAGTTGGATGAGGCAATTAATGCCTTGGGCAAAGAAAGGCATGGCAGTTTCATTGCTTCACTAAGCAAGCCTACAATTATACAGTCTGGGGAAGCCGCACTCTTGCTTCTGCAGCAAGGAAGCACGTGATGCATGCCAGTCTGTCATTTCTCCCAGATGCAAGAATGTTTTGTTGTTCCTGAAGGTTGGGGATTGTCATTATTATTTTGTTCATTTAACCATTCAGTTCATGGGCATTGTTCGTTGAGCCTGCTTGCAGATTCATGTTCTATTTTGTGTTTTTCATACTAGTCATCCAATCCTGGTTGAGAAACTTGTGGTGTTGCTGAGTAAATGGGCAATGGAGATCACTCGATTTTATGAGAGTGTAGTCCTTTGTGGTCTCCCCAGTGTTGTTTTGCAGTGGTCCATTGTTCAGAACAGTTTGTTTGCCTCTCCTTAGACACGAAAGGTGTTTCCCCAGTAGTTTCCTTTGTTCTAGAGTGAGTAAAGCCTTTGTTGATGTGTTTTCCTGTGATTTGTTGTGTTGTGCACCCTGGTTTGGGTCTGAAATGTATGCAAGACTTAAGAGTGGAAGAGACATAGAATGTGCTTGGTAAACCTAGTGTGGAACCTCACAATAAGATGAGAGTGGCTAGTGAATTTGCTCTACACATCCTGAAGAGCACTAGAAGGAAAGGTATAGATTGAGGGACTGTGGAGAAGAGAAGGGGACACTTCCTTGTGTTGGGTGTGTAGGTGACGTGGATTCTAGGCCAGATCGATCTTGTGAAGGTGTCCTTAGCTATGTGGATGAGCTCACTATCTTAGCAGTTCTTCATGTCCACTACCTTAGCAACTTGTGAAACCCAAAGGAGATTGGCTTGGCTGACAGCCTGTGAAACCCAATTGTATATTGGCTTAGCTGGGTAGCCTATGAAACCCAATTGGATCTTGGCTTGGATGAGCAGCCTCTGAAACCCAACTAGTAGTTTGATTGGATGTGTCTTGTTTTTCTTTGGGCCATGTGTGTAATCATTGGCTAGACAGCCTGTGAAACCCAAATGTGAAAGATGGCTTGGCTGAGTAGCCTGTGAAACTCATCCATTGGCTTGGTTGGTCCTTAATGTGGATGTTGGCTTGACTGTGTACAGTCTATGACACCCAACTGTTTGTTGGCTTAGTTTTCTAACCCGTGAAACCCAAAAGCATTTTTCCTTGTTGCATAGACAGTCTGATAAACCCAACTGTGAGATGGCTTGGCTGTGTATCCTATGAAACCCATATGTTGGCTTGACTATGTGTTATGAGTTCTGGCTATGTGTAAGCATGTTGTTCCCTAGTTCCTTGTGGAAATCATGCCCATCTCAGGGGTGGCAATGGTGTTGAGAGATTAATTAACACATTGGCCTATGGTTGGGTGGAATGTTGCAGCGACATAGCTAGTTGCGGGACAACTTAATCATCAAGATAAGTATCTATGTTATGCTTGTTTATGCCATGTATTTGCTTATGAGTTATTATGATCATGTTGAATGCTTATTGATGGTTAAGTATAAGTTTACTTCTAGTATGTTTTCCTGCATTTTACTTATGTACATGCCTTGTGTTTTTGCAATGCATTTGCCTAAGTTCATGGAAGCTAGAAGCCTGTTACAAAGTCAGGAGGCAGTTGATTTACTATTTCCACCCCTTGGAATCCACCTGAGGGAGGTGGAAGGTGGAAACTAGAAAAGGGAAAGTTGAACAAGGCAGAATTGTTGTGTTTCCCCACCCTAGGATCCGCCTGCAAAAGGTAGAAAGGGCAGTTGAAAATAAGGCAGAAAATTATTTTTTGATTTTTGAAGTCCAAGGTCGGAAAGCGGAAGTCAGAAGTGCAGAAAATTTCTAAGGAAAAAATATAATTTTTCGATTTTCGAAGTCCAAGGTCGAAAAGTAGAAGTCGGAAGTGCATAAAGGCTAAGGTCATTTGTTGTTTTTCCAATTTCTGAGTTCTGCAAGGGAAGGCAGAAGTCGGAAGGCAGAAAGTGGATAAAGGATTCTGCCATTTATTATGTTTTTTATTTTCGATTTTCGATTTTTGAGGTCATAAAGGCGAAAAGTAGAAGTGCGGAAGGCGAAAGGCGAAAGAGCTGTTAAGTGTTTATGTTGCCCATTGTGTTTCTAATTTCTTATTTCTGAGGTCGAAAAGGCAAAAAGCGGAAGTGCGGAAGGTGGAAGGCGGAAGAGCTGTTAAGTGTTTCCGTCGCCCATTATGTTTCTAATTTCTGATTTTCGAGGTTGGAAAGGCAGAAAGTGGAAGTGTAGAAGGCGGAAGAGCCTTTAAGTGTTTCCATCACCCATTATGTTTCCAATTTCCAATTTCTGAAGTTAGAAGGGCAGAAAGTGGGAGTGCAGAATGCGGAAGGCAGAAGGCTGACAATTCACTTCATCGAGCCTTTGAGTTTTTGACTCTCGAGTTTCAAGGTTGGAAAGGAAGAAAGAAAAAGTGTGGAAGGCAGACAGTGAAGTGTGGAAAGGACAGGTCCAGTGTAGAAATGATCATTCTGGTCATAGAATGGATCTATCAAGGGAGAAATGACTATTACAGTGGTTTCTAAGCCTAAGAATGAAGGTTGAAGTGTGTGTTAATGTCCATGCCTCGTGTTTCAAAGGAGAACAAGGGTTCTCGAAGTAAAATTTTTTAATTTATCCGCATTATGGGGTATGGGGACGTTGCATTGTGGTATCATAGCTACGGGTTGCAGCGCTGGGCCTAAATGGGCCAGAATGAGTAGTTGACAGAGACAACAATATCCTCTGATACCAACATTATAGTACACTACATTGTGGTATCAGAGATAATGATTGCAACATTGGGCCTAGATGGGCCAGGTGACAGTAAGTAAATGGTGTTTACTTCTGAATTTTTTTATGCAGCTAACAAATAATGTTTATGAACACATTTTGCAGAGTGCTGGTACAGATTGAAAAATTGGTCTTGGTCCGACCAAGAAGATCAATGCCCAGAAGATTAACATCATGAGTGATGCACAGGAACCCTGTGGGCACGGGAAGATGCTATGGGGGAAAATATTCAAGTTGAGAATGTTGAAACAGAATTCGATGGGAAGGGAAATCAAGAGACTTCCCTATATATTGCAACTACCATAAGGAGCCTGAGGGCGGAGTTGTAGAGTTGCAGAGAGGAAAATGAAAGGATGATCAAGGCTTTGGAATAGCAAAATCAGTTGACTACAACCATGCTACAGAGTTTGACAGGCCTCCAAAGGCAGATAAACTCTGGGCATCATACAACAAATACAGAAGGGAGTAGGAGAAATTCCTGCAAGAAAAATGTGAAGCTTGACCAAAGGAGGAAGGTTCCAAACCTTCTCATTTCCGAAATCCGCAAGGGCATCCATCACAAGTTGTGATAAAGCTAGCCAGAATGATGAGAGACAAGCCCAGGAAACCACTCCGATGTTGGGGATGTGGGGGAGACCATCTGATTAAGTATTGTCCACATCGGAGTGGGAATGAAGGTCAAGTCAACAACACCCAAGGAGCTAAAACTGTGGGTCGTGAAATAAGGATTGTTCCTAGAATTTATGCAACGATAGCGGACCGTCAACCAAATAATCAATCAACTATGGTTGAAGTTGAGGGTAAGATTTTTGAGCAGTTTGTTTCTATTTTGATTGACCCTGTGTCTGCTCACAGCTATATAACCCCTAGAATTGTGGAGATGTGCGCTTTGAAGAAATCAAAGCATAGAAAATCATGGTTAGTCCAACAAGCCACTGGAACCAAGAGGAAAGTCAACGAGGTGGTAGAGAGATGTCCATTAGATATGGATGGGCTATTCACTCATGCATATTTGAATGTTCTACCACTTGGTTCTTATGATGTTCTCATTGGAATGGATTGGTTGGAAGCACATAGAGTTAAACTTGACTGTTATAACAAGACTTTTGAATGTGTGGATGAAGAAGGAACCCAAAGGGTTGTAAGAGGCATTCCAAAGGTGATCTCTGTTAGGATGATTTCAGCAATGCAGCTGAAGAAGTTCTGTGGGAAAATTGGTAGATTGTACGCAGCCCATGTTTGGGAGGAAACAGAGAATGAAACTCCTAGGATGGAGGACTTTCATGTATTGCAGGAATTCAGGGATTTTTTTCTGATGAAATTCCAGGACTTCCTCCGAAGGGGGATATTGAGTTTACCACTGAACTTGTGCCAGGAGCAGCACCAGTGCCCAAGACACCCTACAGGATGTGCAGACCATAATTTCTAGAGGTGAATATGCGACTGCAAGAGTTGTTGGAGAAGAAGTATATCAGGCCAAATGTGTCCCCTTGGGTAGCACTAGTGTTGTTTGTAAAAAATAAAAATGGTACACTCAGGTTGTGTATTGATTACAGACAGCTGAATAAAGTCACTGTGAAGAATAAATATCCTTTACCTCGAATTGATGAACTCTTTGATCAAATGAGAGGAGAAAATGTGTTTTCCAAGATTGACTTAAGGTCTGGTTACTATCAAGTAAGAATCAAGGATGAAGATATTCATAAGACAACCTTTAGAATAAGGCATGAACATTATGAGTTATAGTGGTACCATTTGGTCTCACAAATGCACTAGCTACATTCATGTGCCCCATGAATGATGTTTTCAGTAGGTATATTGACAAATTTGTTCTTGTTCTCATGGATGACATTCTTATTTATTCTAAGAATGAGGAAGAACATAAAGAAAGTCTGAGATTGACCTTGAAATTATTAAGGGACCATAAGTTGTATGCAAAGTTGATAAAGGTGACAGATGTAAGATCTTTTTTTAAGGACTTGTAGGATATTACATGAGGTACATTGAAGGATATTCTGCAGGTAAAGTTGAGTATATGTATAGGTTGAGGAGACCTACATGCAAACTTGTAGTTCCATGAGGAGATGACCCTTGTGTGTATGTACATACATATTAGAACTTCTTGAAGACTGCAGGTATAATGACTTAGACATGTAGTATGGTTGTACCCAATGAAACCAAGGCAGGAATCTGTCATGTGCAGAGGCCAAACACTATGAGAAGGATACCATGACTGAAATCTAACCTTTGAACAAAACATATTTTTTAAATTTTAGATTTAAATTTTTCCTATCAAATGCTATTGACTGTTTGGTTGATCTAAAATGGTGTCAAGATGACATGTTGTATGTGGATGTCCAGGTTTTGGGCAGCATGTGTGAGTAGGGGATAAATGCCCCCACTTGCAAAAGCCAAACAATATGAGGATGGCCTCATGGTTTCAAAAATCTAATTTTCTGTAGGAAACAGAATTGTAAATTCAGATTTTGATTTGACTATCAATGTTATTGATCATCTCATGTTTGGAAAATCATGTATGCATGAAATAGATTTAAAAATATATGATTAAATTTTTATGACTACATCTCATGTGAACTGCATGCTTGTATGTAACGCAGGTGAGATGATGAAAATACGCCCTTGGAGTACATAGCTTCTCAGAAGGACATGTTCGGGATACATGTCTCCTCGGAAGGATGTACTTGGGGTACATAGTTCTTGGAAGGATGTACTTGGGGTACATAGCTTCTCAAAAGGATGAGTTTAGGATACATGGCTCCTCTGAAGGATGTACTTGGGTACATAGCTTCTTGCCCCAATCATCTAGGCACCGGTATGCATCACTAGGGACGCCCAGGTGTAATACATCCGGCTAGACTTCTTTCTGCACCCATTCACACTGCGTAAGGGGACTGTCATGAGAGTGGGGGCTCCATGAAGAGAATAACCCCTAGGTATTATGGTGTCCGGAAAGGAAGCGCCTGATCTTGGTGAGCACTTGGAGGAGATGTTAGGCCCTTAAGCGAGAGCTGTCATTGAGCACCCAAAGAGGTGTTAGGATCTGAAGTAGGGCTACCAGATATTAGTTGAGAGATGCTATACAAATAAGTATTTGATTTACTTAGCAATATTTTGTTGAGTTTGTGTAAGTACACATGTGCATAATGATTCAGCTATTATTTTGAAAATATTGTTAAAGAGTGAATCATATAGGAATGAATCTAACATGTGAATTAATTCATTGTGGTGTCTGGAAAGGAAGCACCTAAGCTTGGTGAGAACCTAGAGGAGGTGTAGGCTCTTAAACCAGAGTTGCCATTGAGCACCCAGAGAGGTGTTAGGCTCTGGAGTAGGGTTGTCATATCTTGATTGAGATATATTTTCACAGGTGATATGAGGCTTGCAAAAACTTGGCTACCTTTCAATACACACCTTAGAGAGCACATGACGGGTGGGTACGCTCGAGGGACTGTATAGCAGAGAAGAGGTACCATCCTTGTGTGGAATGGGGCAGGTCTTATGGGTGCCATAGTTGTATAAATACAAAGTCAGTGCCTATGGAGACAAAAGAAGATACTTATGCAAATAAGTATTTGGTTTACTTGGAAACTACTTGTTGATTTTATGTCAATATACATGTGCACATGATTCATCTATGATTTTGAAAAAATCTTGTGAATGTTGACATGAAAATTGACTCATTGCTTGGGGCTTGAGCATAGGTATTATCGGTTTCCAAAGGCATTGGAAATGTTCCAAACTGAGGAGAAGTATTCTCCAAGACCCAGGAAAAGGCTTTGTGGTGTGTGTTGATGCATGCAATCGAGGACTTGGAGGAGTTCTGATGTAAGACAACCACATAGTGGAACCCGAGGAAGAGTTCCAAACCGAGCCATTGTGCATTCTCGAAAGGAAGGTCACCATGCTCCAGAATCGAGCCATAGCATAGGTAAAGTTCAATGGGAGCACTGCAGTCCTGTGGAGGCTACTTGGGAGCTGGAGGATGCCATGCAATTGGCACATCAATTTTTGTTCAATTTTGCAGAGCACTGAGGTGGTGTCAGTGTAGCATTTTTGTTCAATTTTGTAAAGCACTAAGGACAATGTTGTTGTAAGGGGGAGGGGAATGTAACACCCCAGTTTTGACCCAATGGTATTAAGATTGTACATGATGTATGTATTCTAATTGAATCATGGCAAGGAGCTCAAGGCCAAGTCCCTGCCATTGATTATTTTTTTGTGGACAGGTGATCAAGGTTGATACATATGGTTTTGGTGCTAAGTCAAGCACGGAGCATTTTGAATATCATGTAAATGCACAATTTAATAAAATACCACAGATAGCTATGGGACTGTAATGTGAAAGAGATAAGGGCATGATTCCACAAGGGATAGGGTGGGGAGTTAGTAAAACCCCCTGAGCCAATGGGGTGTGACCAAATGTCATTTGGGGAACCCATGAACCCTCAGCTACCTTTTCTCCACTATCCTCAATCATTAATTTCTTCCATAAGTTGGATGAGGTAGTTAATGCCTTGGGAAGAGCAAGGCATGGCAGTCTGATTGCTTGATTGAGCAAGCCTACAAGTCTACAGTCTGGGGAATCTGCATTCTTGCTTCTGCAACAAGGAAGCATCCCATGCATGTCAATTCGTCCTTTCTCCCAGATGCAAGGATATTTTGTTGTTCCTGAGGATCAGGGATTGTCATTATCATTATGTTCATTCAACCATTCAGCTCATGGGCATTGTCCATTAAGCCTTCTTGCAGAGTCGTGTTATGTTTCGTCTTCATGCTAGTCATTCAAACCTAATTGAGAAATGCATGGTATTGATAAGTAAATGGGCAATGGAGATCACTCGATTTTATGAGAGTGTAGTCCTTTTTGGTCTTCTAAGTGTTGTTGTGCAGTGTTTCGTTGTTCATAATGGTTTTTTTCACTCTCTTGAGTTGTGGAAGGTGTTTTCACATTGGTTTCCTCTGTTCTAGAGTGAGTGAAGCTTGTGTTGTTTCCCTATGGTTTGATGTGTTGTACACCCTAGTTTGGGTCTGAACTGTATGCAAGACTTAGGAGTGGAAGAGACATAGAATGTGCTTCGTAAACCTAATGTATAACCTCACAATAAGATAAGAGGGGTCGATGAACCTACTCTGCACATTGTGAAGAGCACTGGAGGGGAAGGTGTAGCCCGAGGGACTGTGGAGCAGAGAAGGGGACACTTCCTTGTGTTGGGTGTGTAGGAAACATGGATGCTAAGCCAAATGGATATTGTGAAGGTGTCCTTAGCTCTATGGATGAGCTCACTAGCTTAGCATTTCTTCATGTCCACTACCTTAGCAACCTGTGAAACCCAAAAGAGATTGCCTTGGCTGACAGCCTGTGAAACCCAATTGTTTATTGGCTTAGTTGGGTAGCCTGTGAAACCCAATTGGATCTTGGCTTGGTTGAGCATCCTGTGAATCACAACTGGTAGTTGGCTTGGTTGTTTCTTGTTGTTCTTTGGGCCATGTGTGTAATCCTTGACTGGACAGCATGTGAAACCCAACTGTGAAAGATGGCTTGGCTGAGTAGCCTGTGAAACCATCTGTTGGCTTGGTTGGTCCTTAATGTGGATGTTGGTTTGATTGTGTATAATATGTGAAACCAAACTGTTTGTTGGATTGGTTGTGTAGCCTATGAAACCCAGTAGTGTTTTTTCTTGTTTCCTGGACAATCTGATAAACCCAACTATGAGATGGCTTGGTTGTGTAGCCTATGAAACCCATATGTTGGGTTGACTATGTGTTATGAGTTATGGCTATGTGTAAGCATGTTGTTCCCTAGTTCCTTGTGGAAATCATGCCCATCTCGAGGGTCGTAGTGGTGTTGAGAGATTAATTAACACACTGGCCTATGGTTGGGTGGAACGTTGCAGCAACATAGCTAGTTATGGGACAACTTAATCATCAAGATAATTATCTCTGTTATGCTTTTTTATGCCATGTATTTTCTTATGATTTATTAAGATCATGTTGAATGCTTATTGATGGTTAAGTAGAAGTTCACTTCTATTATGTTTTCTTGCATTTTACTTATGTACATGCCTTGTGTTTTTGCAATGCATTTGCCTAAGTTCAAGGAAGCTAGAATCCTATTACAGAGTGAGGAGGAAGCTGACTTAGTGTTTCCACCCCTTGGAATCCACCTAAGGGAGGCGAAAGGAAAAAATCAGAAAAGGGAAAGTTGAACAAGGCAGAATTGTTGTGTTTCTGCACCCCGGGATCCACCTGCAGAAGGCGAAAGGCAGAAGGCAAAAAGGGCAGTTGAAAACAAGGGAGAAAGTGTGTTTTATAATTTTTGAAGTCCGAGGTCAGAAAGTGGAATTCGAAAGCATAGAAAACTTCTAAGGAAAAAAAGACAACTTTCTAATTTGTGAAGTCCGAGGTCAGAAAGCGAAAGTTGAAAGTGCAAAAAGGCTAAGGTCATTTGTTGTTTTTTCGATTTATGAGTTCTGCAACGAAAGGCAGAAGGTGGAAAGTGGATAAAGGATTCCGTCATTTATTATGTTTCCAAATTCTGACGTCGGAGAGGTGAAATTCAGATTTGTGGAAGGTGGAAGGCGGAAGGCGAAAAATCCATTAAGTGTTTTTCTTCGCCCATTATGTTTCTGATTTCCAATTTTCGAGGTCAGAAAGGCAGAAAGCGGAAGTGTGGAAGGTGAAAGAGTCATTAAGTGTTTCCATCACCCATTATGTTTTTGATTTCTAAGGTCGAAAAGGCAGAAAGTGGAAGTGCAGAAGGCGAAAGAGCCATTAAGTGTTTACGTCTCCCATTATGTTTATGATTTCTTATTTCTGAGGTCGGTAAGGAAGAAAGCGAAAGTGCGGAAGGCGGAAGGATGACAATTCACTTCATCGAGCCTTTGAGTTTCTAACTCTCGAGTTTTGAGGTCGAAAAGGCAGAAAGCGGAAGTGCGGAAGGCGAAAGGCGAAGTGCGGAAAGGACAATTCCAGTGCAAAAATTATCATTCTAGTCGCAGAATGGATCTGTCAAGGGTGGAATGACTGTTACAGTGGTTTCTAAGCCTGAGAATGAAGTTTGAATTGTGTGTTAACGTTCATTGCTTGTGTTTCGGAGGAGAACAAGGGTTCTCAAAGTATATTTTTTTTATTTATCCGCATTATGGGGTATCGAGACGTTACAACTATTTTAGAAATTAGATATATTCATTGACAAACTTAAATTACATAAATATTTGATATCTTAAATATTCCATAGCTTTGAAATTAGTATTCAATACAAAAATATTATAATGTTATTAAATGAAATTTGCAAATAATAATATTAATAAAGTAATACAACTCTCATTTAAAAATAATAACATTAACAAAGTAACGTTACATCAATATTTAATTACAATTCTTTGAACACTAGCTAGCTTTAAACCTCATTTATAGAGGGTATAAAATGTGTTCCTTAAATGTGGACTAAAGTTATATTATATAATAAAGATCATCATTATTAATAATAATAAGTTTGGAGAATGCAACTTTTGGGTTCACATTTGAGAGAAAATGTTGTTCTTTTAATTAAGTATTTGTCTTTTTTCCTATTAGAGCTTTGATATTTGTCGTTGTAAAGTGAATTATTGTCAAAACAAATGTTGATTGGTCATATTGATGTTCAAATTTATATTTTTTGTCATGTTCATATTCATATATTATAATAAAATAATATTACATGGTAATGCTTGACTTTTTGTTATGATGTTCACCAATTAAACTTATTAATTAAACATGATTCATTTATGTTTATCATTTCAATATCATAAAGTTATACATAACATTATGTTAAGTTTTCTTAATTTGCTTAGATGATATCTTAAAACAAATTGTCACTAGTAATATCATTGAAAGAAAAACAAGCATAGAAACATAAGAACACAAGAACACAAATATTTTCCTCGGGGAAACCACAAGGGAGAAAACCCCGCAAAACTTCCTCAATATAGAACTCAACCAAAGCAGTGTAAAACCTAGATGACTACTTCTCTCTTCTTTCCGGTGCACTAATATTTCTCTCTCTTTCAAAATAGCTTGAGTGAGTAAGTAACAAATCAAGGGGAGCGCCTCCTTATTTATATTCTTCAGTTGAGTTGACCTCTAACCTAACAGGGCGGACTTTTATAACTAACTGGGCCAACTTGTCTAGCAAGACACCACAAATAACATTTATTATTGACACTTGGGTACTATTGACCTGACTTTCATTCGGAGGTTTACATTGACTCTTTCAATGACACTTAAAAGTCCAAACTCATCTCCCGAAGGAGGGAATATCTTCTGAAGTTACAATACTTGAACACTCCCTCTTAGCTAGGAAGGTATTCAACCACAATAGCAACTGCTACCACATCTGTACAACTGAATAGTGAGTCTCTATATTTCATAGGAAGTTTGGGAACATCATCATACATTTTCATCATCGATCTAAGCTAGATAATCTTCTGTGATCTCAGTGTGTGAATACTGAATCATCTTTTGTATGTAATCAAGCATCTTCTATCATCTTCTAAATAATCTTATGCAGCATTAGTATGTGAATGTTGAATCATCTTCTTGATCATCTTCTTATAGAATCAGTATGTGGATATTGAATCATCTTCTGGATCATCCTCTACAGCTTCAGTATGTGGATATTGATTCATATTCTCCCATACTATCATGTGGATGCTAAATTGGCTTTTACCAACATCAGTATGTGAATATTGAGACATCATCATCAACTTCATCAGCTGCAACATCAGTATATAGATACTGAAAATATCAACAACAATATCATTAGAATCTTAGTGCTAAAATCAAAATCATATATAATGCTAGATCATCATCTATATTACTAGAATAGAGATGTTGGAACATCAACATCATCATCAATATAGAAATACTGAAGCGAAATCATAAAAAATCATCAATGTAACAACACTGAAACTATCTCAACAATCAACTCAACAATCATTAGTATAAAAATACTGAAACTATCATCTCAACAATCATCAGTATAACAATATTGAAGCAAACATATCAGCAATCATCAGTATAATGATATTGAAGCAAACATCTCAGCAATCATCTCAACAATCAATAGTATAGAAATATTGAAGATACATCTTTCCCCCTAACTATCTCAAAGCAGCATCATGGTGAATTATCTAGTATATCCATTCGGGCATTTTGTCTAACTTACTAACCCTTTCGAGCCAACAAGCCTAGTTAGACATATGGATCTCCTTGAGGAACAAACAAACCTTGTCAGGCTTACTAACCCTTTCGGTCGAACCAAGTCTATCCAGACATACTAATCCCCCTAGGCTAAACAAACCTCCTCTAACTTACTAACCCTTTTGGGCCAAACAAGCCTAGCCAGACTTACCCTCCTCTAATCTGAGCTACTCGCCACTGCATCCATCTTCCATCTACTGTCACTCCCTCTTTCGAGAAAGGTCCTTTCTAAATACACCAAGCTTGTCTCAAAAGTTTTCAAACTTTACACAAGCCAGAGGCTTAGTTAACACATCTTCCACTTGTTCCTTTTTAGGAACATACTTGAGATTTATAGCTCCTTTCTAAACCTTATTCCAGATGATGATATCTAATTTCAATGTGCTTTATCTTATCATGAAACATGGGGTTTTTTTTCATCTTGATACAACTCTGATTATCACAAAGGATATCAGTAGCATCTATATCTGCATTAAATAGTCCTACCAACATATTTTGAAGCCATACTGCTTCGCTACATGCGCAACATGTTGCAATGTATTCAGCCTCTGCTATGCTAAGTGCAATACTGGTCTTCTTTCTATTGAGCCAAGAGATCATGCTTGATCCCAGACTAAAGCAACATCCTAAGGTTCTTTTTCTATCTTTAGCACTTCCTCCCCAATTTAAATCTGTATATTCATGTAATCTGATCTCGCCACTAAATGCATATCTGAGACCATAATCTAAAGTTCCTTTTAGATACCTCATTACATGTTTTTCTCCAATAAGGTGAATGTGTTTAGGATTCACCATATACTAAATTAGAGTGTTTACAACAAAACATATATTTGGTCTTGTATTGGTTAAGTACATCAAAGAACCAATAATTTGTCTGTATAAGGTAGAATCAACTACTTTTGAAGCATCATCGTTTAATAACTTCAAACTTGTTGTCATCGGAGTAGTCATAGCCTTGCAATCTATCATTCCAAATATTTTTAGGATGTCTACTACATATTTTCCTTGGCTTAGGAAAATATCATCTGGATACTACCATACCTCAATACCTAGAATGTAATGCATCATTCCAAGGTCTTTCATCTCAAACTCTACAGCAAGCTTCTTCTTACATTTGATGATGGGCTTATATTCTCATGTCAAGGAGAGGTCATCTACATATAGTAATAATATCATAATCCCATCATCCTCAATCTTATACTAGAGTTGGGAGTCTGCTTTACTTTTGGTAAAGCCTAAGCTCATTAGAAATCCATAGATACTTCCGTACCATTCTTTGGGTGCTTGCTTTAACCCATACAATGCCTTCTTTATTCTACATACATGAGTTTTCTAATCATTAGTCTCGAACCCTTGCGGTTGTTCGATATATACCTCTTCTTCAATCAAGCCATTTAGAAAGGTTGTCTTTACGTCCATTTGATGTAGCTTCCACTTCATATTGGATTCCAAGGAAAGTATGGTTATGATTGAGATGTACCTAGCCACTGGTGCAAAGGTATCCTCGTAGTCAATTTCCTATTTCTAAGAGAATCTTTGAGCTACAAATCTTGCCTTGTACTTTTCTATACTACCATATGTTGAGTGTTTAGTATTGAAGATAAATTTTGAGGATACCACTGATTTGTATTTTGGTCTTGGTACTACTTCCCATTTAGATCTTGGTACTACTTCCCATTTAGAATACCAATGATTTGTGTTTTGGTCTTGGTATTATAATTTGAATGCCATTTAGATCTTCAAGCATATAGTTCTAATAATGTTTGCAACAAATGGAGAATGAAGATACAAACTGAACAAAACAAACCACACAGGAAATAGAGAAGTATTGCTCATGAATTTACAGTATCATTCACAATAATAATCCGATGTTACAATAGGTTACAAATAGGAAGAATTTGAATGCATTAGGGAGAAATTATAATCTACCAAGTGGATATGATTGTATCTAACTGAATCTCTAAATCATGGTGTCTCAATCAATATCAAAGTCCAACATATCAACTCCCAGATGTCCAACAACTCAAACAATCAGTGACAGCTAGTTAACTCTAAGCAAGTAAGTGTGGTAGGTGGGAAAATGTGCCTACTCCACATGCAGCCATGCATTATCTGTGCAAGGAATGTGCTATCTAACAGATTACAAACTAACTGAAAGTAACTAGGGGCTGACTAAGACTAACTAGTACTAACTCCAACTAACTGAAGTAGGTTGGTGTCGGGACTCCCAGTAGCTCCTAAAATGTAGGGATTGGTCTAGGAGGCGCCCAAACTAATGCATGCACATGCAGTAAGTGGCAGTTAACCTCTAGCAGTGTTTCCCACACTCTAGTGACTGGTACATGTAGCCCCATTAGGCCAAGTGGACCCAGTTGTATTAGTGGACCCAATTAATTAATTAAGGTTCCGAAGTTAAGCAAAATTAATCTAATAGACAGTATGGTCAAGGGAGGATTAATACTCCTAACACCCCCCTGAATCCTAAATTGGAAAATTGTGGGCCCTGGTAACAATACCATATGTCACCCAAATACAATCTAAAAGAAGGATGTTGCTTAATATAACCAAGGAAATAGGGGAAAACCCCCCTCAAAATAAGTAGGAATACAAATTTTGAATAAAAACTTGTGAAAAATTTTGTTTCCATTTGCAGCAGCATCTTGGTTCTTCTGTGCAGGTGAACCTCTGAATCCAAAAAAATGCTTATGTCTGTAGGAATCTTGCTCTTTGAAAGAATAACAATGTACTCGACTGAATCAGAAATATAAGCAGATGCACAGTGAAAACCGGACCCATGTATAGTAGTCAAATTCAACTGATGAGAGAGCAAAGGTTCTTGGGAATTCGAACCATGTGAGAAACACCCAAGAACCTGATATATTTCAGCCTTGAACAGAAAACCATGAGTGGTAAAATCAGCCCCAAGTGTTAGGAGCAAGTGTCCAGGCGGAAGCATATTGTCTCCAACTTTACTAGTTCTGTGAGGAGAGGAGCATGTGATCACATGGACAGGTGGAGAAGCCCTGGGACTATGGAAAGCGAATGATTGAGCTCCATAATATGATATAGCTTCATAAATAACCAATAATTCAAAAAATATAATATCATCAACCTCATACGAGAGAACTAACATCGAATCCTCAACATCAAAATTTAAGGAGACTTGCGGTGCTTGATTTGTCACACCAAAATTGATGAAACCAATTACAAGAAATACTGAAAGATCTTGAATATTAAAACCTGAATCACATATTATGAAATCAGAAAATAAATAAGATCCAAAACTTTGCTCCACCGAGACGGTAGATGCATAATTTTCTCCTTCTTCAAAATTATGATTTTCGGTGCATGCAATCCTGTAGGAAATTACTGGAAGCTCTAGATTAATGAGAGTGAATAGATCACTCTTATAATATGATATTATTTCCATAATATCCATGGTATTACTTATCTACACACCAGCAACATTATTATAGATAGAGAAATCAAATTCCTCTACCGTTTCTGAAACAGTTACCGGTAAACTATACACAAAATTTAAAGAATTACTGGAGAAATTTAATTTGCAAAGAATGGAAGGAGTGTTTTTATTCACAAACAAAGATTCGAATTTCTTCTTCTGGATCAGCCATGTGAGGAGATGAGATATCAGATATCTCATAAACTTCTGGAGCAGCAGGAGAAGGAGTCACTTCAAGGAGACTTTCTTCCATTCGAATTGACTGTAGGGAAAAATCTGCTTCTTCTTCATCTTCAACAATTTGCTTTTCTGTAGGAGAGGGAATGAAATCATCATGTTGGATTTTATCTGAACCTCTCTCAACATATGGGATTTTAGAGTAATCTCCCATATGACTGCTAGGTCCTCCTGATAGAGGGAAGGTGATGAAGGATTTCGTGGAAGCAACCATGTGGTTGGATGCTCTAGAATCTATCACATAAGACTTCAACGGAGAGAAGCTTGCATGCAAGCATATCTCATATTCTTCAATATGCTCTTCATCATCTGGTCGAGGGTCTTATTCATGCAGGACTCTTTTGGATGAAAACCCCGCATACATTAGGGACACTTTTTCTTTTTCTTCTTAGAGCCGGAGGCTCCTTCGGAAGTTTGATGATTCTGTTTAGGCTTTGAATTAGCTACTTTTGGCTCCTTCTTCTTTTCTTTTCCCTTTGCTTGTGCTTTGGAAGAGTCAGTAACTAGGAAATCTTAATATTTGGATGTCTTGATGACTCCCATTCGAATCAAGTTATCTTGCTCCTTGATTAAGGACTCAAAAAAAGAATCTAATGAAGGAATTTTCCAATCATGAAGCTTTCCCTCTTGGAATGAAATATGGAAAAAAATACATAATACTTAGAGCCTATTTTGTTCAGCATGGAAAGGACATTATGCTCATCCTTCTACTCTATTCTACATTGTCTACACTGGAGTACTAGAGACTTGAATTTAGTAAAGAATTGCTCAATAGTCTCGAAACTGTTGGTATGTAAAGATACCAACTCATCCTCCAAAATGTGTCCTTGAAGCTCATCTTGTTTGTTAAACAAGCTATCAATATTCTCCCAGGCTTCTTTGGGAGTCCTCAAGCCTTCTAGGTGGAAGAGGAGATCTCTGGAAATATAAGTACATAAGTACCTGAATGCTTCATCACAACGATTCAGAAACTTGTTTTGTTCTACCGGCTGATGAGGCTCAAGCTCCCATCCATGTATGATCCTATGGTAGCCATGCTTGCGTAAGGCCAGCTACATATCAATCCTCCAATCAAGATAATTGGAAGTTGTGAGGATCTATGGTTCAAGAGTTTGAGAACTCATAATTGCTTTGGCTGGAAGTACTGCAAAACTTCACACAAGCTACGTAGTACCTATCAATTTCACTGCAATAACACACTAAAACATATGAACTGTTAGAATCATGATTTTCCTCTCGACACGAACATATTTGCATGGTCCTTCATGCCCTCTCCGCTACTCTGAATGAATCCAGAGCTAGCAATCATCATAGGGGACTTCTGTGGAAACCCAGCTACTTTTGATGTTCGATGGGGAGAAATAAACATGAAACCTACCTGCTAAGGCTCTGATACCATATTAGAATTTGAATTCCATTTAGATCTTCAAGAAGATAGTTCTAATAATGTTTGCAGCAAATGGAGAATGAAGATACAATTTGAACAAAACAAACCACACAGGAAATGGACAAGTATTGCTCAGGAATTTACAGTATCATTCACAATAATAATTCGGTGTTACAATAGGTTATAAATAGGAAGAATTCGAATGCATTAGGGAGAAATTCAAATATACCAAGTGGATCTGACTGTATCTAACTGAATCTCTAACTCATGGTCTTTCAATCAATATCGGAGTCCAACAGATCAACTCCCAGATGTCCAACAACTCAAACAATTAGTGATAGCTAGTTAACTCAGTGCAACTGAGTGTGGTAGGTGGGCAAAGGCGCCTACTTCACATGTAGCCATGCATTATCCATGCAAGAAATGTGTTAGTTAACTAATCATGAACTAATTGAAAGTAACTGGGGGCTAACTAAGACTAACTCCAACTAACTCCAACTAACTAAAGTATGTTGGTGTCAAGACTCCCAGTAGCTCCTAAAATGTAGGGATTAGTCTAGGAGGTGCCCAAACTAATGCATGCACATGCAATAACTACCAATTAACCTCTAGCAGTGTTCCCCACACTCTAGTGACTAGTACATGTGGCCCCATTAGGCCAAGTGGACCCAATTTTACTAGTGGACCCAATTAATTAATTAAGGTTCCTAAGTTAGGCAAAATTAATCTAATAGATAGTATGGTCAAGGGAGGATTAACAATCCTAACAGTATTCACGTCCATTTGATACAGCTTCCACTTCATATTGGATGCCAAGGAAAGTATGGTTCTGATTGAGGTATACCTAGCCACTGGTGCAAAGGTATCCTCATAGTGAATCCCCTCTTTCTAAGAGAATATTTGAGCTACAAATCTTGCCTTGTACTTTTCTATACTACCATATGTTGAGTCTTTAGTTTTGAAGATCAATTTCAAGGATACCACTGATTTGTATTTTGGTCTTGGTACTACTTCCCACACATCATACTTTATAATGGATTGGTACTCCTCGACCATTGCATCATCCCACTCCTATTTTATTGCTTCTTCAAAACATGTTGATTCTATATCAACTAGGTCACACATCAAATCCATATAACTAGGGTATTCCTTTGGCTTCTTTCTTTCTCGGATGGTTCCTTCTGGGGCACCATGTCTTTTTTCTTCTTCTATTACTTCACAAGTCTAGGCAGGTTTTCTCTTTTGAGAAATCCTTTCACTGGGTAATTCTTCAGGTAACTAAGGTTTTGTCATGTCATGATCCTCAGGCATCTGAACTTCTTCTTCGTTCTCAACTAGTTTAGGAATTTCTGTAGCTTTGGTAGTTTAATGCTCCTCTTCATCTTCCTTATCTTTCTTTGACTTCCTAAATGTTGTATCTTCGTCAAATGTGACATCTTTGCTAAGTTCAATTTGACGTTATCCTGGGATACAGATTCTATGAGCTTTTGATTGCTCACTATATCCTATGAACAATCTCTTCTTTCCTGAAGGATCTAAATTTGATCTTTTCTCCTTAGGAATGTTTATGTATACAGGACAACCAAATATATTTAGGTGATTTACTTCAGTCTTTTCTCCAAAAAACACTTCTTCTGGAGTTTTATTCCCAAGGGCACTATGGGAGATTCTATTATGTACATATATTGTTGTTATGGTTGCTTTTGTCCATAGGTACATTTGTATATCTTGATCATGTATCATAGCTTTCACAGCTTCCATGATAGGTCTATTCTTTCTTTCTATCACACCATTTTGTTGTGGATTATAGGGAATGGTGAGCTCCCTCTTAAACCAAGCTTCCTTGTAGCATTCATTGAATTCATTTGATGTGAACTCTCCTCCATTATCTAACCTCAATATCTTTATTTTATTTTCAGATAGGTTTTATATTGGGGCCTTAAATTCCATAAACCTTTAAAACATTTCATCCTTCTTTTTCAAGAAGTATATACAAGTCTTGCGGGAAGAGTCATCAATAAAAGAAGCATAGTAGACATACCCGCTTAATGAAGTGGTTTTCATTGGCCTACAGATGTCTAAATGGATAATATCTAAGATCCCTTTTGATTTATTGTCACTGTTTGGATAAGAATTCTTAGTATTCTTTCCTTCTGCACATCCTTTGCACACTTCTTCATGTTCTATCTGAATTTTTGATAGACCAATCACAACCTTGCTTACAATTGGTAGAGCTTTGTAGTGAATATGAGCAAGGCTTATGTGCCATATCTCACATGGGTTTATGGTACTAGTAATGTTGAATCTGTATGTCCCTTCAATTTGTAGAGTCCTCCTTCTTCAACTCCAATTTCTACTGCATCATCTATGGTTTTACCTTTTGACCACATGAGAACTTTTCCATCCACAAAAGCAACTCTGAATCCTTTCTTGTCTAGTGCTTGTCTAAGGCTGAAATAGAAAGAAGATTCTTCGGTAGTCCTAGGAAATGCAGGACATCTTTCATCTTCATAGGCTTTCCAGATTCCAACTTATAAGATGCTTCTCCTATTCTTGTGATGTGGTATTGGGAATCATCTCCAAGCATTACTTTGTGTGGTGATTCCTTTTTTACAAGGCATGAGAGTGAGTCCTTGTATCTTGTCATGTGCTTGGGGGCACCGCTATTTACTATCCAGGTGTCATTTGCTGGTGAGACTGATCCTGTTATAGCATAGATCAATACATATTCTTTATAGGAGTCTTCGTCCTTCTTTTCTTCTTCTTAAACTTCTTGATCGCTATCTTCAACAGCATGGACCTGAAATATTTTTATCTTTTTTACTCTTTCTGCTTTCGTGGGACAGTTGATGGTAATGTGTCCCAACTTGTGGCAAGTGAAGTATTCAAAATTTGAGAAGTCTCTCTTGGACCTCTTAAACCCTTGAGTCTTATGAGGATGGTCATGACTCTTCCTTTTGCCTTTGGTATGAGCTGTCAAGGCTTGATCCTCATTGGCATTTAGCTTTTCATCTCTAGTTGTTATCCTTTCTTCTTATGGAACACATTCTTCCCATAAATTTCATAATTTGGTTTGTTTCCTTATTAAACGGGTTCCTCGAATAAAGGCTTCCTAATCTCTTGGAAGACCATTTAAGGTTGTCATCACAACTTTTGCTTCTTCAACCATAACACCAATGAATTCTAACTGATCCTTGATTTGAGATACTCTTGTAAAGTAAGTCTGCATGGTCTCTAACTTTTGAGCTCTTACACTTTTGATTTGATTCCTCAGGGTCATCTTCCTATTAATGTTTCTTCCTTCAAATAAACCAGATAGAGCATCAAACATTTATTTTGGAGTCTCCCTTAAGGATACTTAAGGAATCAAGTTATCTTTAATGGAGTCAGTTATGATCCTTTTAGCTATGATCATATCCTTCTTATACTTCTTCTTGGCTTCAGCTTCTTCTGGTTCTTTCACTTCCTCATTTACAAATCCATCTAGATCATTCTCTTGTAGGATGAGCATGATCCTATACTTCCATGCTCTAAAGTTTTCATCCCCTTCAATATTTTCATCTAGATTGGTATTCTTATCCATCTTTAATAGACTGAGAACTTCAAATGGAATAAGGAGGAATAGTACTTACTTGAATAAAATAGCTTTTGACTGACCTCCTTTTGTATGACCAAGGGTTTGATGCAGAAAACCTAATTTTTTAGTTGGGATCACTAGTAGAGTTGAGTGATGTAGAATACGTGCCTCCCTAGGGCGAGGTATATTGTATCTTTATTTTTTGATATTGTTGATGGAGTCTTGGGAAACCTGAAGCCCTAGTTTGTCCCGGCAGCAATACTAACTGGTCCAAAATTGAAACTTCTCGGAATTCAATTTTGTCTTCATAGAAAGATGCGCTCTTCAGGGGCAAGTTGAGAGAGCCCTCTTTTCTGGTTGATTTGTCAAGGGATTTGTTTATAGTAACAAACCCTAACTATGCAATGCTTCCTTTCAAGGTGGCTCTAATACCATGTCAAGTATTCTTAATTTGCTTATATGATACCTTAAAACAAATTGTCACTAGTAAGATCACTGAAAGAACAACAAGCACAGAAACAAAAGAACAAAAGAACACAAATATTTTCCTCAGGGAAACCACAAGGGAGAAAACCACGCAAAAATACCTCATTATAGAACTCAACCACAACAATGTAAAACCCAGACAACTACTTCTCTCTTCTTTCTAGCACACTAATATTTCTCTCTCTTGAAAAACAGCTTGAGTGAGCAAGTTACAAATGAAGGAGAGCACCTCCCTATTTATATTCTTCAGTTGACTTGACCTCTAACCTAAAAAGGCCAACTTGTCTAACTGACTGGGCCGACTTGTCTAGCAAGACACCACAAATAACATTTATTATTAACACTTGGGTAATATTGACCCGACTTACATTCGGAGGTTTACATTGACTCTTTCATTATCTCTTACAAGACCAAACTCCTCTCTCGAATGAGGAACATATTCAATACATTGGGAATATCTTCTGAAGTTACAATACTTTAACACATTATAAGATGAAAAGTTAATATCCTTGTTAAAAATCATTATATATTATTTTGTAATGCTTAACAAACAGTTGTAACAAAATAAATATATTATTGTATAAGCACAATATTATGAGATGGAGCGGGTTCGCATTAGGCTCTCCACAGTCTCATGGGGCTACATCTGCAACCCTTGAAAACCCTTCATTTCAGCTCCTTTCCTTAAGCAGAGCTAGATTTTTTTCTGGATAGCCACATGTCTTTGTAGTTGTGTAGAGACAAATGGCTTATGAAGGTGAGGAGGAGGCGAACTATACGGAATATATGTGGCAAGGGAAATAGGTTTTTGTCTCCCCATTATCTAAAAAAGACAATTTATTCATCTAGTCCTCACCAGTTACACCCTCTCAATACTTTCCAGACTCGACAGTTGGGTTTCAAAACTTTGCATCTAGGCTTATAGGTACCTCTATCAGTAACCCAGTGTCGGATTATCCACTAGAGTCAACTCCAATGGTTACTCTGTTTCCACTGGTCGTTAGGCCCCTTGACCCAGCATTAGGAGGGAACCCTTACTCCTTGTTTTCTCCACAAACCCAAACCAACCTAGGGTTTGGTTATTAAACCTACTCCACCATCCTCCATACAGATCCTTCACTGAAACTTACCCCACATCCATCTTCAACTTTGGAAACAACCTTACTCACTGGATTCGAACTCTTGGAAGCTATCTAGCATCACTCTCGCCTTGAACCACTAGATCTATGGACCCCATACCTTGCATAAAAGAGATCCCCATCACAACCCTAAGGGTTTCATTGCATCTTTTCTCTGGCCTCTAGATCTGCAAGGAAATCCCATAGAGTCTAACTCTGGAAAAACAAGTAATGGGAAAAATGAGGGCTCAAAGAATAACAATGTAATTTCATAGGATTCATCCAGAAAACATGGAAAGAACAAGTTTATAAATGTTACAAAAGGACCTCTCAATTTGATCTGTGGGGTAAATGTCTCGATAGGACAAGCAGTGGAGATGGTAGAAACAAAAATTATGGGTAAAATCAAGGGGAGGTACCCCAGTATCGATAGCTTGGAGGACTGGGTCAAAACAAAATGAATGGATCTTTTGCAGTATGCATCAAAAACCAATGCCCTGACCAAAGGCTGGCTTGTCTTTAAATTGAATAATGCAGAACAGTGTTGACAAGTTTCTTCAGAAACATTGGAGTTTTGGATCCATTCCCATCCTTTTTCAGATATGGACACCCTTATTTGATGGATACTATGAAATAATGGATAGTCAACCGGTTGGGGTTTGTCTTCCTAGTCTTCCATGGGAAATTTGGAATTTTGACTCATTCAAAGACATTTGAAATGCCCTGGTAGTGTTTATTAATGTTGACCTATCCTTCCAAACCACTCGAATAAGGTATGTCATTTGCATCCTCCTTTCCCTAGACATCAAGACAGGACTACGAGAGGACCTAAATCTAATCTGGGGAAAGGAAAGTAGAATGTAAATTCTTAAATATGAAAGAATTTATTTTAGGTTCCACAGATGTCATGGGATTGGGCACACAGTTAAAAATTGTTCTCTGATTTTCTCAAAATACCCTACAAGGAAAAGATGGGGACTTAGAGATGAGTCAGAAAGGGAGGAAGACATATCCAAACTCGAGCGCAAGGAAGCAAGGCACAACAGGGAAGATGTAGGACTTTCTCAACCATATGAACATGTGGATCAAATGATAGAAGAGCCTCGCTCTGGTGCGAACAAGGAAACAACTCATCCTCCACAACAAGATGTGGATCACTCTATGGGTAAGAAGAGTGTACCTTCCTCTAGCATTCTTTCGTAAGAACATTCTTTGAATTCTTTAAACATTTAGAATTTGGGGACTAGATATCTACCTCCTCCTACATACTTGTCCACCTCCCCTCCACCCCCAATCTCTCATATCCTTCCTTTACATCAAGATTTACCCTTTTCTCTCTTGGTCCCCTCTTCCTCCACCTCCTCCCTAGCTTTTGACTCCTCCTCACCTTCTACAATCTCATTAATTTGTTTTCACCTCCAATCTAGAGATATCCCATAGAAACTACATCCCCCTTCTCTTTTTTCAGGGTTAGCACAAAACCCTAGTCTTACTTCAAAGGTGAAGACCCATACTTATCTCATCAACGCAACAGAAGGATTTGAAAGATCAAGAAAATGGAAAACAACAAACAATCATTGGGGCACTTAAAGTAGTGAAAGCCCTAAAAGGGGTTACCCAATGATGGTCCTCTCACTAAATTTTAGTGGTCTAGAAAGTACCTGGAAAAAACTTTCCTTAAAAAGGTTCTTCTGGTCCAAAATCTAGATGTCATTCTTCCTCAAGAAACCATGGGATCATAAATAGTTGCCACCACTCTCTTCAAACCACCATAAAAAAACTATGATTTCATTGCACGGGATGAAATAGGACATCATGGGGTCTGGATATCAGGTGGAATCCTCTTTTTGTAAATTGCATCAGTACTTGGGGCTCTTCTCAGTGTCTAGGAATCCAACTTCATTGGGCTGAAGCAAATAATATCTTCACCATTATCATCATTTATGGACCCTATGAGGATAAGGTTTCTTTTTGGGACAGGTTTCTCATTTTCTCTCTAAGCAAAGAAGATAATTTTATCATGGGGGAGGACTTAAACTTTACTCTGGGTACACAAGAGATATAGAGCCCAAGAGCTAGGGCAGATCCTCTCGCAAACTATTTTACTCATCTTCTTCAAATTTCACAATTTGTGGATATTGACCCTATCAAATTGAAACCTACTTGGGACAAAAAAAGAATGGGAGAGAACATAATTGTGAAACGCATGGATAATTTCTTAATTGTTGAAAGACTTCTAAACAAAAACTTAATATTCTGACAATGGGTCGACTCTGGGCGGGAATCTGGCCATCTTCCAATTTCCTTGGAAATTCTAAAAAATCCAAGAAAGTTAGATAGTCCCTTCAAATTTTTTGCAACCTGGCTAAATAATGAGGAAGTTGTCCAACTCATTCAATCAAATTGGATTCCATACTCAATGGAGGAAGGGTCTCATGCTGCCTCACACTTTTCCCAAAATATTTCCAGATTAAATATTTTCCTTAAAGACTAGGCCGAAATAAAAAAGGAAAAAGAGGACCAGGCTCTAAAACAAGTGGAAATGGACATTGTTGAGATATAGAATTCTGAAGGAGGAGGATTTTTAAATCAAGTCGAAAAAGATCAATTGAGTACCTTGGAATTCGGTAAAAGGAAAATATTGAAAGAACAAGAGGAAATTTGGAGATTAAAAAGCATAGCCATTTATCTTGAATGTGGAGATGACAACACAAAATTCTTCCACTTTTTTGTGAAAGGAAGAAGGATGTAGAACACTATATGGTAGTTAAAAAATAACAACAATGAGGTGTGTTCTTCCTTTAAAGACCTCGCTCTTTTGAGAAAAAACACTCTTTGAATCACTATTAAAAGTAGATAATAGGGAAACCATAGCGGAAGTGTTTCAGTTATCTCATCTTCTCCCAGGACTAATTACTGATGAAGATAACATGGAGTTGATGAAAGAAACTTCAGAAGATGAATTAAAGGAAACTCTACACAGCTTTCAATAAGATAAAATTCCAAGACCAGATGGCTGGACTATTGAATTCTTCCTTGCCCTATATGACACTATTGGAGTGGATCTTTTATATTTGGTATAAGAATCATGTCTCAAAGGCCATATGCACCCCCCCCTCAACCCCTCAACTCCACTTTCATTGTCGTCATCTCAAAATCAAAACATTCTGACACCCTGGAAGACTATAAACCAATCTCCCTATGCAACATCACTTACAAAGTTGTTAACAAAGTCATTCCTCGAAGACACAAGAAGGTGCTTTCAAAGATGATATCACATGAACAATTTGGGTTTTTAGAAAATAGACAAATAAATGAAGCTATTGGGGTTGCTAAAGAGGGTTTGCACAACATAAAACCCAAAAAGGTAAAGGGAGCAGTTTTAAAACTCAACCTCTCAAAATCTTTTGACAGGGTAAGTTGGATGTATTTAAGGCTCCTTATGACTCGTCTGGGTTTCAACTACAACTTTATAAAATGGGTCTTCTATTGTATAACATCGACATCTTTTGTAGTCTTGATAAATGGTTCAGCGTCCCCTTTTTTTCACCTCTGAAAGAGGCCTCTAACAAGGATTACCCCTCTCTCCATTGCTCTTTCTGCTTATGAAAAAAGGCCTCAGTAGAGAAATCTTCGATGCAAAAAGGTGATTGTCTTACTGAGGGATCAAGATTATAAACAACCCCAGCATCTCGCATCTTCTCTTTGTGGACGGAATTCTTATTTTTTGTGATAGATCTATCAGAGATGTTGAAAACTCTCAGATATTCTAATACTTTTCAGCAAATCCATAGGTATGGTACTAAATGAACAAAAATCCACCTTTACTCCTATTAATCTCGAGGCTTTAGATATTCAAATATACATTTCCCTTTTCTCTTTTAGAATAAGCTTTCTCTATGCTGGGCTAAAATAATTGGGTTTTAGACTAAAACCAAACAACTATAAAAAGAATATTGGAGTTGGATTCAACAAAATTGGAAAAAATAATTAATATATGGAGTCGTCGTTGGCTCTCTACAGCTAGGAGATTGGTGTTGGTCAAATCCGTTATAGAAGCAATTCCAGTTTACTGGATGTCTCTGGCTTGAATCCCAAAATACACCTTGGAAAAAGCTCGAAATATATGCTCCAAATTTCTTTGGTCGGGAAAAAACAAAAATTATTTACTTCCATGGATTAATTTGGATTAGATTGTCATACCTAAACATCTTGGTGGATGGGGTCTCAAAAACATTTTTTTTTCACAAAATCTTTGGTTGCAAAAGTGGGTTGGAGAATCATCACCACCCAAATCCTTTGTACGGAAGTGATTTGTAAAAAATATATCGCTCCAAACTCTTTTCTTAATTGGATAAAATAATTTCCAAATATCACTCCACATTCTGGCACAATCATCTAGAAAGTTGTTCTTAAAGCTTTGTCTGTCATAAAAGATGGATTAGCCTAGAAAATTGGTAACGGATCCAAACTGCACATTGGATTCGATCCATGGCCTGGAATTCAAAATCTACATATCTTCCCCCAAGCAATCATCCAACACCTAAACCAGCAAGGATTTTTTCACCTCTAAGATTGTGGATCTGTTAACTACAAATTTATGGCATCAAGGGTGGAGAGATGAAGAAAAATTAGAAATTCCATAAAATATGTTGGCCACTTGGTATTTCTATGATAACAGTCTCAAATCCATGCATGTCCGTCTTACTGACTCTTATGATGAGCTCATTTGGTCTCTTGCAGCTCATGGTCAGTATACCCCTAAGCTTGGTTACCAACAAATCAACTCCTCACTTCAACAAGGAAACCCGAGTTGGTGGAGGAAAAGAATCTGGAAAAAAAAATGTCCATAGAAAGAAAAATTATTTATGTGGTGTGCTCTTGCAAACAAGATCTCGACTTGGGACAAAAATAACAAACGTGCCATTGAGGGCCTGGGCTGGTATAGCCTTTGTAAAAATGAGGAAGAAAGCATTCCACATCTCTTCCTAAATTGTCCTTTTACTCTCCATACCTGGAATGCCTCAAAATATTATTTAAAATTCATTCCTGAATGGAAAGGTCAAAATATTGAAGAGGCTTGGAGAAATTGGACAACCTCAAACAATACTTCAAATATAACAACCCTTCCTCTTATAAACAACTGGCATATCTGGATTGCAAGAAATTTAGTTATATCTCAGGAAAAATCTTCCATGCTAGATCTTATTGCAAAACAAGGGTTAGACATTCTTTCATACTATCCTCAAGCTAAAGAAACCCCTTGAGTCCTTCTCGTAACTAAGGAACAAGTAAATTTCTCCCAGTTATGAGCTTTCTTCTATGGGGCTTCTCAAGATCTAGTATGTGGTGGAGAATCAATTCTTTATCTCTTAAAACATATCACTTTCAGATACAAATGGGTCTAAGAAGGGGAGCAAACAATTTTTTAGAACTTCTTGCTTTAAAGCTTCTTCTTTGTTTTGCACTAGAGAAAAATTGCAGAAACATTCACATCTTTGGGAACTCAATGCTTGTGATAAACTGGATCAATACAACTCAAACATGGAGAAATTTAAATCTATGCCCACTATTTGATGATGTCTAGAGACTTATGGAAACTTATGACTCCATAATATGTTGTCATGTTTAGAAGGAGCGAAATTATGAGGTAGACAGACTCTCCAAAGAAGGACTTAAGATGGCTCCGGGCACTTGGAAAATCATGGAATCACATGATGGGGTACAGTATGAATATTATCACATACCTTTTATGTATTTATAGCATATATAGATCACCATTAATGTATATGTTTTGTACAAAGAACTATTTTTTGTATAGTAGTGAAGTTGTGAGAGAGAATGTGTCGCAAAGTAGAATATGGAGTTTTTCTCTATTTTTTAAACACAGCAGATGACAGACGGTTTATGTTTATTTTTTTGTTAACTAAAAAATGACAAAATCATGTATATTTTGTTTGGTGGAACACAAAAACACTGCTCTATCAACACTGACGACATACATAGCAACATATGGATATTTAAGTTTTTTGCAAGGAAATGCTCAGACAATATGGGATGGAAAAAACTGTTATTTTAGATTTTGAAAATGTATGACAACATAAATCCTGTGGATGTAATTTCATTATTATAATAAAATTACATTTTTTTCCTCCGAAAAAAATAATATTATGACAAATATTACTACATTATTAAGAAAATTACAATAATTTATAATATCCATAGAAATTATATAAGAACAATATGAACCATCAAATATTAAAAAAAAAAAAAAAAAAATTCTTCGCATAAAACAGCAGTTTATTCATATTTCTTTTACTCATGTCTATAGGGAACGGAATGGGGTGGCTGATCAGTTATCCAAGGAGGCAACGCTATTAGAATATGGCATCTGGAGGATAACTGTTCACTCTAGAGCAGGATCATACAGCTATTATCATAGGCCGTTTCATGAAGCTGTTTTGGGTCAGTATTGAGATGGCTGTACTATCATCTACTCTGATTTGGGTTTGATTACAGTCTGGTGATGGTATCTGCTAGGCTGGATCAGTTATTTTTATGATTATCTGGGTCATCTCTTATGATTTGGTCTTGATCTTCTAGTTTTCGAGCTGATATGTTTATATATATTACAGTTAGGTGATTTGAGCTGAGTTTAATATTTGACAGGCTGGGACTTATGTTAAGAAAACAAACAAATTTTGTATCTGGGGATGGGTCACCGGTCGTTGGCTACAGTTTTGATCAGATTGAGATTTGGAGTGATATGTCATCTAGTTTGACAGCAAAGATTTGGATACTTTCCAATCAAGGAGTTTCCAGATTTTATTTTGGTATTGCGCTGAGATTAGACAGTCGTAGCTTCAGGATGGGTGCTCGTATTGGTGCATCTATCCGTGTGATAGTTTTGACATGACATTGTGGATGACAGGCTGATCCATCGATTTGATTACGTTTTGATGAAAATGTACCAATTCATATTGGTATTTTATGTCTGGTTGTTTTATGATAATCTGGGTTATCTCTATATGGGATTGTTTAGGTGAATTGTAGTTGAACTTAATATATGACAGGTTGGGTCATATAGAAACAACAAATGTGTTGTATTTTAGGGGACACCGGCCTTTTGATTCAGTTCTGATGCTGGAGCTATCATCTGGTTTTGGGCTTCTGAATTGGATATTCTGTGACAGAGAATTGGAAACTTTCCAGTATATGTGACCTGACATTTTGGATGACAGGTTGATTAGTTCGAGACAGTAATCATATATGTTGTTTTTGTTACTAGCTTATAGGCTGGGATAGTTATGTAATTGTTGATAATTTGAGATTGAAATTTTTTGACAATGTAGGGATCGTTAATGATCTTCTTACATGTATAGATGTAATTTTGTTCTCTTTGAAATAAAATTAGGAATTTTTCTAAGGAAAAAATATATATATAAACAAAAATTATTACATAAACATATACTATGACAAACAATAAAAAATTTATAAACATGATACTAAGACAAATTATACAACAATCATAAATCATAGAGTTGACACAAATTCATCCATAATTTACAATGCAAATTGTGATGTTTTTGTCGACTAAATTAATACTTAGTGATTTAAAGACCCACTTGATTTTGAATAGTATAAAGTTCTTTTAGTACATAAGCATACTCATAATCATTTTCAACACCTAACAAACATAAACATCATGATCATGCCATCATAATCATAAATATAAACATCATCATACTAACATAAACATAACCAAAAGTTTTAACAAAAACGTACATGCATCATCATCATTTCCACGACATAAACATACCATTATTATCATTGTCAACATCTAACAAACATAAAATAAACACCATAATATATACCATCATACCATCATTAACATAAAACCGAAAATAAGCATATAAACATTACGTCACATATTCATGTAACATATACAACTAACAAATTTAAACAACAGCTAACATGCATAACTAATAATACACCTAAACATAATTAATGTTCCATGATCTTCATTTTCACCACATAAATAGATAAACATCAACATCAACATAAATGAAAAATGCAGTATATATATATATGAGCATATATAACATCAAAGTCATGATACAATATGTCAAATATAATAATACATCTCTAGTACAATAAATTCTATGACACATCTACTCATCAGTATCTCTCTGACTAGAGATAAATGCATCATCACGTCCACCAATAGATCCATAGGTAGTATAAACACCCCTGCCAATAGAGTCAGAGGCATTAGTACCTATACCAAAAAGAAAAAGAGGTCTGAGAGCAGGAAGGATAGGTCCATCAAGACGAAGTGTACGACCCTCTCTAAGCATCTCTAAAATAGAAACGGGTGAAGTGGGAACTGGTGGATGGTCGGGCCGATGAGTAGGACCGAAGGGTCGGTTGATCAGTAGTAGAGGAGATAATGTAGGATAGGGAGGAAGGTTGAGTAGGAGTAGAGGACTAGATAATGTCGAAGGAGGTGGAGGAGGAATTTGATGAAGCGTTGAAGGTGGAGGAGGACGAGGTGGAGAAGGTGGAGGCTGAGGAAGAGGTAGATGATATGGAGAAGGTGGAGGGGTGGGAGTTGTAGGTTGATGATGAGGTGCAGTGGATGTGGAGGCTATGCCACTAGTCAAAGTAGCTTGTGGAGAAGAAGGTGGAACAGCCGACATAGGATCTTTCTCCTCGTCTAACGATGAAATACTATGACGGATACCATATAAAATATCGCAAGCAAAAAAAATGTGTTGCACCAAGATCCTCATATCATGAGGAAGGATCCTCCATGATTCTGCGTAGAGAGGGTCCCTAATAATGTACCTCACCTATACAGGATGAACCCCTCAATCCTACAACATCATAGACAACCTGTCTGTGATGTCCTATCAGAACCTCTCATCTGGCTTACGTTGAAGGCCAAGTATGGATAAACGAGGTGCCTCAAGATGAGTTGCATCCAGATCCATATCCTCATCCTACACCAAAGGAGGTGGCACATCACCATCAAATGTCCCAACATCTGTAAAATATATGGTACACAATAATAATTAGACAGTTTCATTAACACATGAATCTAATATAACAATTTGAAATAATTTTATTTTGCATTAAGTATACAAAGAATAAAGTGCAACTACATTAATTCAAACATAACTCTAAATTTACTCCTATCATCTGTTGGCTCATCCTGAGTGAATAAGATGTTGGGACACCCTCTCCAATCCAATGTAGCATATGGATATGGAAAAATGTTTAGTCTAGGTGGGTCTTCGCTACCCATCATATTAATCACCTTTGGAGGGATCCTCACCAGAAAGTCAAGCTTCCCCCTCTTGGGCATCATCTACCCCCACATGCACATACGCACATCTGTCATCAACCTAGGAGGGTTCAAGTCAAAATATGGCCTGGTGGCTGAAAATATCTCAAAAAATAAACAAAACAAATTTGAACCAGAAGGGAAGCTCACCCTTCTGCTAATACATGCACGACATCGACTAAGAGCATAACAAAACTTTCGTAGAAAAATAGCAAACCACTTAATGCATCTAGGTGCCTATAGTAAATAATCAACATAATATAATAGAGGCCAGCTAATGAGATTTCCATCACTGGTGATATGTGTGATGGTCCCCAACAACAAAGAGAGTCACCTAACATCCTCTCTACTAAAAGCAACAATGGAGAGTTGCCCATCATTGACCTGAAACTGAGTAGGCTCGAGGATGTTGGGATCAACATATCTTTGAACATACACTAGATGATATGATGCTACAGCTCCAACTGGGACCTCAGGGAACTGAGGAAAGTCATCACCTTTCCTACAGATCCCTGTGATAAAACACATGTCCTCCTCGAAGGGTCAGAACCACTGATTGGGACCAACTCAAAACACCTTCCTATGATGGTCCCAACGTGCTATCAATTGGGTGAGGAATGTAGTGTTTACCTTGAGGGATGTGGCATCCTCATAGAACTTGAGGAGGTCGAAAACTCTCAAGAGATGTCACATCTGTGGAGTAATAGGACGAGGGTATAAATCTCTCTCCCTCTTCCTGACCTCCCACTCTCTCTGAAAGTTATACTGGTCAACTTGAGCTTCCTGATGTTGCCTCGCCTTGCAGCGCTCACATATTTGTTTCACATATAACATGAATTAGTTAGTCTCATCAAAATAAATATAAAAACATTATATGAGAATTAAATGTATTAAATTAAAATTTTGAAATTGACATAGTGTTAAATAAATTTTAAAATAAGTTTATAGTTTTTAAATAAATTTAAGTTATGGTGGTGCATTACTAAAGAGTAGTGCACCAGTAATACGGCGTGTTTATACCATTAAAACACATCATTTAATGTGCACTTATGTAATGTAAAAGGACCATGGTGCTCCTAGCGGATGTCATAGCACCGAAAAATGATGTGTTGATGTCCCCTGAAAAGTTGGTCTTTAAATTTTCTTGGCATTCTTTACCACTGGGTTGGATACAAATAGGTGCACTGTAACGTCGGTGCACTTATGTGTAATGAAGGCACCAATTATTAGTTTGTTGTTTTTTAAATATTGTGTATGTTATCATGGTGCTTTACGAGGTAGTAGAGCACCATCAGCATGGTGCGTTTATACCATTTAATGTGTACAGATGTGATGTAAATGCACCACGGTGCTCCTAGCGAATGTCATAGCACTAAACATTGGTACGCTGATGTCCGGTGGATAATTGGTTTTTTTCATTTTAATGGTAATATTTACTAGTGTGTTCGATATATATCTGTGCACCGTGAATTCGGTGAGCTAATTTGTAATGAATGCACTGGATATTAGTTATAGTTTTAAAATATATTTTATTCTATGGCGATGTGCTATGAAAGTGTAGCACTTCGGTAATACGGTGCATTCAATCCATTAGGATCTCCCCATCGTCAATGCACCCTATAACAAATTATTGTGGGCAGTGATGTCTGAGGCAATTCAAATGACTTGAATGCACCACAAAAGTTTTAAAAAATGACAAATTAATTCTTAATTACTAAAATTTTAAATTATCAAGTAAGAATTAATTTACCTGTTAGATCACGCTTTGGGGAGACATCTTGGCTATGAATGGAGAATTTTTTATCACTGTTTCACAAAAATGAAACTCAATTAAGAATCCAATTAAAGGGAGCAATGTGTTAACAGGGAGTGGAATGAGAACCAATGCTTGGGAATCTACATGGGTTATGGACGACACTAGTGCAGATGGCTCAAACACATCGTGGAAGGGAAAAATGATTTTGACTGTGTGATATTTTTTTATAAAACCATGTTCTTGTGGGCCTGATAGTTGAAGGCATCAGTGCGTTGTCATTACACCATCGTACCGCAATGTAGGTTTTTAAATAAATTTTCCTTATTAATTTTTAATTTTTAACAAATTACAATCGATGTGTTTTTGTTTTACACACACACCGAGGTGTTTGTTAGTAATGAATTGTTAAAATAATGTAACTTGGGAAGATATTATATTTGTATTCCTCCTTCAGGAGATGTCATTGATGTAATTGGTCATGTTAGAGTCATTGAACGAATCAATATAAACCTCTAGATGTAAGTCTGGTCAATAGTACCCATGAGTCATTGTAGTAAATATTATTTTGGTATTTTACTAAACAAGTTGGCCCTATCAATTAGACAAGTTGCCTAGTTAGGTTTTAGGTCAAGTCAAGAGTCAAATATAAATAGAGAGGTGCCTCCTTTATTTCTGTATACACTTCACTCAAGCAAGTTCGCTAGAGAGATAATAAAAAAAGGTGTGCTAGAGAGAGGAGAAGTTGTCTTGGAGTTTTACATTGTCTTGGTTGAGTTCTATATTGAGGAATTTTTGTGGGGTTTTCTCCCTTGTGGTTTCCCCAAGAAGAATCTCTTTGTTCATTGTGTTGTTATGTTTGTTTTTCTTTCAGTGATCCTATTATTTTGAATTGTTTAAGAATAGCCTCTAAGCAATTGAGAAAAATTTAACATGGTATCAAAGCCACCCTAAAAGGAGACATTGTGCATCTAGGGTTTATTATTCTAAACAATTCCATCGACAAATCAACCTGAAGAGAGGGATCACTCAACTTGAAGCCAGGAGGGCACATCTTTCTGTGAAAACAGAACTGAATTATGAGAATTTTAATTTTTGGGCCTGACATGCTGACGGGAAGAACTAGGGCTTCATATTTTTCAAGGTTCTATCACCAAGCTCAGGAACAATAGTATAAAATATATCTCACCTTAGGTAGGCACATATTTTCCACCACTCATCCCTTCAAGTGATCTCAACTAAAAAAAAGGTTTTACCATCAAATCCTAGGTCATCCTGAAGGAGGTTAGACAGAAGTAGTTTTTCCAAGTAAGTACTATTTCTTCTATTTCCATTTGAGGTTCTCTTCTTGTTTAAGATGACAAACAATACCAAGCTATATGGAAATATTGAGGGTGTTGAGAACTTCAGATCATGGAAGTATAGGATCGTGCACATCCTATAAGAGAATGATCTAGAAGGCTTCATAAAGGAGGAAGTTGTGGAACCAAAAGAAGATGAAGAAAATACCAAGCACAAGAAGGATATGATCAAGGCTAAGAGGATCATAACTAACTCCATCAAATATCACTTTATCCCTCAAGTACCTTCAAGGAGAACACCAAAGGAAATGTTTGATTCCCTATCCAACCTATTTGAAGGAATAAATATCAATAGGAAGATGGCCTTGAAAATCAACTCAAGAGTGTGAAGGTTCAGAAGTTAGAGACCATGAAATCATACTTCACAAAAGTATCCCAAATCAAGGAGAAATTGGAAGCTATTGGTGGCATGGTAGAAGAAGCAGAAGTTGTAATGACCACCTTAAATGGACTCCCAAGAGAATGGGAATCTTTCATTCAAGGAATATGTTCTACAAGAAAGTTGACCAAGTTCTAAAAGTTATGGGAATAATGTGTTCAAGAAGAAGAAAGAATAGAAGACATTGAAGAGAAGCTGAATGAAAATGAAGATCAAGATTTGGCAACCCATACCAAATGAAAGAACAAGAGGAAGAGCCATGATCACCCTCCTATAAGAACTCAAGGGTCTCAAAGGAATAAAAGGGTCAAGAAGGACTTCTCGACTTTTGAATGCTTCACCTACCATGAGATGGGACACATCTCCATAAAATTCCCCTTGAAGGAAGAGTAGCTCAAGAAGAGGAACAAAAGGTTCCAAGCCCATGAAGCTGAAGATGGTGATTAAGAATATGAGAAGAGGACTAAAGAAGATGAAGATTCATGTGAAGAATGTGTTTTGATTTCATCCATCACAGGTTCAATTTCACATGGAAGTGATACTTGGCTAGCAAATAGTGGTTCCTCCTAACATATGACAGGTTACAAGGATTCTCTCTCATGGCTTGTATAGAAGGAATCCCCACACAAATTAAATCTTGGAGATTATTAAAAATATCACATCAAAGGAATGGGAGAAGCCTCTTATAAGCTAGACTTCAGAAAGTCCATGAAGATGAAGGATGTTATATATGTCCCAGGTTTAAAGAAGAATCTCCTTTCTATCTTAGCTTTAGATAAGAAAGGTTTCAGAGTTTCTTTCATAGATGGTGAAGTCCTCATATGGCCAAAAGGTAAAACTATAGATGATGCAGTAGTGATTGGAGTTGAAGAAGGAGGACTCTAAAAATTAAAGGGACATACATATTCAACCTTAATGGCCAATACCCTAAGCCCATGTGAATTGTGTCACAGAAGACTTGCTCATATACATTACAAAGCATTACCAATTATGAGCAAGGTGGTGACAAGTTTATTGGAGATCCAGGTACACCATGAAGGAGTGTACAAAGGATGTGCACAAGGAAATAACATGAAGAACCCTTTCCCAAATAGTGACAGTAAAGCAAAAGGGATCTTAGACATTGTCTACTCAGATGTGTGTGGACCAGTTCAATCTACTTCACTAAGCAGGTATGTTAGCTATGCTACTTTTAATCATGGTTACTCCTGCAAGACTTAGATCTATTTCTTGAAGAAGAAAGAGGAAGTATATGAAAAGTTCAAAGAGTTTGAGGCCTTGTAGAAAACCTCTCTGTAAATAAGATCAATACCTTAAGATTAGGTAATGGAGGTGAGTTAAAACCAGGTGAATTCAACGATTATTGCAAAGAAGATGGGATTAAGAGGGAGATCACCATCCCCTATTATCCTCAACAAAATGGTAAGGCTGAAAGGAATAATAGATCTATCATGGAAGCAGTACAAGCCATGATCCATTATCAATACGCACTTGTGGGAATAAGAAGATAGAACAACGGTCTATGTACAGAACATGATCTCTCATAGTGCTCTGGGAAATAAGACTCCAGAAGAGATGTTTACAAGAGAAAATCCTGAAGTAAGTCACCTGAAGATATTTAGTAGTCTGGTATACATACACATTCCCAAGGAGAAGAGATCGAAGTTGGACACTTCAGGAAAGAAGGGATTGGTTGTAGGATATAGAGAGCAGTCAAAGGCTTACTGAATCTATATTTGAGGATACCATCAAATTAAACTCAGCAAAGATGTCACATTTGACGAAGATACAAATTTCATAAAGTCAATGAAGAATCGAGAAGATGAAGAGGAACATGAAGCTCCTAGAGTTGCAAAAATCCCCAAACCAATTAGAATTGACGAGGAAGAACATATTCCAAAGGATCATGACATAACAGAACCCTAGAGACATGAGGAGATTTCTAGTGAGATGACTTCACACAAAAAAGGCATGCTTGGGCACGTGAAATAATTGAAGAGGCGCAAAGATATGGTGCTCCAAAAGGAACCATCAAAGAAAGTAAGAGGCCAAATCCATACTCCAATTATGTGGCTTTAATGTGTAATCTCATTGACGAAAAACCTACATGCTTTGAAAGAGCATCAAAGCAGAAGGAGTGGGTAGATGCCATGATCGAAGAATACCAGTCTGTTATAAAGAATGATGTATGGGAAATAGTACCTAGATGAAGCGGACTAAAACTCTAAAACCCACATGAATTCTAGAAATTAACCATAGTAAAATTGAATATTGATTGATGATTTAATTACAATGATGAGAAAAACTTTTATAGGTAAAAAATACACCGTTCCACTGAAAGGATGTGATCCTATGTTTTAATTAACACTACATTAATATTAAAATAATTGCTCATAATATTAGATACATAACATTGCCGTCGTCTTTTAGAATGCTTTTTCCTCAAAGCAAGGGTAATGATGGGTATTGTTGACGAAATTGTTCTGTCTCCCATGATGCGTCTTCATCTGGAAAATTCTTCCACTTAATGAGATATTCCTTGAGTGTTCTAGAACGGAGTTTTCTTTCTCGGATTGCAAGGATTGCCTCAGGTTCCCAAATGACCCTTCCTTCTTCATCTAACATAGGAAGTATTGTTTGTACTATTTGATGTTTACCCAACATTTTTTTGAGACATGATACATGGAATACATTGTGGATACAACTTTTATCAGGTAACTGTAATTTATATGCCACTTGACTAATATTTTGGATAATCTGGTACGGTCCATAGAACTTTGGGGCCAACTTGTGTTTCCCTCCACTTTTAAGGGATACTTGTTTATAGGGTTGGAGTCTTACGAATACCCAATCTCCTACCTCAAATTCTCTTTCGGTTCTACGTTGATCTGCTTGTTGCCTCATGCGATCCTGTGGCATGATTAAGTTATCCTTTAGTAATTCAATTGTTTTTTGGGATTTCTCTAGTTGGTTCCTTACTTTTGGAACATTACTATCATTCAAAACTAACTCCTTCCAATTTGGAGGTTCGTACCCATATAACACTTGGAAAGGGGTCTTTTTTGCGGAGGTGTGGTATGTTGAATTGTACCACCATTCTGCTAAGTGTAACCATTGAGACCAATGGTTTTGTTTATCTATTACGAAACAACGTAGATATGCTTCTAAGCATTTATTTACGACTTCAGTCTGACCATCTGTTTGGGGGTGGTAAGATGAGCTCATATTGAGTGATGTACCCATTTGTTTAAAGAATTCCCTCCAAAATTTTCCATTAAATTTTGCATCTCTGTCGCTGACAATAACTTTTGGGAAGCCATGCAATTTGTAGACATTTTTGCAAAATACTTCTACAATTTGTTTTGCCATGTCTGTTTTTTTAATTGCCATGAAGTGAGCAAATTTGGTTAATCGATCGACCACTACAAGGATTTTGTCCTTTCCTTCTGACGGAGGTAACCCATCGATGAAATCCATTGATATCTCTTCCCATTTCTGGTTTGGAATGTGTAGGGGTCGGAGTAACCCTGGGGTTAAAACATTTTCACTTTTGTTTCTCTGGCAATTGTCGCATTCTGCCACATATTGCTGGATATCTTTCTGCATTCCCTTCCAGAAAAATGACCTTCTTGCATTATAATAAGATTTGAAGAATCCTACATGTTCGACGGCTGGTGAATCATGGGATTCTTTTATTACTTTAACCTTGAATTTAGAGTTTGAGTTCAAACAAATCCTCCCCTTATACCAAAGAATATCGTTTTTCCATTCAAACTTGGGGTCACGGTTGGAGTTGTTAATTATAGTGCTTGTTTCTGGGTCCTTGGCGTATTCACTTCGTATTTCATTCAGCCATTCTGGAATTGCAACCGAGATGGAGTAAGAGGTGATATCCTCATCTTTTCTAGAGAGTGCATCTGCGACTACATTTTCCTTCCCTTTTTTGTGTATTATTTCCATGTCGAAAGCAGCAATTTTTTCTATCCACTTCTATTGTTCTGTGGATAACATTTTCTATTGAAGTAGGTATTGAAGACTATTATGGTCTATGCAGATCATGAATTTGCTCCCTAAGAGGTATTGTCGCCACTTTACCAATGCATGCATAATTGCCAGCACTTCTTTATCATATGTAGACTTCAATTGTTCTCGCTTGTTTAATTTCCTGCTCTCAAAAGCTATCGGGTGTTCATCTTGCATTAGTACTGCTCCCAACCCATAACCTAAAGCGTCACATTCTATCACGAATGGTTTTGAGAAGTCTGGGGTAGCTAATACAGGTGTGGAGGACATAATTCCTTTTAAGGATTCAAAACATTTTTCCGCTTCTTCATTCCAATGGAATGCATTCTTTTTTAGAAGGTTGGATAAGGGTGCGGTTCTATGCGCATAATTCCTAATGAATCTTCTGTAGTATCCTGTTAGCCCAAGGAATCCTCTTAACTTGGATATGTTAGTAGGGTTGGACCATTCTGTGATGGATTTGATTTTTTCTGGATCAACCTTAACCCCTTCTTTAGATATTACATGTCCAATATAGCTCACTTCTTCTTTACCGAACATGCATTTGGACATCTTGGCGTAGAACTGATTTTCTTTTAAAATAGAGAGCACCTGTTCTAGGTGTGTAAGATGATCCTTCCATGTCTTATTGTATATAAGGATGTCATCGAAAAACACTAGTACAAACTTCCTTAGGAATTACTGGAATAGGTTATTCATGGTTGCTTGAAATGTTGTTGGGGCGTTAGTTATCCCAAAAGGCATTACCTTAAATTCGTAATATCCCTCATGGGTTCGGAAAGCTGTCTTCGCCACATCTTCTAGCCTTACTCTGATTTGGTAATATCCTGACCTTAAGTCTAATTTTGAAAAGTACCTTGCGCCATGCAGTTCGTCCAACATTTCATCAATAAATGGAATGGGGAATTTGTCTTTAATAGTTATTTTATTTAGTCCTCTATAATCGATGCATAGCCTAAATGATCCATCCTTCTTTCATACCAGTACTACTGGTGCAACATAAGGACTTCGACTTTCTGTAATCACTCCACATCTCAATAAATCACGGATTAATCTTTCAATCTCTGTCTTATGGTGGTGTGGATACCTATAGGGTTTAACATTGATAGGGCTGGATCCTGACTTGATTTCGATGACATGCTCGATCTTCCTTTTTGGTGGTAACTCCATGGGGAGGTCTTCGAATACTTTTTTGTATTTTTGGATTAATCCTTGGATATCTGGATGATCTTGTTTAACTACTTCTGAAGTTAATAATTCCATCTCTTGGCATTGTACAACATATGCTGGTGCTCCTTTTCGAATTAGCTTCTCCATTTTGTGGGATGACAAAATTTGCGTGCGAGGGGGTTGGAACCCATATAATTTGTATCTTTCTCCTTACCATTTAAACTTTATAAAGTGTTCTTGGTGGTTTGCTGAGTAGGTACCTAGTGTTTGCAACCACTGAATTCCTAATACTACATCAACTCCTCCTAAGGGCACTGCATAAAATTCTGACTCAAGGTTATAGTCTTGTATTTGTAGCTTAACTTTGAGGCATTTCCCTACTTTTTCGATCTTCTTTCCATCTGCTACCATTACTTTCATGTTGGGTACTGGATATATGGAAAGGTTAAGCTTCTTTGCAACACTTACGTCAATGAAATTATGGGTGCTTCCTGTGTCGAATAGGACTACAACATTGTTATTTTTTATATGCTCTTTTAATTTTAATGTTTGTGGTTGGTGTATTCCTGTTATGGATGCAATTGATATTTTGGGAGTTTCTTCATATTCTGAATCTGACAAGGGATTTTCAATGTCACGAGTTTCTTCTATGTCGGATTCATCACTATCTGACTTGTCTTCTTCTTCTGCTTCACATTGATATAAGTTCTTGGTGGTCTCTTTTTTTAAACATCTGTGTCTTGGGTCCCACTTCTCTCCGCAATACTTACACTTTCCTTCTTTCATCCGCTGGGATTCTAAGGTGGTTTTGTTGTCATTCCTCAAATGTGGTGGCTGGTATTTGGTGTCGGTTTTCATAGACCTTCTATCTTTGTCATGGTTTTTGTTCCACGTTTTTTTTAATTTTTCTTCAATGATTTTTGCCTTGCGTCTCGCCTTGTCCAAGGTTGATACATTTAGTAGCTCTAGTTCATCTCTTATATAGGGTTTTAGTCCATACACATAAGTCTGGAGGTGTTGACTGTTTGTGAGTTCTGGCACACGTGTCGCCAGGGCTTCCCATTCATCGGTGTATTCATCGACATCGCCTTTTTGCTGCAATCTGGTAAGTTTTGCGAAGAAGTCTTTTTCTTTTAAGTCTTCAAACCTCTTAAAGAAATCGTTTTTGAATGTTCACCACTTGCGCTTAGTTTCCTGTGTTGTAACCTTCCACCACATGTACCAGTTGTAAGCCTGCTCTTCTAGTTGCATAGAGGCATATTTTATCATTTCCTCGTCAGTTGTGATATTGTGTATGGAAAAAAATTCTTCTGCCTTGTTGATCCACGCCACACTCTGTTTTGTGTCTCCATTGAATTTTGACAATTCTAACTTGGGTTTCATTTGATATCTATTCCTTTTTGGAGGAGAAAGTGATTGCTCATGATTTGGAGAGAGATCGTGATCGAACTCTTCTTGTGTACTTCCTCTTTTGGGAGAAATTGTCTTATGGTGCCTTGAATTTGAGGATGGTTGGTCTTCCTTTAACATATTGCACACTAGTGTAGTAATTTTGTTTTCCAAATGATACTCGAGTTTTTTTAACCCATCTACGAACAATACTGCAATGTTTCTTTTTACACCTTCCATCTCCCAACATACTGCTTCGTTGACTTCTTTCCTGACAGTCTTTGCTAATTCGTTTTTGGTTTTGTGTAGTTCTCCTTCGATTTGGTTGAGTCTTGAGTGTAAACCCTCAATATTTTTAGAACCTTGAGCTTGGTTAAGCTCTAATTTCGCCATTCTTTCTTTAATTTCATTCATTTCTGCCATTTTTCTTGTGCAGGGAGGAATTTTGTTTTATTAAGAATGGTAAGATTTAAGGAATAATAATTAATTATATTAATTATTATATAAAAAAATATAAATTTAATTTTTTTGTTTTGGTATCATAAAACAAAAATGTGAAATATTATAATTGTATTATAATATTGAATTACTATATTGTTTTAATAATATATTATAATATTTTTTATGTTTTGTGTTTATTTGCAGATCGTGGAAATTGTGGTTGAGTACAGGACTGCGCAGAGGATGGCGCGCGTTGGTGGATACGACTACGGCGATGGGAGATGGATGGTGGAGTTTGGGTGCAGCAGTGGCGACATGAAGGGAGACACAATGGTATGGCGAGGTTGGTGGAGTTTGGACGGTGTAGAGGAGAGGGGTGTGCAGGAGGGTGAGTGGCAGAAGGCTGTAGCAGAAATGGAGAGCACGAAACAGTGGAGGTGACCATGGGAGAACGGGTGTAGCAGCATGGAAGGTGGAGAAGAGTGGGGTTGTGTGGAAGGTAAGGGTGAGTGCGATGGTGGAAGAACCGTGGAGCAGTACGGAAGGTGGAGAAAAGTGGAGCTGTGCGGAAGGTACTGAGGAGCTGAATAGTGGCTCTGATNCATGAATTCTGGAAATTAACCACAGTAAAATTGAATATTGATTGATGATTTAATTACAATGATGAGAAAACCTTTTATAGGTAAAAAATACACCGTTTCACTAAAAGGATGTGATCCTATGTTTTAATTAACACTACATTAATATTAAAATAATTGCTCATAATATTAGATTCATAACACTAGAGTGAAGAACAAATCAGCAGTATCCTCGAAATGGATCTACAAAACAAAGCATTCAACAGATGGAAATATAGAAATGTACAAGGCAATATTTGTAGCTCATGGATTCTCTCGGAAGGAAAGAACTGACTATGAGGAGACCTTTGCACTAGTTTCAAGAAACACCTCAATCAAAACCATCCTTGCCTTGTTATCCAAGATGAAATGGAAGTTACATCAAATGGATGTAAAAACAACCTTCCTAAATTGTGTAATAGAAAAAGAAGTATACATTGAGAAACCACAAGGATTTGAGATAGATGACCATAAGACTCATGTATGTAGACTAAATAAGGAATTATATGGGTTGAAGCAAGCATCGATTACATGGTATGGAAGAATTGATGGCTTCTTGATGAGTTTGGGCTTTACCAAGAGTAAAGGATATTCTAACCTTTACTATAAGGTTGAGGATGATGGGCTTATGATATTACTCCTATATGTGGATGATCTATTTTTGACAGGTGAGGATATGCAAGAAGAAAGTCATTGCAGAATTTGAGATGAAAGACCTTGGTATGATGCACTATTTTTTAGGTCTTGAAGTATGGCGATATCTCGATGAGATTTTCTTGAACCAAGGAAAATATGCAATTGATATACTAAAGAGATTTGGGATGATGGATTGTAAGTCCATGTCTACTCCGATGCCAACAAACTTGAAGCCTTTTTATGATTTTTTGGAGAGAGTAGATGCTACCTTATACAGACATATTATTAGTTCACTAATCTATTTGACCAATATGAGACCAAATATATGTTTTGTTGTAAACACCTTGAGTCAATATACAGTGGATCCCGGACATGTTCACATAGTGGCAGCAAAACATGTGATGAGGTATCTAAAAGGGATGTCGGACTATGGTCTCAGATATGCATCAGATGGAGAGATTAGAATACATGGATTTGCATACTCGGATTGGGAAGGAAGTTCTAAAGAAAGAAAGAGGACTTCATGATTTGTTTTAGTTTGGGATCAGGCATGATCTCTTGGTTCAGTAGAAAGCAGTCCAGTGTTTCCCTCAGTATGATAGAGGCTGAATACATTATAGCATGTACAGCCTATGGCAAAGCACTATGGTTTCACAATATATTTGCAGTATTATTTAATGTATATATAAATGTGACTGATATGCATTGCGATAATCAGAGTTGTATTAATATGATAGAAAATGTATTGTTTCATGATAAGTTGAAACATATCGAAATTAGATATCACTACATCCAAGATATGGTGTATAAGGTACCTTTAAATCTCAAGTATGTTCCTACAGAGAAACAAGTTGTTGATGTATTGACTAAGCCTTTATCTCATGTAAAGTTTGAACACTTTTGAGAGAATCTTGGTGTAGTCCGAAAGGACCTCCCTCAAAAGAGGGAGTGATGATGATGTGGTAGGTTTCATGTTGCAGTGGTGTGGTAGCTCAGTCTAGGTAGGAGATGTATGGCTAGGATTATTTGGCCTGAGAGGGTTAATCCAGACGTGGCCTGTTTGATCCCAGGGGGATTAGTATGTCTAGATAGGCTTGGTTGTCCCGAAAGGTTTAGTAATTTAGACAATGCTTGTTTGGTCCCTAGGTAGATCCATTTGTCTAGCTAGGCTTGTTTGGTCGGAAACGGTTAGTGAGTCAGAAAAATGCCCGATGGATCTATCAGAAAACCCATAGTAATGTTGCTTTAGATGTCCTAAGGGCATGATGATGTGATTCCAACACTCTGTGTTGATGCCAACATTTCTATGCTGATGATAATGATGTTATTCCAACATTTCTATGTTGTTGATGATGATGTTATTCCAAGATTTCTATGTTGATGATGATGATGCTGTTCCAACATTTCTATGAGGATGGTGTCTCAACATTCTATGTTGTTAATGATGATGTTCCATCATCTCTATGTTGATGATGCAGATGATGATTTAGCATTTATTTGTTAATGATGTTGCTTTAGCACTAACATGTTAATGATGTTGTTGTTGTTCCAGTATCTACATATTGATGTTGCAGATGATGATGTTCCAGTATCCACATACCGATGATGTTCCAAATGATGATGACTTCCTAGCACTCCCATACGGATGATGACGATGATGTCCCAGTATCCACATACTGATGATGTTGATGTTAATGATGATCAAGTAGTTCCATGATGACGATGATGATGTTGATGATGATGTAGTTCCAGAATGATGATGAAGATACATGATGTTGTTCCAAAACTTCCTATGACATATAGAGACTCACCAGCCAGTTGTACTGTTGTTGATGATGATGCTGATGTCTATAGAATACCTTCCTAATTAAGAGGGAGTGTTAAAATAATGTAACTTTGGAAGATATTCTACGTGTATTCCTCCTTCAAGATATGTCACTGATGTAACTGGTCATGTAAGAGTCATTAAAATAATCAATGTAAACCTTCGGATGTAAGTCGGGTCAATAGTACCCATGAGTCATTCTAAAAATATTATTTTGGTATTTTACTAGACAAGTCGGCCCAATTAGGTCTTAGGTCAAGTCAAGAGTCAAATATAAATAGAGAGGTTCCTCCTTCGTTTTGTATACACTTCACTCAAGCAAGTTTGCTAGAGAAATAAGAAGAAGTGCACTTGAGAGAGGAGAAGTGTTCTTGGGGTTTTACACTATCTTAGCTGAGTTCTGTAGTGAGGAAGTTTTGCGGGGTTTTCTCCCTTGTGGTTTCCCCAATAAAAATATTTGTGTTCATTATGTTGTTGTGCTTGTTGTTCTTTCAGTGATCCTACTATTGTGAATTGTTTAAGAATATCATATAATCTATTGAGAAAATTTTAACATGAACAACCCGCATTTTGCATAAATTTTGTTTTAATTGATGTTATTTTTTGGCGCTACATTGTTTTTAGGAGGTCCCAATGCATTAGGATTTTAGACACACTGGTGCGGTAAGATTAGAAAAATGCACAGCTACGATTTTAAAAAAATATTGTCCTTTGTCATAAATAAAAAAATTAAACACATGTTTTTTTGTTGTACGATATTGTTTTTTAGTGGCCCCGATGCGTTTTGGTTATATATACATCAGTGCGTTCTTTATTCCAAAACATATGGCATCGGTTTTATGGAATTTTGGTGCTTTCCGCATAAAAAAAATTAATTTTTTTGGGGGCACGACACTGTTTCTTGAGGTTCCTGTGCATTTTTTCCTTTGGCGCACTGGTGCAGCACGTCTACTAAAACACACAGCTATGATTTTAAAAAAAATTATGGCCATTGTGCTTAATTTGTTTATTTCATGTTTTTTTTTCGATCATGCATAATTCTTTTTTTGGATGCCCCATTGTGTTTGTGTTAGATACACACCGATGCACTTAGTTTAGAAACACATCGAATAAAAAACCTCGACTACAACCTCCGGTCGCTCGCCTCCACTACTTACCATTGTTATCAACATATATTTTATCTCTTTTGAGAGGAGCGTCCACTATAACCTCTGTTACAGGGCCTTTTCCTTATAGTGTGTGGGCCATTTGAAGTGCTTTAGAGGATAGGGCCAGTAACATATAGAATTGCATTCCCTACTAACACTAGAGATCATAATGTTTTTAATGTTTCTTTGCTTAAGAAGTATGTACATGATCCTAACCATGTGATTGATTGGGATGTGATCCAATTGGAAACTGAGGGAGAGTTACAAACCAAGCCACTATGCATCTTAGCCAAAAATGTAACATTTCTCTGGAACCGAGCCATCGAACAGGTAAAGGTGCAATGCAAGCACTACGGACCTGATGAGGCTGCATGGGAGTTGAAGGGTGCCATGAAAGAGGCATACCCATTTTTGTTCTAAATTTTGAGCAAATACCGAGGACAATGTTATTCCAAGGGGGATGGGATTGTAATGTCCCTCAGTTTTGAATTGGATGTATTTAAACAACTTATGTAAATGATGTAATTATGCTAGTATGGATTCCTAGTGTGGATCTCGAGGCCAAGGCCTGACTAGTGACTGGCTAGGAATGTATGTTAAAAATATTGTTACTCGGACCATGTGTTTGGCTTATCCTGCCATTTAGAAACATATAAATATTATGTACACAGATAATGAAATGGTCCAAGAATGGATGTGTAAAGAGTACCAAAGGGGCTAGGATTCCACCAGAGGTTTTCTTGTAATATCCCTACTTGGGATTTTGGAGAAAATTACAAATTGGGAAAAATTCGAGCTTAATTAGTTATGACTCTAAAGGGTTCCAAGTTTCACCAAATTGTCCCAAATTTGAAAGGAAATGGTATGGTGAGAATTAAAACATACCAAGGTGTTTTATGGATACTTTGTATCTGACTTTAGACCTCCGCAACCTTATTTGGGGTTGATAACAAAAAGGCCAAAATTACTAGGAAATTGTGATGAAATCCCCCTTAAGGTGTAGGCCAGCTGGGATTCCCAGCTCATGTATGAATATCCCAAATTTGTAATCAAATTATGGGGAATGATATAATACCTCATGGAATTTTATTACACATGGTTATTAGTTTTGGAAACTGGTTATAGATTTCCACATTCGTTTGATAACTTTCAGTGAAATTGCTTATGGGGAAATTACATAACTAGCTCGATTTTGACATATGAAAGGTAGAGTTAAATGATCGGATCATGACGTGACATATAGAGACCATATACAACATAAAAAATTCTTCCCCAATAGTATTAAATACCATATAAATCCCCTCATACAAGTCTTGTATACAACTCATTCAATATGGGAGTCAAATACATGAAAACTAGTGAATTAGTTGGGTGGAGTTGCGAGAGTTTAACATATGGATTTCTTGGATTTCGACCCACAGAGCATAGGGACATGAAATTACAGAGTAAAACATCATATATATCTATCACAACATCATCAAAATTAGATAACATCCCTCATACAAATATGCTACAAGACTCCTTCAAGATTGAAGCCAAAGTCATGGAAACTAGTGATTCAATGGCATGGGAATGCAAGCTTTTCACACATTAGTTTATTCGATTTCAAGACAGAGATCATATGGACATGAAATTAAATAATAATACATAATATATTTTTATCACAACATCATCCAACTCATAGAAGATTCCTCATACAAATCTGGTATAAAACTACTTCAAGATTGAAGCCAAAATCCATGAAAACTAGTGACACAATGGCATGAGAATGCAAGATTTTCACACATGAGTTTCTTGTATTTTGAGATTAATAGGATATGGGCATGGAATTACAAAGTCTTACATAATATATGGCTTCCCCAACATCATCAAACTCAATATTGAATCCAAATCCATGAAAACAAGTTATTCAATAGCATGGGAATGCAAGCCTCTCATACATGTATTTCTGATCTTTAGACTTAAAAAGAATATTTAAATGATATTATAGAGCCATACATCATATATAAAATATTTGGCATCAAAAATACTCATCAAAGCACAAGCATCACTCCAACAAGTGCACCCTCAGCATGAGAGTGTGGGGGAATGGAGAAGAAGGAATGAGAGAATAGGGAGATAGATGAGGATTTGACTATATGGACCTTAAACCTGAAACTAAAACTCCTTAATTAAACTCCATTTATATTTCTGAATGGAATTTCCATCAACCAACTTGTAAAGGAATCCAACTCCCTTGAAATTGGTTCACAAGCAAGGAGAGTGAACACTCACCATGCAATGGATAAGCAAAGCTCTCCAAAATGCCAAAGGACAATTAAAAAATGATAAAAATCTATTATCCTTCCTCAAGAAATCCTTTTATTAACTTCATGAGGCCTCCTAAGGTCTAATTTCCCTCCATGATCTTATTCCAACTCATCTTAGTGGTTTAGTAACACTCATGACACTTGTCTTCCTCTTCATGCTCCAATTTTTTCCCCAATTCAAATGGCTGCTATAACTCCCAAATTCCACCTCTTGGTGGCTATTTTTAGCCCTATCATGTCATATTTGTAATATGTTAGCAATCAGGTCTGAATTTTCCATACTTGTCATAGAATATTTCATCATTTGTTGTCATGGAGTGCATGGAATCTCCTTCCAAGTGGCACACATTGTCTTCTAGTCTCTTCCTCTTCCATGGGAGTTACTCTCATTTACTAATGCAAATTCCTGAGCTCATTATATGATATTTTACACAACATTACCATCTAATAACGTTACATTACCCATGTGTTCGAATTTGGATGAATATCATGCCAAGTGTGTGGGGAATCTAGTCACCCGAAGGCTCCACAAGCTTCCAAGTGTCTTCATGAACCCATGCCACCTTATTTTCTCAGCATTTAGCATTTATGTGACCCAATTAAATGTGATTAATGTAAACTAAATTCCTTTTGGGTCCCATATCCCCTTATTACAAAATTTATGTCTCCGTCTCAACCTAGGGAACTTGTACATTATTTGCAAATAGTATGATTTGGAAATTATTTAATTGGGTACATGACAGTCCTCCCCATTAAAGGTTGCTTGTCCTCAAGCAATTCCAAGTTTGTATGCTGCAAAATTTGTTCATACTCCCAAGTGGCATCCTCAATTGGTACTCCTTACTTTGCACCAACTTCTCTTGTTACAGGAAATTCTCATCCAGTGTGGATAGAGGTTGTTTCACTAGCATGAAACACTCAGTACTAGAACAAAACAACTACAAAACATAGAAAATTTTCCTAGGATTAGATAAACCTCTTGAATTAGGTGATCTTCTTACCTTCCACAGGCTTCCAAGGTTTGATCCTTGAAGTGCTTGATCTATGTGGATGACCTGCAATAGACACAACAAAATACAAACCAAGATAAGAGTAACAAGATAGCTTAAAATCCTATGTGAAAGACCAAGGAACTAAACAACAAAGACAGCATGATAATCATGCATACAAATGCTTGTGTAAAAGAAACTATATTTGTATTAAAAGTACAAAGAGGGAGCCCTAGAGTGTACAACCGATGCCTTAGTGTTGAGAACTCTTTCTCAAAGGAGCCTTTGCCTCAAAGCCTTGAGCATGCCTACTAACCACTCACTAGTCTTGGTTGAATTTGGCCAGAGTTTGGATGCAATGACACATTCTTCCTCCTCTTACCCATGAGGGGTAAGCCAGTATATATAGGCATGAAAGGATAGGATAAGTTGAGGATTCCATGGGAGAGGTGGAGGGAGGATCCTAGAATGAGGGATCTTGAGCTTCAAGTGTCCTAAACCATAAGGATGAGGCTCCACAAAGGCTAGCTTCGAGAAGTCTCTCAAACCTTCCTTGTTTTCCTTCATAACTTAAGCACCGCATCTTGTTCATGGAGAAAAGGGGTTACCAAGTCGGCACCAGACATTGTACATGGGCAATTGGTGGTGGCACCACTTTTTGCAGATAATAAGGAGGCATTACTGATATGGGTACCACATATTGTCCACGGGAAAAGTGCGATGGTGGCCAAAAGTATGAAAAAGTTGATCCTTGCCCAATTCCAATTCCAAATTTTGGGGATTTAAGGCAAAGACTGATATTTTTGTCCCATGACATGATGTTGATGAGAATTAGGTATAACAGAATGCCCCCCAAAGCATGAGTCTAGAGGTAAAGGATAGGAAAAGGATTTGTAGGAACAAGTTATCACTTCAAGGATATAGTCCAAAGATCATAAATCTTAAACAACCAAGGTCATCCTGCAATACATTTACACTTTGGTATATGTATATATGACTCACAACATGGATGTTGACCAATACAACACATATCCATATGATATATAAACAATCATGGCTACTAGAATACAACGTAGATCCATGCGAAGAAAACTCAAACTTGGACATAGCTACAAGACATATAATGTAGATCTATGTCATACAGACACAAATCTGAGCACATCCACGAACATACAAATGTGGATCCATGCTATGAATCATAGAAATACTCCATCACAACATGTGGAAAGCAATGAACGCTTAAAATATACCCAGGGTATTCGTCTTGTCTTCAACAAAGTACGATTCTATCCATGCGAATAAATGTCTCGAAGTCGAACATGGTAGAAACCAATTGATTACCGACCAATGATGAAAACTATTAACAAGTGCGAGGGAGATCTCCATTAATGTCGATGGTTCCCAAGGTACCCCAGTACATTTGTCTGAATGTGAATAGATGGTTTAATGTCGAACACTCGACTGAACCTTTCGATAAAAGGTCAATCATGTAAACCTATTGTCGAAAGCGAGGAAATGTGTCATTGATGTATACAAATATCAAGGTACTGCTATATTTCTAATACTAATTCTCGGAAGATGTGTTGAAGTCAACAGGAGCAGTCTCGTCGAAGGAGGGTCGTAATGGATCCCATATCAACAACATGAACCTCGGAACAAATTTATGGAATTTGAGTATGAAGTAAGCATAGGACTAACTCAAAGGTAAGTGACATAAAAGTAGTTTTGACTACAGAGGATAACTCTCAACACAACTTTCCTTTGAACATAGGGAGACACAACCAAAGACTTGGCAGCATTGACTTGACGAGACAGATACCAAGACATATTGCGATGTTGGGCGATGCATTCTTTGAAAATACTCAAAGGAGTGACATGACTCATGAAAGTGGATCGACTTGGAGGCAACATGAATACCTAATTATTTGAATGAAATGTAGACAAGTTCCATGTTCAAAAGTGACTTAAAACTACCATTATAGAAAATGAAATATAGTTCCCTTCCTTTAATTTCCCCATCATGATTTACGAGTGCCACTTTTTGTTTTAATGAGTTCAAAGAGGGTAACAAACACTCATTGTAGCTTATCCTGAGATAAGTCCATTCTCATATGCTTTCCTAACCTGATCATGGAGGGGTTTGTTCCCAAAAAAGGTCTCTTAGTGTTTTGCTCAACGAGTCCATTGAAAGTAAACTCGACGTCGTTCACATTTAGAGAGTCTGAACAAAACTGAAGAAGACTCTGAAAGGTCCTTTTTCATACAATTAATACCCTGGAGAACTCTTCTAATCAACAACTAGAGTCCCAAAAAAGTATAAAATAATACCCTGGAGAACTCTTCTAATCAACAACTAGAGTATACCTTTTTCGTAATTAGTCAGTCTGAACCAAAAAAAAGGGGTAAACTATCATTGGAAAGACAACTCTTCAGGTCCTTTTACGAGTGTGAAGATGACAAGTACACTTGGCGATCTTTTCACATTTTAAGAGTCAGAAAAGGGCTTAAAGAGGACTCTATTAGGGTTTCTTTTTCGTAAAAAGGTTTAACAAGTCCGAGAAAGTAGTAAAAGTTGACTCTAAAACTTAGTTCCAGGGTTTAACAAGCACAACTAAAGTTTTAAAATTGTGCTCAGAACTTTTTTCATGTTTGAATCCAGAGCACGAAAAATAAATAAAGTGAGCTAAAACCATTTTTCATATTTTAACAACAGCACAAAAAATGAAAGTAAGCTCAAAATGATCTGCTTCATTTTTTAGCGAGCTTGAAACGAGAAAAATAACTATGCTCGACATCATCTTACTGTTTTTAACAAGCTCGAAGATCAATTGGAAGAATGCTTTGGGTATCTGCTTCATTTTTTAATGAGCTTGCAACAGAGAATGAACTATGTTGAGTACTTTGTTTCATGGTTTAGCGAGCTTGAAACTAAAATAAAGTATGCTCAACATGAGTCTTTTTGGCAGCATTTTCCCAATGTGATGTCCAGAGGTCGGTACTTTCCCATAGTAAAAATATCTAGAGGCACAACTTCAACATAAAGAGGTTGAATACATGCCCCCCACGCTTTGTTTCATCTACCTACTCTTTTTTCTTCACCAAACATAAAACTCTGGGCTACAACAAAGAAAAGGTTCACCAGATGCCAAGGAAGAAAAGATGATCTAATGGTAGACAAAATGAAGGTTCCAATCCTAAAAAAGGATGGAGTACTCGCTTCAAAGGTATAACCTGTTTCATTTTTACACAAGCTTGAAACATAAAATAACTATGCTTGAAGGATGGCTTCATTTTTATGAAATATTGAAACCAAATTAAGTAAACTTTGCTTGAGAAAGCCTATTTCATTTTTTAACAAGTTTCACATAGAAAGGGAACTATACTCGATGAATGGTTTCATTTTTCAACAAGCTTGAAACCAAAAGGTAAACTATGCTTGAGGAGTGGTTTTATTTTTTAACGAGCTTGAATCTAGAAGCAAACTATGCTCAAGTTTTATTTTTTAATGAGCTTAAAACTAGAAATAAACTATGCTCATGGCCAATTTTATTTTTAACGAGCTTAAAACTAGAAATAAACTATGCTCAAGATCGGTTTTATTTTTAACGAGTTTAAAACTAGAAATAAACTATGCTCAAGGTCACCTGTTTCATTTTTTAATGAGCTGACACATAATCAGAACTATGCTTTATCAATTCTTAGCCAACATGATGTCTAGAGGTTGGTAGGTTTCCCCCATTACATAAGAAGCTAGCGGCTTAACTCTAGTATGATGTCCAGGTACTGGAAACATGCCCCCCAAGCTTCCCATGATGGGAAGAAGCTATTGGTTTACAAATGACTAAACTCCAGCATGATGTCTAGAGTCGAGAGACATGGTCGATGAAGAGGGAGCAACCACAAGAACATGAGGAACATCCAGGGAAGTCTGATGACTAGGATTCATACAATGATCGGGTTTAACAAAGGAAAGTGTATCAATGATCACAATCTTCCCATCGTGGGTAAAATGCATCACTCAAAAGAGTGTGGACACTACAACTTTCATAGCGTAAACATAATCTCATCCAAGGAGTATATTAAAATATAAGGGAACTTGGACTACCATAACATCAATGCAGACAGTTTTCCCTCTTGAGGTAACAGGAAAATGAGGAAGGATCCCTAAAGGTGTAGTAGGTATTCTATTAAAATCCAGAATCTGGTCAAAAGCTGGCACAAGCTAAGGAGAACCTAGAGCTTTCCAAGCAATTGAGGATAAAATACTAATACAAGTGCCTTCATCAACAATAGTGTGAAGCATTCTCCTAGTAGTAACTTGCACAAATATATGGAAAGGAATACAAGATTCTGTTAGATTACTCCAATCAAAGGAAATAACCTCAGTACTTGCAGAGGGTTCTGTTGAAATAGATAGGATTTCCCCTTGCATATAACAATCTGAACTTACTACGAAAACTTCAACAAGTTTCAGTTCACTTTCATCTAGAAAACTATCATATGATGGAGACTATGTCATGGTGACAAATTCATTCTGAACACTCTCTGATAAAAGAGTGGGATCAATTGGAGATGACATTGACTCGACCACTTTAGTTTCACTCTCGGAAGTAAGAGTGGGATCAACTATGGATGAAACAGAATCGATCGCTTGGAATTCACTCTTGGAAGGAAGAGTGGGATTGACCACTGATGAAACCGAATCGACCACTTGGTCAACCAGTGGGGGGTCAATAGACAACTTATGATAACCTATTGGAAGCCGTTGACGATGAACAGTAATATATTCCAACAACTTTGAAGCTTCATCCATGTGAGGACAAAGGTATGTAAGGTACATATCCTTACATAGCAAGCAAGGATTTCTAACTTTTCTTTTCTGACTCTTAACCATAGAGTCACTAGTTGATGTGACATCATCAGTATGATGACCAAAGGAGGATGACACAGGGAGTTAGGATTCACTAGAACACACTTCCAAAATTTGGGAAAGGCCAAGATAATCTTTTAGAAGGTGATCGCCTTTACAAATCCTGCAAGGGAATTTTTGCTTACAAGTAGCTTTAGCAGGTATTTCAACACTCTCACTTCAAATAGAGTTGGTTGGGACTCGGTTAGGAGTCCTCCTGTCTTCTTCTTAATCTTCCTTTTCTTCTTCTTATTAATCCCCTAATTACTAGTACTACAACTTTAAACAGGAGAAGAGGGAGAAATAGGAGAAGACACATATGGCAAAGAATATGGAGAATTCACAGGAGCTTGGTGTTCTCATGAAGGAGAATTAACATCCAAGGCACAAGGTGAGGTTCGAATCATCGAGCTAGATAATAACCATATAGGTAATCCTATAGTCAATCCGAGAAGAATCAAGGTGGCCATGAGAAGAGGACCAACATTTCCAAATGAAGAAAAAACAAAAGGTTCCCCTTGAGAAGGGACCTCTTGGTTGGTAGTACCAAAAGGCATAGCCATGGTTGTATAAAAAAGCTATACCTATTTTTAATCATTTTAACTGTATAGGAAACAAGTGCTATTCAATCTAAAGCAACAAGAAAACATGTGAAAGGACTGGATAAAAAGTTAGGATCCTCACGAGATTGTCAAACCATCACAACTCGCTATATACCACAGGGTCCAATAGTAAAACATGACAAGGAGGATTGGGATTGTACCCTTTCTTGAATTCCCAACTATTTGGACATTACGTGCATAGTAATCTCCTCGAGTGTTGTTCTTGGTGTATTGCGATGATATGATGACCAAAAGGCTTTTCTCAGTTGGTCTCAAGATCCCTATAAAGTGTCTCCTGATATACACAAGTTACATGGGTGATCAACTCAGTAGTAGTGTTGTCTAATGCATAACCATTCAAAAGGGGCCTTCCTATATACTATTGAGTATGTGAAGCACTTTTCTATATACCTCAAGGTAACATGAAAGGATGTTCGATATACCAACAATACATGGAAGAACCACACAATCCCAGGGATGCAGTGCAAGCAATAAACGATAGCTCCTATATTTAAAGTCATTGGAACATGTCTCTGACCTAACACACAAGTTGCTAAATATTTTAAACTTAAAGTAGCGCTTAATTTTATATTGTACATTTAAGTGAATGCATGGAAAGTTGGACGTGGCTCAAAACCATGCAATTATGAGTATGCAAGTCTTTTCCATTCAATGAAAACTATTTATGGAAAGGAGAGAGATATTTTATTTTCCCGAAACAAAGATATAAAGATAAACACAATCTTTCAATCACCCACACAATTCAACACTCAAATTCCAGAGAACTCAAACCAAAACCAAAACATGCACACGAAAGTGAAATGCAAATTTTCCAATTCCAATGAATACTATCTACAGAAAGGAACAAGAGGTTTCAAGCAAAGAAACAAATGTAAAATCCAATGCAAGAAACATAAACTCTTCTTTGAATGAAAGGAGCATATAAATGAAAGAGACTGCAGAATATACGATTCCTGCCCCCCGGGGCCATGAGGGGAATTTTTTTTTCAAAAATACACTTCATTTTCATAAAAAAAATTATGTCAAAAACACTCCAAATAGCTAAAGAAACAGATCTGGAAATCAAGATTTATTGTAACACATACTATACTTCCAGAACTGAAAAAAAAATGTATCTAAGCATCAAACAATAAACTGGGATTCATGATCCTACCTGGTACCGCTTGTTGCAGGTTCTCAACAAAGCGGTGTTGATCTAGCATCGCACTCTGCAAACGGTGACAGAGCGGTGTTGATCCAACACTGCACTCTACAAATGGTGACAGAGTGGTGTTGATCCAGTACCGCACTCTTCAAACGGTGACAAAGCGGTGGTGTCACATGTTTATCACTAGAAAACTATGGTGGCACCGCACACTACACAAAGAGAAAGAGCGATGGCCACACTTTTTATATAGCCCAGGTGCGGTGGCCCAAAAAAGCAAAAAAAGAAATGTGTTAGAGCTTATATATTGGATCCAAATAACATATGAAAGCAAGAAAATGAAGAATTAGAGACAAATGAAGGTAGATCTAACAATTTTAAACCAAATCTAACTAACTCACAAGCATATCTGATCTATGAACATAAATTGAAAATCGAAGATAAGTTATAATAAAACCAAGACTATGATCTAAGTCTCCCAAACAGAGTCGCAACTTTTGTTACAAGAAATTCTCAACCAATACGGACATAGGTTGTTTCCTTAGCATGAAACACTCAGTACTAGAAAAAAACAACTACAAAACATAGAAACTTTTCCTAGGATTAGATAAACTTCTTGAATTAGATGGTCTTGTTACCTTCCATGTGATGCCAAGGTTTGATCCTTGAAGTGCTTGATCTATGTGGATGACCTGCAAGAGACACAACAAAATACAAGCCGAGATAAGAGTAACAAGATAGCTTAAAATCCTATGTGAAAGACCAAGGAATTAAACAACAAGCACATCTTGGTAATTAGACATACAAATTCTTGTGGAAAAGAAACTATATTTGTATTAAAAGTACAAAGAGGGAGAGTTTACAACCGATGCCTTGGTGTTGAGAACTCTTTCTCAAAGGAGGCCTACCTCAAAGCCTTAAGCTTTCCTACTAACCACTCACTATTCTTGGCTGAATTTGGCTAGAGTTTGGATGCAATAACACATTCTTCCTGCTCTTACCCATGAGGGGTAAGCTAGTATATCAAGGCATGAGAGGATATGAGAAATTGAGGAGTCCATGGGAGAAGTAGAGGGAGGATTTTAGAATGAGGGATCTCGAGATCCAAGTGTCCTGAACCATAGGGATGAGGGTCCATGAAGGCTAACTTCGAGAAGCCTCTAAAACATTCATTTTTTGCCTTCATAGCTCAAGCACCACATCTTGTTCATGGATAAAAGGTGTTACCAAGTGGGCACCGCACATTGTACATGGGCATCTAGAAGTGGCACCGCTTTCTATGGATCACAAGGAGGCGTTACTGATATGGGAATTGCATATTGTCCACGAGAAAAGTGCGGTGGTGGCCCAAAGTATGAAAAGGTTGATCCTTTCCCAACTCCAACTTCAACTTTTGGGGATTTAAGGCAGAGACTTAGATTATTGTCCCACAACATGATGTTGACTAGAATTAGGTATAACAACTCTCTTATGGTTCTGCTCATTAATTTTATTTAGTTGCATTTTGGTTGAAGTTCAGACCCCATGCAACATCTAATTAGTGGGTTGGGCATGTTCTAGCCCCAATTTGCCTTTCAAACAACATTCAGGGAATTTTTTTGTCATGAAACAAGGTGTAAAAGGACCTAAAGGCTAAAATACAAATCTAGGTAAATTTCAGACCTCAAAAGGCAATGTTTGACAGTTAGGAGAGTGTAAACAACCATAAAAAACAGATCTAGGCACTTCTAAGCTAGTTATGGGTAGATAAAATTTAGAATGAAAAAAATCAAGCAACCTTAAAAAAGAAAGAGGCTGACATAAGTGCAAGGATGGTTGCTTTAGCTACTAGAGAAGAGGTGCATTTTTTGGTTTCCTATCATTTGTAAACATTAGAATTGTGTACTCGTGTACTGCAATTTTGTGTTCCCAAAAGTAAAGAGATGTGGATTGTGCATATTGATATATTCTGTAACATCACCACTAACACCAAAATGATTAATCAAATCCATAAAAACCAAACCTACACAAATAATCTTTACCTCCATATTTTGGAAACCTTTTCTGAACTTTCACCCCTTTTTGCTTCTGTATAATTTTTAAGTTGGTACTAAGTTACCAAACTTTGAGTTTCTTCAAATTCCAAGAAAATTTCAGAGAGTAACCACCATGCTTGCTGCTGCACTACTCTTATTACAATCATTTTCTCAAGTGGTGACTAAATCTCTAATGTTGCTTGTTGCCCCCACAATAGAAACCAATGAGACCAAAAACGATCTCAGGGTCCCATATGATTCTGATACATGCATGGTGTGAAATGTCTATGATGAAATGCCATGAACACCAAGCACGTGAAAATTGAATCCATCTCTAAAAAGGTCTCCCACATAGGAAGCTAGAACACTGCTCTACAAAGATGAACTCAAACAACGGAAGGTTGGTTTGCTTTCTCAAACCAACAATCAAACTACTACTCCAAGTGAGATGAAACCAAGCAATTCCAGGATACCATTACTTGTATTGGACCCTTCCAAACATCATGAGTACAAAATATAGATCATGAAAGTCAATAACAACATCATACAAGTGTACATCAATAAGGTACCTCATCAAAGAATCATGAAAGTGCTTGTACATCCAAGTAAGTAGATCATCATGTGGCCCATACACACAAGCATCAAGTATTATATCAGATATGCCCCAATGACATAGGTGAGGATCCCATGTCCCATAATGCTGCTCCAAAAAAAAAATGTGCATCAATATAATCAACCATGTGCTCTTTCATCCAAGAAGTGAATGAGAACCTCCACCAAAATTTGAACCCAATAAGGAGCAAAGAAAACATGAAGACTTCAATTGGCTCAAAGAAGTCTCATCAATATAGCCATGAATATGTATATCATCGTGAAATAAAATAGGATGTTGCTGCCAATAATGTTCTTCAATCATATATGTCTTCACCCAAGTGTGGGATGAAATTCCTCCAACATCAAATGGACTAGGCAAGGAGCAAGGAAACTCATGAATATCCAAGTGACTCAAGTGAACATCATAGGTGCACCCATGTAAATGTGTATCATCATAACGTAATAAAGGATGTGGCTACAAATGTAAATAATATGGTGCTCTAATAATGTCATAATCAAAAGGAGAGATAGAAGTTTCATCCTCCTCATGTGGCACCATTAAAAATAAACCTTTCACCCATACTTCATTAGGATGAATGCTGCAAAATATGGAAGTGTAGGATGTAGGAGAAAGAACCAACTCACCCTAAGGATTAGACAACTCAAAATTTTCATGATGTGAAGGCTCCATGGGGGTAGGAACATGCACCTCCCTCAAAAATGCAAAACTTTCCTCATATGTTGGTTCCAAGGTAGTGGAATCATGCACTTCTTCAAAAAGTGTGAACCCATGTTCAAGAGGCAACTCAAATTCGTCTTACACCACAACTAGTGATGGGATCTCATCAAGCTCATATTCAAACACATCAATAACCTGCAATTTTCCATGTTTCTCATGATGCCTCATGTCATGAGAATCCTCCAAGCAATCTACCATATGACAATCTGAAACGTATGAGGAAGAACAAGTATCTTGCAACCTCTCAAGAAGTTGCTCATTTTGAATTTTGAGCTTATGAATGTCCTCATTATTATTCAAGTATGCTTCATGTAACCATTCATTGAGCTCAACCAAATTGTTTCTATAAAAAATCAAAGACATGAAATTACCTTCGATGTTGCACATTGGTCTTTGAATCTTTGCCATGTCTTCAAGGAAGGATGGCTCCTCCAATGAAGAAATTTTCCAAAAAGAATTTGACACCAATGCTTTAGTGTCATGGAGTATGCTAAGGGACTCATGGATATCCTTTTCACTCATCTTCAAATACCCTTCAATGAAGGATGGTTCATGAGAGTGAACCTCCTCTTATTCTTTCTTCTTGATTTGATCAACTTCATGAAGCTCAAGTGGTGATGGGAAAGTTGATCTTTGTTCTTCATTATCTGTCACAAGGTATACATCTTCATGCTTATGAGAAATTTGTATTGCAGCAACATTTTCAAATATGATATCTATGTCACCAATGTGGAGATGTGGGCACCCATCAGTAGGTACTCCTTCATAGTTCAAGGATCCATCAGTAGATTCTCTTTGATTTGCACAACCCCCATCAGCAAGGATTGTGTGCTTGTATTCACCTTCCTCTTCATGTTCTTCTCTGCAACCACATCGAGGTGATTGATGTTCCACTTCATATTCATTTAATGGTGTATCTAAGATATTTTCATCTCCTTTAGAACAAAATTTCTTCCACATATTCCACCTGATTCCCGTAAAAGTGTTTATAACTTCCTCATTTATAGGGCAGGATAAATCTTTGCTCTTTTCACAAGTAGGCCGATTTTTCTTTAATGAGTTCACATTTTCCTTATTGTGCCTAAATCCATACTTTAAAATATATTCTTGGAAATAATACATTTCATGAATATCCCCTCTCAAAGTTAGATACTCCTGGAAGCATGCTTCGATATCTATGGTTGTAATTTATTTTTTTGTTGGTCGACGAGGAAGGAATGTGGGCATAGTGGGTCCATTGTGAGGCCAAGACATGTCTGCAAATTTTTATTAAATGGAAGGTATTATTGCACAGGTGTAAGGAACCTGCTATGATACCACTGTAATTTCCCTGCTAGGGATTTTGGAGAAAATTACAAATTGGCAAAATTCGAGCTTAACTAGTCATGACTCTAGAGGGTTCCAACTTTCACCAAATGGTCCCAAATGTGAAAGAAAATGGTATGGTGATAATTAAAACATATCAAGGTGTTTGATGGAAACTTTGTATATTAATTTTTACCTATGAAACCTTATTTGGGGATGATGATAAAAAGACCAAAATTACTTGGAAATTGTGATGAAATCCCCCCTAGGGTGTAGGCCAACTGGGCTTCCCAACTCATGTAGGAACCCCCAAATTTATAAGAAAAAGTATGGGGAATGATATAATACCTCATGGAATTTCATTACCCATGGTTATTAGTTCTGCAAAATGGTTATAGAGTTCGACATTCATTTGATAACTTTTTGTGAAATTGCCTATGGGGAAATTGCATAACTAGCTCAATTTGACATATGAAAGGTAGAATTAAAGGCTCATATCAAGATCTGACATATAGAGACCATATACAACATAAAAAATTATTCCCATAAATTATTGAACACCATATAAATCCCCTCATACAAGTATTGTATACAACTCATTCAATATGGGAGTCAAATACATGATACCTAGTGAATTAGTAGCATGGAATTGCAAGAGTTTCACATATGGATTTCTTGGATTTAGACCCACAGAGAATAGGGACAAGAAATTAAATAGTAAAACATCATATATGGCTGTCACAACATCATCAAACTCATATAATTTCCCTCATACAAACCTGATACAAGACTCCTTCAAGATTGAAGCCAAAGTCATGGAAACTAGTGATTTAATGGCATCGGAATGCAAGCTTTTCACACATGAGTTTATTGGATTTAGATCCACATAGAATATGGAAATAAAATTACAGAGTAATACATAATATATGGTTTTCACAACATCATCCAATTCATAGAAAATCCCTCATACAAATCTGGTATAAAACTACTTCAAGATTGAAGCCAAAATCCATGAAAAATAGTGATACAATGGCATGAGAATGCAAGCTTTTCACACAATAGTTTCTTGGATTTCGAGCTGAATAGGATATGGGAATGAAATTAAAGAGTCTTACATAATATATGGATTCCACAACATCATCAAACTCATAGAAAAATCCTCATACAAATCTGATATAAAACTACTTCAATATTGAAGCCAAATCCATGAAAACTAGTTATTCAAGAACATGGGAATGCAAGCCTTTCATACATGTCTTTATAATATTTCAAATAACATAGAATATGGAAATGAAATTACATATCCATACATCATATATCAAATCTTTGGAATCAACTATACCCAACAAAGCGCAAGCACCACTCCCACAAGTGTGCCCTCAACATGAGAGTGTGGGGGAATGGATAAGAAAAAATGAGAGAATAGGGAGATAGATGAAAATTTGACCGTATTGACCTTCAACCTGAAAATAAAAATTCTTCATTAAGATCCAATGATAGGTCTAAATTGTCTCTACATTAAACAATTTGGAAAGGAATCCAACTCCCTCGAAATTGGTTCACAAGTAGGGAGAGTGAACACTCGCCGTGCAATGGACAAAAAAAAGCTCTCCAAAATGCCAAAGGCCAATTAAAAAATGATAAAAAGATATTCTACTTCCTCATGAAATCCTTTTATTAACTTTGTGAGGCCTACTAAGATCGAATTTCCCTCCATGAGCTTACTCCAACTCATCTTAGTGGTTTAGTAACTCTCATGACACTTGTCTCCCTCTTCATGCTCCAATTCTTTCCCTAATTCGAATGGCTGCCTCTAAATCCCAAAATAGACATATTTGTGGCTATTTTTAGCTTTTTCATGTCAAAATTGTCATATGTAAGAAATCAGGTCTGAATTGTCATACTTTTCATAGAATCTTTCATCATTTGTTGTCATAGAGTGCATGGAATCTCCTTTCAAGTGGCACACATTGTCTTCTAGTCTCTTCGTCTTCAATGGGAATTACTCTCCTTTACTAATTTGTGTTCCTTGGCTCATTATATGATATTTGACACCACATCACCATACAATAATGTTACATTACCCATGTGTTCGAATTTGGATGAATATCATGCCAAGTGTGCGGGGAATCTAGTCACCCAAAGCCTCCACAAGCTTCCAAGTGTATTCATGAACCCATGTCACCTTATTTTCTTATCATTTATCACTTATGTGACCCATTTAAATGTGAATATGGTAAACTAAAGTATTTTTGGGTCCCATAGCCCCTTATTACAAAATTTATGTCTTTGTCTCAACCTAGGGAACCGATAGGTTGGTGAAACATTATTTGCAAATAGTCTTATTTGGAAATTATTTAATTAGGGACATGACATTGCTCATTCATCATTCTTGGAGGTCGATGTACACTCTCTAGTATTCTTGTAAATAGATCCATACTGGGCAGTGCTCTTTATTTCTAGTATCGGATGAGAGTGCTTAACCCACATGGTTATGTGTCGATGTGCATGATTCTGTATAACCCATGAAATTGAAATTGAGAGTCTGGGTTTTTTAACCTGGAAGGAAATTGATGGATGTAGGTTAGCAAAGAGACTGGGAAATATGGGAAACCTTTTCCCTTTAGTTTTTTTTCTCACAAATTCTTAAGAATCCGTGAATTTAGGTTATGGGTGGTTCTCCAACAATAGTTAGCAGATTGGTCTTCTTCTATACACACGTTGGGAGCACTCGACAATATGGGTCAGCCAAGAGAATTGCATCGGTGAAGGGGGTGCCTGAGCTAAGAAGGGTGTTGCGTGGGGAAGGTATTGTGGAATCTAAGGCTGCAAGAGCTGAGTGAGATCCCTGTAGAGCTCTATATGGGAAATTGGATAAGCATAGAGAGCATAATGGGTTGTGGGATGAGAGAGAGAAACATGTACTTGTTTTATTCGCCTTGGTGGACTCATAGATTAGCTTGGAGGTGGCATCTCAGCAGGAAGAATATATGTTGGACAGAATGCCTATAGTTAGGTGGAAAGTCGCTCTTAAACAGGTAGTCACTTGGATCTACCTTGTTTAAGATAAGTATTCTTGTGTATTTTGAAGCTCAAACGTTTTACTTGATGTCTATGTCTAATTGTGCTTGTATATGCAAGAATTGTGACTCTAGATGAATTTTGTTTCCACTGTGTGTGTCTAATTGCATCTGCATACATTCTCTTAGTCTTCTATGAGATCATAATATGGATATCGGAAGATTGTAATTGTGCCTTAGTCATGTTATGGAAACGGCTAAGTCTTAAGCCTCTTAGTCAGAAGAATACCTTTGAGTTCCCATGGCCAGAAAGGGAAAAATTCATAGAGAACTGTCGCTAAACTGTAATTTAACTGTCAGTTGTCAAGGTATCGACATTGGAAATCAGGGTTCCAAGAAGATTGGTAGTGCAGTGGTGACGTACTGACTACCTAATTTCGATTTGGGGAGTGGCATCGTCCAGTGTTTGTGAATAGTTAGAATCCCAATGCTAAGGAGGCTAGGCGATAATGATGTCGACGTCAGAAAGGGTCATTGGATAGTTGTTGTCATCTGTTTCTTACTTCGGTGGTTCGACGCGCTGATGTCAGGTATTCTGAGATCCAAACATCGGAGTTGGCAAGTCGATATGGTTTCCATGGGAACCCGTTATGCATTCCGACTTTTGACTCCCGAGGTATCAGAATATCATAGCTAGAGTAAGCATGTTGGGGCGGTTTTGTTGAGAATCCATTATGAGGTTTTGACTTTCGAATTTCGATGTCGGAAGAGTTGGGGAGGTCTGGAAAAGGCGGGGAAGCGAAAATTAATTGTCGCAACTGTTTATATCAGCTGGGCTGTCAAAATCCCAAAATTTCCAAAAAAATTAAAATTTTGAAAATACAGATAATATTCAATAATGCAGTCAGCTAATTGTTTTAATTAGTTATATGTTAATGATTTCATAATCTGGATTATCTACTTGATTATGTTTATCGTATAGATTAATTCTTTTTCAGTTTAATGATGTATTTTTCTTTGTGACCACAAGGTGGAACTGTCTTGGTATTCTGGGCTTGCTTAGCTTTTGAGCTAACGCAGAAAGTTTACCTGCTCTTACAGATTTACAGGTAAGAAAGATCTGGTGCTGCTTGTCAATAATCATAAAGCATACATATATATGTTCGTTGCAAAAATAATAGCTCAGTAAAAGAATATAGATGCTATTCAATTTCAATGCTTTTATGAGGTAAAAACCATTAAATCGTTATTCTTTTTAAAGACGCCATAGAAATGAGATTCAGTCCTAACAGTATTGGTGACAGTTGCTTTCTCTCACTAGAATGTAATTGATAGTTTTCATTGCCAACTAACCTCTTCGATGTTTATCAATGTTACCAAAGTCGTCGTGTGTAAACGCCTTAAAATTTATCCTTACACACAGGTTAAAGATGGCAGGGTTTTTACGTTAAGGGTCTATCTTAAATTGTGAACATAAACCATTTACATCATGTCAAATTTTGGTTACTCCTTGTGATATGAAAGTAATGCGCATTGATAAATGAGTTTTTGTACCATTATTCCAACTTCCAAAGCTTTGAAGTTTAGAGGAATTATATTATTATTACATACTGCTCTCAAAAAGGATTAAGTTAGTGTTGATGAACTAAGTTCTTTTATACTTAACTTACTTGGAAGGATTTGTCCAGTTATTGTTATTAATTCATTTAAAGGTTTCCTATTGACAAGCCTGATAAATACTAGAAGGCTTAACCTTTTCATTTGCAAACTTAGTAGTTTATAAATAAATACTCAAATGTATAACTAGAATAAATCTAGCAATAAGGGTATTTCATCTTACATAGATTCTAAGAATTTCTTATGTTAAATAATAAGGGACATAACCCTTACTAAGTTACAATTGTTTGGTTGAACGAATACTTGCTTGTAAGAAGAGTATTTATCATAAATAAATTTTTATGAATTTCTTTTATAAAATAATAAATGGCATAACCTTGGATAGGGTTATAGTTGTTTGAATGAATGAATATCATGTTTGTATAAATGATGGGTCATAGTATCGACCACGCCCTTGATGAGTTTATGGTTAAACATTGATCTAAAGCTTTATAACCGTTTATTATATGCATCATTTGCTTGCATAATGTGCTAGGTCACATAATTGTTTATAACCTTGCTATGTTGTAATCCTAACCTTTGATCTAAGATTCTTTTGTTTAACCTTTCAGTGTGAAGGCTTGGTTGACATTTGGGATTATCGAACCTTGTAGAATCTTCACCCATCATATGATTTGAATGAGAAATCATTTGGATGATTGTTCGCCGGATTTATATAGTTTTTACCCACTACATGCAATAATTGGATTGTATACGTGGACTCGTCGTAGCCATGTGTTGTGAGGTTAAAAGGCAGTAGCGAACCCTAACTTGACATTCCCTCCGGCTGCTCTACTACTGTGTTTTTGTCTGCAATGTCGCTCTGCAACTCATTGTTGGTAGTCTCCCAGCTTGCTTCTGCACCTCGTGAGCTCGCCCCGAACGCTCGATAGAGAAGTGCTGTAACAATTTTGTTTGTTGCTTGGGCTAGGTTAGTGGTTTTTCTCTGGGGTTCCACCTTCGCGGCTAGCTCAACCAGTAGTCACCAGACCGTAAAAGTTTCACTCATCTGTGGCCCAGTAGTGAGAGTTGTGGTTTCACATCTCGAAAGTTGTTGGGTCTTAGGGTTTCACAGTAAGGTGGTCTTTGGATTGGGAAACAGTTGCGGCCCAAGCGTATATACTTGCTTGGCTTGTCGCTCCATCTCTTAGCCGTCGCTGGTCATTGCTGCGTTAGTAATCTCTATTTTTCCTGTGGCAGATGAAGGTTTTGTTCCTCCTCGCGTTGGTAGCTGCACTACTGCTTGTGGGTGGTTACGTTTTAGTGAAGTTTTAGGTAAGCATTATTTATGGTATTTTTAACTCTTTATTTTTCTATTTCGTTACATCTCTGCTTACATAAATGCAAGATTCTAACAATATCGTGGGTGTTGTTGATACACAGGTGTCGGCTTGTCCTTCCGCGTGGTTGGTGCAAGGCTGGGACAATCGCTTGCTCACGGGTAAGCCTTGGATATCCCATGGCAGTTCGTCCTTGTTCAGTCCCTTATGGGACATTTGATGGTTGGTCGCCGTGGCCTGCAAAACCCTCGTGGTTTTGGTTTACCTGGGTTAACTTGGTTCGCTGTTTTTTTTTTGTTAATGATAAACCCTTGCTTTATGCGGGGTTTTCGACTTAAGCCGTGACCTGTAAATTTTGATTTTTGTTCTAGTTTTTGTGTATAAAATGTATAAATGAAGGAAGGCTAGTAAAGCCTTACTCTGTTAACTCTTGAAGCCGAGAGGCATTAGAAGGAGCTTAAACTTTTTCGTTTGATACCTCTGCTATAAATTTTGATATAATAGGGTTTAACCCTAACTTGGCGATATGAAGATGTATTTACTGTTTTTCTTTAAATTATCTTTTATTTATAATATAATACTGTAATTTATTTTTGTTATTACTTATATTGTATGCTGGGTTATTGAGCTCGGTGAATCGAGCATGTCTATGTTCTGTTAGTTTACTTTCCTGCAAACTATTACCTTTGAGTTTGCTCTGTAAGTTATGTTAATATTACCTGTTTAGGATGACTGTGTATTATTTTATAATAACTTACCTTAATTCTCTCTATTCTAATAAGATTGTAAATATTATTTTATATTGGTTAGCTTTCAGAAAGAAAACAAGTAATTTAATGTTGTTGAGTTGTACTTATGTAACTGATAGTTACATCTTTAAAGTACAAAATTTGTATTTACTTGATATTTATTATAATGAGATAAGAATGCTATTTTCCCTGCAAGTAAATATTGCTCCTATAATTATATATATTATCTTTATACTCAGTCTATTTATGAAGTATATAGATGGGAAAATATTTTATTGTTGTATTCTTATGCTTTCTATACTAAATAATTTGTAAAGAAGTTCCTTCTGTATTCTATGCTACCCTATTTATATTATAACATTAGTATTTATAAAATAAGAGAAATAACAAACTAACTATGTTCTTTCCTCTAAAATATATTGTAGTGTTTGTTTAAATTCTATAAAAGACAGGTTAGTAGCTGTAGAACTTGTTTAAGTTCAGCTAGATAAAAAATGAAAGAATTATTTACATTACCAGCCATAAATAAAATCTTAAACCAACTAGTTTTATCTTTAGAAATAAATCCAGGTTTATCTATCCTTACCCACAGTATGGTTGCTATAAATACAGTAGTTGTTTATCCTAAACAGGAAAAGCAATAAACTATAGAGCTGAAAGGCATTTTTATTTAACCTAACACTACACATTTTAACTATTATATTCTTTTCCTTTGGTTTCGAGATAGATATAAAGATTACTGAAATGAATGCTATATAGAGAACTGTTTCATCTACCAAAACATACCACTGTTAGTATAATGACATAGCTTCCTTTCCTTTTCTAATAATCTGACATTCACAGTCTAGGTCTAACACTACTCTATGTACAAAATAATATTTCTTCTTATAACAATAAAAGAAAACATTCCCATAATCAAGTTAACATCTTATTTTATATTTACGTCATACTTTCTTCATTTAAATACACCACCTGTGCTAGAGTACGATCTGGATTACTCTAGATGGGGAAAAACACAGGTAGGATTTATATTTCATCAAGAATAATTTAATTACTAAACAAGCTAAGATATTCTATCCTCTAAGTTTACATCATAACCTAAAAATGCATAATTCACTCACACACAGATATTAACACAGAAATTAGTAAATAGCAGAACCTGTTCTTAAAGCTGGTCGACAACAGCAATGGGAGGCCGTTCCTCCCTACCAACTCCTGGAGAGCGCTTAAACATCGACTCCTTAGGACCCCCGAGCCTACTCTGGTCTCCCTGGCTGGAACTAGGTGAAGCAAATAAACAAGTACTAGTCCTGAGACTCAATACCAAACCTGAACTCGTCAATCAAATCTCTCAGCTAGAAAGCTGTATCAGATTAAGTTACTGCAGTCTATCCCTCAAACACCTTCCTTATAGTTTCGCTTTTTCCCAATGAATTCCTTGAAGTGCATTCCTCCTGAATGATTCTTCCCTTGGAAAATATGTGAGCAGCCTCAGCTCTCTACATTGGGCATTTTTAAAAGATTTCCTAGGTCTTTTTGGGTTAGTTGTCATTAATTGAGCCACCTGCTCTGATCCCACTTTCTTGGGGGATCATGACCCCAAATGTAGGGAAGTTGCCACCTGCAACATAGGAAGTGTTTGAGGATGATGCCACTTGTCTTTTGCTCTCCACCTAGTTCCTTCCACCAATTTGACCAGTAACACTCTTATTAACAGCTCTCCCAAGCTGTTGTCTCCACTTTTTATTTATTAAGAATAAAATATTCAGAATTACATTCCACATCTTTTGACTCTGCTGAGTCATCAATTTCAACTTAGTTTTAAATTTAACATAATGTCTTAGGAATCGATTTAAAACAAATAACATTATTTTACAAAATTGGGGTATGTGACATGGGCCCATTTACATTGTTGATTACTTAGATGATTAACTCAAATTAAACATTGAATGTGAGATTTAGCCATGTATTTTATGTGTTATGAATTCATGACTAGTTGTTGGGCGAAGTTGGGAGCCCATATTTTACTTCATGTCCCATCTTACCGATGTGGTTAAGGGTTGGGGACGTGACACTCATATGGAGCTCTAATGTAGATTTGACCATACTTTAAGAAGTCTTGAACACTTCTTAGAGCCAATGTCAAATACAACATTAGATTATACTTTGTCTCGCTATAAGGGATGAATCCTCTGTTACATAGAAAAGTCAACTCACTCTACTAGAATGGATCACTTCTTCATGAATTACTCCACATGGAGTATGCATTGTGACCTCTAGCCTCCTATCACTCAAGCCACTTCGCATGGAAAGATAGAGAAGCATCCAATCCATAAGACACATATAGTCAATTCACATGACTATATCAGAGGGCTATGAAGGGGCCACTCTCTACCAACTATTGATAAATTCACTTGACTAATGCGGGAGAATGATCTGTAGAATGTTTTACCAATGTTGAAACCCTAGAGAACATCAACACTCCCTCTCAACAAGGAATCAATATTGCATCTGCATTTGTATAGTACCTATATTGCATCTGCCTCTTGTACTACATTGTTTACACTACTCATCTGAACCATTCATTTCACATGAATGTATGTCTACTCATCTGGATCATTCATTTCACATGAATGCATGTCTACTCATTTGTATCATTCATTTCACATGTCAATGTTTCTCTGCTCATATGGTGCATAGGCCATTAATTTATCATGAATATATGCTTGCTTATCATCATAATGTCATATAGCCATCAATGCTCTCTCTCACTTAGAGAGGTATTCTACATCACACCAAGCTTGTCCCCAAAATATACAAACTTTTCCTTGGGCATAGGATTGGTGAAAATATCAGCTATATGTGTGTTCATGGCTATATATTGGAGTTTCATTGCTCCCTTATGCACCATATCTCTAATGAAGTGGTATTTGATCTCAATATGTTTTGACCTGTCACGGAACAGTGTATTTTTTGAAAGCTTAATACATCTTTGGTTTTTACAATGTATCACGGTCATCTCTAACACTTGATCAAATAGTCTTATAAGGATCTTTTGGAGCCATACTAATTCACGACTTGGCACACTGGATGCATAGTATTCTACTTCTACTATGTTGAGTGCAGCAAAAGTATGCTTCTTGCTAAACCAAGATACCATGGTGGATCCCCTGAGGTGTTCTTTCTTTTTGCTACACTTCCTACCCAATGAAATTCTATGTATCCTTTCAGCTTCACTTCTTCACCTGAGACATATCTCAAGCCAAATCCAACAGTACCATGTACGTACCTCAGCACATGCTTTGTTTCCAGCAAATGTGCACAGCTTAGTTCAACCATGAATTGGCTTAGAGTGTTTATGTTAGATTTTTATCATTTAATCAATATGATCTAGGATCTTATTTGAGAGAATAACGTGCACAACAATAATCACAAGAGACAAGAGACACAAATAATTTTCCTCGGGAAAACCATAAAGGAGAAAACCCCACAACTTCCTCAGAGATATAATGAGCACCAATAGCAAAAGTAAAACCCAAAGACACAAAGATGATCTCTGACAACTGTTCTCTCTATCACTTGTGTGAGCTACTTCTCTCTCACTCATGTGCTACTGTTGAGTGAGTGTGTGTTTCAAATAGAGAGTCTCACTCTCTATTTATACTAGTTTTCCACTTGACAATTACTTTATAGGGCCGACCTCACTAGGAGAGTCTAATAACCCTAATACCCCTCAACTGTGGGGACTATTGCCCCAACTTACAATGGAGGGTTAACCTCAATGATTTTACATGACTGTATTATATTAATGACTCTCTCAATCGAAGGAACAAACATCTCCATTGGGGTATAATGAAATACAATAAGAACTATACAAGTGAATACATTCCAAAGTTACAAATACATTAACACTCCCTCTTAACTAGGAAGGTATTCTCTTAACACATTTCATGAGCACAAGTCTTCATTATTGGATCATCATCAAGCTGGATCGTCATCATCATCATCACTACTCCCGCTATCTCGAGCAAATGGTGTTATCTCTCAATTATACTCATCATAAGAAGTTCTACAGAGCCAACCCTTTTTCATGCTGGATGCAGGTCTCAACACTTATATCTGACCATGGGAGGCCCAACTTGCCACCATGTCGAAAAGGCCCAATGCTTACATGTGACTATGGGAGGCCTAGCCTACCACCATGTCAAAAAGGCCTAGCACTTGCATCTTACCATGGGAGGTCCAGCCTACCACCATGTTAGAAAGGCCCAACACTTACATCCACCAGCATGGTAGGACACACCATATACCATTCGAGGAAAGGCCCAACACTTACATCCACCGGCATGGTAGGACACACCATCTACCATCCGAGGAAAGGCCCAGCACTTACATCCACCGGCATGGTAGGACACACCATCTACCATCCAAGGAAATGCCTGGCACTTACATCCACCGGCATGGTAGGACAACCATCTACCATTTGAGGAAAGGCCCAACACTTACATCCACCGACATGGTAGGATACACCATCTACCATCCGAGGAAAGGCTCCTCACTTACATCCACTGGCATGGTAGGACACACCATCTACCATATGGGGAATGGATCTGCACTTACATCCATCGTCATGGTAGGATACACCATCTACCATTCGGGGAAAGGCTCTGCACTTACATTTGACCATGGGAGGCCCTGCCTACCACCATGTCAGAAAGGCTCTGCACTTATATCTAACCATGGGAGGCCCCGCCTACCACCATGTCAGAAAGGATTTGCACTCGCATCTGACCATGGGAGGCCCCGCCTACCACCATGTCAAAAAGGCTTTGTACTTGCATCTAACCATGGGAGGCCCTGCCTACCACCATGTCAAAAAGGATCACAGACTCATCACTTCCCCTTGGAAGGAACCTCGATCTGGAGAACACCAAGCTTCTCTCTGAAGTATTCAAACTTCACTCTGGCCATTTCTAGCATAGAATCATATCAGGGCTGATTACATCCAAGAATAACCTACGAGCTTCGCTAGGACTGATTACATCCGAGGACAACCTACAGGGTTGATTATGTATGAGCAACCTACGAGCTTCGCTAGGATTTTATGCTCAGACAACCTGTCTCACAAACTATGGTTGAACTCATCACTCCCTCTTTTGAGAGATATAGATCTGGATCATATACTGGAGCTTCACTGCTCCTCTTTCACAAATAGCCAAGCATGTGGCAACATATTTTGCCTCTGTTGTTCTCAGTACCATGCATGACTCCATCATGCCAAACCAGTAGCCCATACTGGATCTCAAACTGAAGAAGCACCCCAAGGTGCTCTTCTTCTCAGTGAGGCTACTAATCCAAATCAGCATCACCTTCCAGGTTAATCTTCTGATTCGCCTCATACTTGATCCCACACTCAACTGTACCCTTCAGGTACCTCAGAATATGCTTTGCAACAATCAGGTGAACATGTCTTGGATCCATCAGGAACTGGCTCAATGTGTTCACAACAAAGCAAATATCAGGTCTCGTGTTCATTAGGTACATTAAAGACCCAATCATATGACGACACATCATAGCATCAACTGACTCCGATGAAGCATCACTCAATAGCTTCAGGTTTGATGCCATAGGTGTGGTCATGGCTTTGCAGTCCATCATCCTGAACCTCTTCAGGATCTCCACTGCATCCTTCCCTTGTCCAAGGGATATTCCATCCGCACTCTACCACACCTCCATGCCTAGAAAGTAATGCATCATACCCTTCATCTCAAACTCGACATCAAGTCTCCTTCTTGCATCTTTAATGAGTTCCTTTTTAATGTCAAGAACAGGTCATTGACATATAACAAGAGCATCACTAGTCTTCTGTGTTTAGCCTTGAATTAAAGGTTGGGATCCGCTTTACTCTCAGTAAAGCCTACAGCCATCAGTAAGTTGTCCATCCCGTCATACCATGTCGAAGCTCATAATATTCTGTAGTCACTCCCTCTGAAGCGGAGCATCATTCTCCCTCTGCCTTTCGTACTCTATGTATTATATACTGGAGTGACAAGTAGCTTCCTCGACTACTAATATTCTATGTATCCATCTAGGGTCACTGGATACCAATATCCTCTATCTTGAACCTTTTCATAAGTTCTTCTCACACCCATATGTGAGCTTGTCATCCTCTATAGGCTTTCATGTTTCTTCTTGTAGCAAAGGTTAAGATCTTCATCACTCTAGGTGATCTTCAAGCTCCTCGTGTATGTGTTATCCCATGGGTGCCTTCTGAGCTCATACAAGGCCTTCTTTAATTTGCACACATGATTCTGCCTATCATGTGTCTTAACTTCCAATGGCTGCAAATGGCTCTTCATAGTCTAAGCCTTCTTTCTGTGAGAAGCCTCATGCTACGAATCTTGCCTTATATCCCTAGATGTTTCCATCTACTTCATGCTGGACCTTGTAGATCCATATCGAAGACACTACAAACTTCCCTTCAAGTCTTGATACCACATCCTGGACATCATTTTTCTTGAACTAGGACTCTCCTTCCCTTTATTCTTGGCTACTTCTTCATAGCTAGAAGGCTCTGCATCAATGATATAGCTAGAGTGTGTCTAGGGCCTCTTGAAGTCTTGTCATACTATTCTTCATTTTGGATTATTTCTTGAACTGTCGTCACTTGTTCTTCGGAACAAGTCTCGTCCTTCTTTTCTTGTAGGCGATTGTATGTGATCTTTCCTACAAGTCAAATGCACCAGTTGTATGGTTAGACACATTTCATAAGGCATATTCATAATGGCAAATTCTTATGCATAAAGATGTAACCATGCAACTATTTTAGCCAATACCACATTCAACCATATCTGGTTTACACAGAAACTTTCCAAATGCCTTCCATCTCTACCATAACATTTATTGAGATTGTGCACTAATCCCAATATGTCAGCAAAGAGGTTTCATCCTAGATAAGTAGCAATGGAGTGTTTTATAGCACTATAGGCTACTTACCCATAACATGCATGTTAGTAGTATCTTGTTCATTAATGCATACATTCTATCATGCATAATACATTCACAACTAAACAATTTCATATAAACAACTGGATATATAGGAAAAGACAATTCAAATACTTATCTTTATTTGTTTCGTGGGTAGACTCCTTCTTGATCCTTCAGCTTCATCACCTTCTTCATTCATGACATCATCATTTCTTATCCAAATGCTAAGATGAATAAGAGGTTCTTCAAGAATTGAGTCCTTCATATTCGCTTGAGGGATCTTCTTGAGAGATTGTTATTTAGTTTCTCTTACTATGATTCGAGCTTCTTCTTGTGTGCACTCTTCCTAGAGTCTGTTGAAGGTAATCACTTCCTTCTGGCACACATTCCTCAAATGAATGAATCCCATGATCTGATTTGAAACGTTTGTCCTAGTTCTGGAGCTGGTTGATCTAGGGTTTGTCAGAGAAACCCTAATTTTCAAAACTTGGAATCTTTCATATCTGATTGGATAGAAATATGTGCCTCCTCAAGGTGAGTTGAGCAGCATACTCATTTTCCCAAAACTGTTATCAGAATTGCAAAATATCTGATGCTCTAGTTTTCTTCAATTTCTTCTATAGAATTGCCCAATATCGTTTCTGCAATATCTTCGAAAGTAATGCTCCTCTATGTCTAAAAATTTGCACTAAGTTAGCCTCATCTATCCTCTCTCCAACACCATAGGTTTTAGCAGAATTGGTTTCACCAATTGGGACTTATGAGAGTTTTCCCAAGGTGACTTATTTTAGGACTGTTCAACATAGCGAGCTTGTACAGACTGCCATGTGTCACTGTTTCACCTTCGGGGTCTGAAAAATTTACCACAGAAAGTACATTCCATGACCTGTCTATAAAATCTTGCAAATTTTCATTTGGACCTTCGTAGCCCAAGATATAGCAATTCTCCCTAGTTGTCTTATTTAGGGATGAATCTTGGGAGAGGCTAGAACCCTAGTTTGGAGGAATCATATCTCCCAAAATATAGCAAATCTGAGGCTGAAACTTTTACACATGGTACATAAGGAATTTATCTTAGTACTATAAAAAAAAACTCTCCTTACCCTTTTCTAATCTTGATATATAGCAAATGCACCAAAATGACTAGTTTTAGTCTTTTAGGGTTTGACTTTCTCGAAGTTCTACCCAACCAAAAAATTCGATCTTGGTATCTAAATTTTGATTTTGAGGAGGATAGCAATCCTATGCTGGGCTCATTCAAAAATTCCTCTTTTGTGAAAAGCTCTAATTTCCCGCAGTAGTGACAGGTCAAAAATTGAAAATGCCCAGAATCAAATTTTGCTTTGACAGAAAGATGCGCCCTTCAATGGAGAGTTAGCCTAGCCTCCTTTTGCTGATGATCTGTGGAGAGAGACCCCAAAAAGTAGGAAGCCCTAGGACCCAATCCGTTGTATGTGCATCATGGGCTCCACTAGATATGAATATGAAGCAAAATCACTAAACTTCTTTAGATTTGTCTTTAAGGTATAGCCATGGACTTGCAATACATCATCCTAAATCTCTCAGGATCTCAACTTTATACTCCCTATGTCTGAGGAATATCGCATTTGGTCTCTACCATACTTCTAATCTCAAGAAGCAATGCATTAGGCAGAGACCCTTCATCTAGAACTCAGAGGCAAACTTCCTCTTGCACTCGACATTTATCTTCTTTGTTCCTATATTGGAGCGGATCATCATATGGCATCAAGATCATTGACAACCCTGTAGTAAAGGTTGGAACCCACATCATTCTTGGTGAAGTACAAGCTCATTAAGTACATGTATATTATGACATACCAAGTCCTGGGTCCCTGCTTGAGTTCGTACAAGGTCTTCTTTATTATCATTAAGCTATGTTGTACCTACTCAATATGTGATGGAGTATCTTGCTCCATCTACACTTGAGTATTATGCTCCCTCTACATCTGGACACTCTACTCCCACCGCAAATGAGTGTCATGCACTCATTGCATATGCGCACTCTACTTCTTCATGGGCTAATATCCCCACACCACATGGCTTAGGATCATGGAAGATTCTCAACCCCTGTGTATCCATCTGTGTCACTCCTTATTAAGTGGGTCTACCGAGAAACATTAAATACTATCCAAGACCCCTCCGAGTCTTACAAACTAATTGTCCTTCATGAGTCATCTCTAATGTTGATCGTAACTGCATGTTAAATCCTATAGATCTATTTTGAATTCACCATTGGCTTCCCTTCAGGTCTCGACACTATCTCTTACACATCGTTCTTCATCGTGACATCAGACATACTGGCCTGCTGCCTCCTTATCACTAGAAGGTTTGGAATTAATGATATGACTAATCAATTTCATATCACATGAGAACATCTAAAAGTATTAATGGGAGTTGTATGCCTTATTGCATCCTACAAGGAAGATGGGGCCATTATGTCTTCTTCCTGATCACTGCATCATCTCTCGACATATCCACTGGTTATGTTGGCTTGTCATAATAGTCAGAAAGATGGATGAAGGGATTTGTATCCTCATTCTTCAAAACTTTCTACTAGGACTAATATCCCCACACCATATACTCAAGATAATGGGAGATTATTTTACCCTTGGCTAGACCGTTCACCTCTATCTATGTGACTTAGGCCCCGAGGATGCATGTCTACCTAGGCAGATCTCAATCATGAATCTTTGTCATTTTATTCCTTTCTACATGGGTGTATGTTGGTCAACCAAGGATTTTCTTTGGCTTCACTTTTGTGAATGCTTCTTCAATATCCTTGTCCCCCAATATTGGCGAGGACACTAGAGCTAAGCATAAGTTCTCATACTATATGCATCTTCCCATAAGAATATGGGTAGATTATTGATAATGGATTTGTTTAATTTAGCAAATCTTAGGATCTTCAGGCTTCTGGTTGAAGCTCACCATCAAAGAAGTTTTACGAAGGAAGAAGAAATTCAGTACATTGATTAAACAATCATGGCGAAATTTAATAGTCAAGAGACAAAACTTTGTCAGCATGACATTACTCGTATAGTCATTACTATTTGTGTAATGCAATGATGATACAATAAGGAGGATTCGAATCCACTATGTGTGATTCAAATTCCCCAACTTGGACTGACTCTAGAGTTCACTAATTGTGGGAAAATCACCACTGGAGGGTCACTAGTTTAACTAAAGACAACTAAATCAGTTCACAATCAGTTAACTGATCAAGGTAGGTAGGAAAGGTGCCTAACCTCCTTAATTCATGCAAATTTGGTGCTAGGCTAACTAGGGATGAACTAAATGATGCCCATCGGAGGATAACTCAACATAGACTAAAGTGAACTGATGATGGGATTCCCATCACTTAGTGTGGGTTCCTAAAGTATAGGGATTGGCCTTTGGAGATCCTAAACTCATGAAAATTGGTGCATCAAGTGGTAGGTGGAACCTATATGAGTTCCATATGGCACTAGTGAAGTGGCAACAGACTCTTAAGATAGGAAATGGCATTTAGATTGTAATGGTCAAGGGAGGATTATAATTAATCCTAACACCCCCCCTAATCCAAACTTGGAAAACCTGGGCCCTGGAAACTAAGAACAAAGGTAACCCATACAATCTAATGCAAAAAGTAACTACTCAATAAACCGAAGAAATGGGGAAAACCTCATGGGACCCCCCCCCCTCAAAATGAGCAGTAAAACCAAGAACAATAATTGAATCGAACCTTTACACCAAGAAGAGATCTGAGATAGGCAAATCTATTTTTAGTGAAAGATATGGTGAATAGATCTACAACCTACTCTTCTCTAATAGAGTAATGCAAAATGATAACCTTACTATGCACTAATTCTTGGATGTAGTACATGTGGACTTCAATGTGTTTGGTTCGTTGCTTTTGTACTGGATCATTGGATATCTTGATTGCACTTTGACTATCATGTAAGAGATCTACTGAAGGAGAAGTGAGAATTACAAACTCTATCAAAATCCCATGTAGCCAAACTACCTAAATAACCACACTTACATCCCCCTAATACTTTGCTTCAACTAAACAAAGAGCAAGAGATGCTTGGTTCTTGCTTGATCAACAGATTGGTCCACATCCTAACATGAACACAAATCTTGATGTAGATTTTATGTTAGTACTATCACCAACCCAGTCCGAATTAGTAAAACTAATAAGATCTAGCTAAGCACTAGCAAAATAGTGGATCCCAAACTCTCTCGTACCTTGCACATAATACAAGATGAGCTTTGTTGTTTTCCAATGCAACTCATGTGGATCCTGCATGAACCTAGAAACAGCAATCACAACATAATACAAATATGGCCTCGAATGGGTGAGGTACAATAGGCTACCAATCAACTGTTTGTAGAGTGTACTATCAACTAAGGGTGTAGAACCACCTTCATCCAACCTGATCCAGATAAGAAGGGGAAGGATGCTGCTTTATAATCAGCCATGTGGAATATTTTGAGCAAATCCCCTATGTATCTGGACTGAGTAATAATGATCCCCAAAGTTTTTTTATTCACTTCAAGGCCAATAAAATGGCTTAGCAGCCCAAGACCTGTCATGGAGAATGCTTTGCTCAAAGCTGACTTGATATCCCTCAATCCAATAGCTAAGCCACTGGTAATGAGAAAGTCATCCACATATAGAACAATCAACAGTAAGCACCCTCCCTTTTGTTGCATGTAGACATTGTAGTCAGACTTGCACCTCTCAAATTTCTGCGACAGTAGGAAGGAATCCATCTTAGCATACCATGCCCTTGGAGCTTGTTTGATCCCATACAGATATTTCCTTAGTTTGCAAACCAAGGATGAATCTTTAGTGTAGCCCTCACATTGTAGTCTCATGTAGATCTCCTATTCCAGATCAACATGGAGGAAGGCACTCTTCACATCCATGTGTTGTACCTCCCGCCTTCTCAAAGCTGCAATGGCCAAAACTAGCCTTATGGAATCCATTCTTGCAACATGAGTGAATGTCTCATTGTATTCTAGCCCATGAACTTGTGAGTACCCCTTTGAAACTAACCGAGCCTTGTACTTGGTAATGGATCCATCTGCTTCTAGTTTGGTCTTGTAGATCCATTTTCATTGAACTAGCTTTCTCCCAAGAGGCAAGGAAACAAGCTCTTAGGTCTTTTTGTATTGTAGCTAATCATACTGATCATCCATGGTTGCCTGCCATATTGGATCATGGAAAGCTTCTTTGTAGCACTGTGAATGAGACCTCATCATCATGAAGCACCTATATGGGAGAAGTGGATCTGTATGCCAAAGTGCAAGGTTTTCATCCTAAAATTGAGATATTAATTTTCTTCTGTCAGATGGATCCCCAACATTGCTCCCATCGGCTTCAATGAGTTTTTGGGCCCTTTTAGGCATTGTGTTGGGACCAGATGTTGGATCTGGATCTGCTTAAGCTTCATTCTCATTTGTATCTGGATCTAAATCTTGATCATCTTGATCCTCATATTTAAACTTTGAATTTGAAATATTAGTTGAAACATCATCATATGTAAATGGAATTGATTGATTAATTATACCGTCCTCTTTAGGTGGCTATAGATCATGCAACAGATCTTCAATGGATTGGACACTTCGCTCTATGAAGCATATTCTATTTGAAATCTCCATCAGTTTGTAATATTTTGGATCATTTGCATATCCCAACAGTATGCATTCACTACTTTGAGGTTGGAAGGATTTACTCTTGTCAGTTGGAATTTTGGCCCATGCTTTGGAGCCAAAAACCCTCAGATGTGAGACATTGGGCTTATGTCCCATCAATGCTTCGAAAGGAGTGATCCCAACCATTGACTTGTAAGGCACTCTGTTATGGATGTAAGAAGCACAATTCACTGCTTCACCCCACATATAAGATAGAATATTTCTTGCTTCAAGAAGGCATGTAGCCATCTCTTTCAAAGATCTGTTATTCTTCTCAGCTACACCATTTTGTTGTGGTGTGTAAGAGACTAAGTGTTGCATTTGAATACTTGTTGAAGCACAAAACTGCTAGAATTCTCTTTTGATGTACTCTCCTCCATTATCTGATATGGTTTCTTTGATCTTCTTCCCAAGAGTGTTTTCAACTAAGGCTTTGAAAATTTTAAAGGTTTCAAACACCTCAAAATTCCATATCCAACAAACCTTGAGTAGTCATTAATGAAGCTTATAAAGTATCTAGATCAATTCATAGATGTTGTAGGCATTAGTCTGGAGACATCATTGTGAACCAAATCAAGTGTAGAGGAAACTCTTCTTTCCTTCCCAACATCATACATTCGCTCTTGATGCTTACCTTCCAAGCAACCATTGCAGACACCTTCAGAGGACTTGATGAGAGGCAATCCCTCAACCATCTCTTCATTGTGCAGCTACTGGAGATATTCGAAATTCAGATGGACAAATCTTTCATGCCAAATCCTGCTTGTATCATTAGCATGATTCAAGAGGACACTTGGATATGAGTTAGGAATAAAATGAGAAAATTCATATGCCTTGAAAGCATGATTTGCAGCTCCTTTTGCTATTAGATTCCCAACAGAGATTTTTGAGATCTCCATTGAGTCAAGATCGAATATGACTTGCTTGGGTGAGCCAATATGGGTCACGTGGTATACAAACAACATATTTGCTGCCAGGGAGGGCACATAAAGGACATTCTTGAAAACTCCATGCTCAAATTTGATTGAACCTTTCCCAATAGCCAGGATTTGAGATTCATCTCCCATGTGAATGATTAGTCCACCAAAGATATCTAGAGAAGAGAATGATTCTCTAGAGTCAACCATGTGGTTGGAGGATCCATAATCAATGAGAAAAGATTGTGACCGAGAGAATTATGCCTTCAATGCATGGCGTCTCTCATGATATTTAGTCTTATTTCCAGGATCAGGCTTCCTTGCACCTTCAGAAAGGGCAATATGGTTATGTTTAAGGAGTCTAGACATTTGGTCTATGGTTTTCTTCATACACATGTTCTCTAGATGATTCCCTCTCTTATAATATGAGAACTTGGCCTTGTCAAACCTTTTGTGCTTGTCCTTATTGGAACTTGAGGCTCCTTTTGAAGGATCTGTTTCTCCTTAGGCTTGAAATCAATGTTCTTCTTCTCCTTTCCTTTATGCTTCCCCTTTTCTTACATATTCTTAGTCTCACTAGCTAAGAAAGCCTGATTTTTGGAGGCTTTGAGGGCTCTAATCTGTATCATCTTATATTGTTCCTGAATAAGAGACTATATGAAGGAATCAAGGGATGAAATTTTCCAATTAGAAGTTGTCAGTCTCCCAAACTGAAAGGTGGATACGAACACTGAGAATTCTATGCCAAGTTTGCTCAGAATAGAGAGCACTAATTGCTCATCCTTCCTGTCAATCCCACACTGCTTGCACTTGTTAATCCCTTAATGATGACACATTACCCCATATAGTGTGGCACTTTAAACCCTATATTGTGGTGCATTACATATTATTTATGTTGGCTTGGTTCTATTAGTGGGTCTATTAGTTATTATTGTACACCTTTGTCTCCTATATATAGGAAGGAAATATTCTCATCTTAGTCATCATTGTATCTTATCTTGTCTTGTGTACTTAGTACATTGTGTAAGGAGTTTCCTCCCTCAAAGAGGATAGATACTTACCTCTATTATTCATTTTTAAGGCGTGTATTACTCTCTTATTTTCTATTTCTATTTTTTATGCTATTTCTGGGACTTGATTGCATAACATTTGGTATCGGAGCTCTTTCCTCGGAACTGGCTTCTGCAAAATAAACCATTTTGTATTTTTTGCTATTTTTTTATACAAGGATTCAAATATTGAGGTTAAAAACCCACTTATAAAATAGGTCAAACTATCTCCAGTCCAAAATTCAGATCCCGATCCATTACAATTTCGTAGATAATTGTGGAGGAATCTACGGGTTTTTACTAGTCCAAAACCTAGTCTAAAACATGTGTTATAGGAAAAAAGGTAATATATGAGGCATAAAATGTCCAAATTGAGTGAGGCCATTTGTATCCAAAATAAGACGGACCAGGGTATATGTGGTAGAAGTTTTAGCTTCAGAAACGAAATATTGGACATGTGGCATATAGTATAAGTTTGCTCTACTGGATAGGAAAAAAATAAGAAGCTTTGGGAGATTTGCAACAAATTTTTGTTGGCACATCCAAATTAGGTTAGATTTGTGGATTTGGAAAGAGGACACATCAAAGTACCATAGACCAAATTTTCAAAACCAGAGAAGTCGAAATTCAAATTTTACCTCAATTACAAGTCGACCAAAAAACAGTCTTCTAATCAAGGTTTGAAAAAGGTACGTCGTTTTGCATTTGAATAGCTTTGAGTAGAAGGATCTTTTTGTGGTAAACCCTAGGGTGTGATATATATTTATTGTTCAAAATTACACCAAAAGGAAGTGGAAAGAATCACACTCCACTCAAACCCCCAAAGGATTCATCCCCAACATACGATGAAATGAAAGACATATCTTTTAGAGTGTCCAAGTTGGAAGATATGATTAAAGGAAATGTGAAAATTGATGACTTAGTTAAATTGGAAAATAATATGGCTAGTAAAGAGGATCTCAAAAGGATGGATAGTAAAGAGGATCTCAAATGGATGGATAGAAAATAATATCTTCAAGACATGAAGGAATTCATGAAGGATATAAAACATAACTTTATTCCTCGTGTAGATGATAAGGAGGAAAAAAAGGACTCATTCCAGTCACATTTGGAGAAAATTGAAAAACAATTGGAGAGCAGGAAGTTGGAGTCCTCAAAAGTTGATGATTCACTACAACATCATGGGTTCAATTTAGGTCCAAGGAACTACTTTATCCCCAAGATTGACATGAGAAAGTTTGATGGAAAAGATCCAATAACATGAATTTTTCAGATGGAGCAATTCTTTGACCTACACAAGTGACCACTTTGCAAAAGGTAACTATTGCATCCTTATATTTAGAACCCGATCAATTTGTATGGTACCAATGGTTTTGTGACCATAAAAAAGACTCTATTATCTCTTGGCCTATATTCACAGAGGAATTGATTGAACATTACGGGGATATAAATAGAAACACCTTGTTTAGCTAGTTGGTAAATGTCAAGCAACAAGGTCCAGTTACAGAGCACATCAAGCAATGCCAGCAACTAAGTCTTAGAGCGAAGAATATTTCAGAAGATAATTTGTTAGATCTCTTTGTTGGAACGTTGAAAAATAAGATTTAACATGAGGTGCGTCTCTTTGAACCATCATCCCTAGAGAAGGATTTTAGGATGGAAAGGAAGGTTGAAATTACAAATATTACAATGACTACTAGAAAGGCCTTCTCCAACACATACAGAGAAAATAATGTTCCCTCTTCTAAACCATCGCAAAGGTTGACACCCCAACAACTAGATGAAAGAAGAGAAAAAGATTATTCTTTAATTATGACAGCAAGTATAGTAAGGGACATAAGTGCGGTGAGAAGAAATTATTCTACACAGATTGTGAAGAGGAAGAACCAAAAAAAGAGGAAGTATATCAAGAAGAGGCGACTTCATAAGAAATAGAAGAGGATACTTCAGAATAAATTACTCCCGCCATATATTGTCATGCATTGGCTAGAATTATCACTCCTCAAACTCTCAAGATCGAGGGATACATCAAAAAGAAGAAGGTAATAGTGTTGATTGATTCCTATAGTACTCATAATTTCATTCAATGTAAATTAGCCAAAGTTCTTAATTTCTTTGTATATCTAGCACCATAGTTTCAAGTAATGATTGCAGATGGATGAACTATAAATTGGTTAGGGAAATTCCATAATATCAATCTGTCTATGGGGGAATATGTATTGAATAGTCCAATGATTGCTATCCCAATGGGTGGTGTTGATGTTGTCTTAGGTGTCCAATGGTTACAATCATTGGGAACAATGGCTACAATCATTGGGAACAATGGCTTTTATTTTAAAAAAAAATCATGAAATTTTCATGGGAAAGAAAAGAATATGAGTTAAATGGTATCACACGAAAACCAAGCAAGGTGATAAGCTCAAATGGTATGACAAAGTTGTTAAAAAAGGGACATCAAGGTGCAATTATACAAATATGCTCAATAGATGTTCAAACCTTAAAGTTCCCTATCTCCTTAGATCTCCAAAGGGTCATTAATACGCATTCCAAGGTATTTGAAGATATTCCCAAAGGTCTTCCACCTCTTCGAGACTTTGATCATGTTATCCACTTAATTCCAGGCAATGTTCATCTTAACATCAGACCTTATCAATATCCCTATAGCAAGAAGAGTGAAATTGAGCATATGGTTGCTGAAATGTTAGAGGTTGACATAATTAGGCATAGCCAAAGTTCCTACTATGCACCAGTGATAATGGCACCCAAGGCAAATGGATCATGGCGTATGTGTCTTGATTATAGAGAGTTCAACAAGATTACCATTAAAGATAAGTTTCCCATTCCTATCATTGATGAATTGTTAGACGAATTACATGGAGCAGTTGTCTTCACAAAGTTGGATCTTCATTTTGGGTATCATCGGATTCAAATGAAGGATGAAGACATCCCCAAAACACATTAAGAACTCATGAAGGTCACTATGAATTTTTGGTCATGCCACTCGGTCTCACAAATGCGCCTTCCACATTTCAAGGTTTGATGAATTCTATTTTCAAGTCTTTCCTTATAAAATTTGTCTTGGTATTCTTTGATGATATACTAATCTATAGCAAGTCTTGGGAAGAACATCTTCAAGATGTTGACAAGGCACTACAACTACTAAAGGAGCAAGAACTATATGCAAAACCCTCAAAATGTTTCTTTGGGATAAAGGAGGTAGAGTATTTGGGTCATATTGTATCTCGTGAAGGTGTCAAGGTAGACCCTAACAAAATTAAATCCATGATGGACTGGTCAATTCCCAAAACCCTAAAGAATCTTTGAGGATTCTTAGGTTTGACAAGGCACTACCGCAAGTTTGTTCGGAACTATGGAAGAATAACAACTCCTCTAACAACATTACTGAAGAAAAATGCATTTTCTTGGACTCCAGAGGCAAATCAAGCTTTTCAACAACTCAAAGAGGCCATGTGTAAAGCTCTTGTTTTGGCGACACCAGACTTCACAAAAACCTTTATTGTGGAATGTGATGCTTTAGGAAATGGAATTGGAGTTGTATTAATGCAAGGAGGACATTGTCTTGCATTCACAAGCCATCCAATAAAGGGAAAGAACTTTAAAATGCCCATTAATGAGAAAGAAATGTTGGTGATACTACATACCTTGAAGAAATGGCGTCCCTACCTTATAGGAAGACATTTCAAGGTTAAAACTGATCATGATAGCCATAAGTACTTCTTGGAACAAAGGTTATCTTTTGAAGATAAATAAAAATGGGTGACAAAGATGTTGGGATATGACTTTGAAATCATCTACAAAAAGGGGAAGCAAAATGTTGTCGCAAATGCACTATCCAGGAAAGATGAGGATGTTGAAGTATTACTCTATGTTATTTCAATCATCCAACCAAATTGGATAGCCAAAGCAAGGGACGAATGGAAAATTAACGAAATATGGACATTTATTCAAGAGGTGGAGTAGGATCCCATTGCCTCTAATACATTTAAGTGGAAAGATGACTTGCTATGCCACAAGGATTGCTTATATCTTGGTAAGAGTTCCCGGCTCAAGAAAATGTACTTTTTGAATTCCACTCCTCACCAATAGGATGGCACTCGGGTTTCTTAAAAACCTACCACATGGTAAATAAATATTTCTTTTAGGATGTTCTGAAATCTAATGTTCAAAAATTTGTGACAGAATGTTTGGTTTGCCAACAAAATAAAGTGGAAACAATTAAGACCCCTGGTCTCCTACAACCACTTTCCATTCCAAGACAAAGGTGGACAAAGGTCTTGATGGATTTTATCATAGGTTTACCAAAGTTTGAAGGAAAGACTGTCATCATGGTGGTTGTTGATAGACATACTAAATATGCACACTTCTGTGCACTATCTCACCCCTTCAAAGCAAGCACAATTGCCAATTCGTTTATGGAGACAATCCAAAAACTACATGGTACTCCAAATATTATAATAAGTGACAGGGATCCTATTTTCACTGGAAAATTTTGAATTGAATTATTTTCTTGTTTGGGTGCTCAACTGGCTCATAGTTCATCTTATCATCCTCAATTTGATGGACAAATAGAGATTGTAAACAAATGTTTGGAAGGGTATCTTCGATGTTTTGTAGCTAATAAGCAAACATAATGGGTACAGTGGTTACCCTTGGTAGAATGGTGGTATAACACTTCCTTCCATACATCAACAAAAATGACCCCATTTATGGCACTTTATGGCTGTCATCCACCATTCATCACATCTTCACTAAGACACTCCTCTAAGGTTCAAGTAGTGGAAGACCACATGAAGCATCAACAACAAGTTCTTCAACTCTTAAAGGACAACCTGAATCTAGCACAAAATTGAATGAAACAACAAGCAGAACAACACCACAGTGAACAAAGCTTTAATGTGGGGGATTGGGTGTTTTTAAGACTACAACCATACAAACAGATGTCCCCGAAGAACACCAAGAAGGATAATAAATTATCACCTAAATATTGCGATCCCTACAAGGTGTTATACAAATATTGGTAGTATGGCCTACAAATTGGAACTACCTGCATCTTCATGAGTCCTTCCAGTTTTCCATATTTCTTGTTTAAAGAAGGTAATCGGTGACAAGCTACCAGTTCAAACAATATTACCATAACTTGACGAGGAAGGAAAAATCATCTTGGAGCCTGAAGAAATCATTGAAATAAGAACTAGACAGCTTGGAAATCATCAACTTCAGAGTATCTCATTAAATGGAAGAACTTACTCGCAAAAGATTCAACATGGGAAGATGAGTCCTTTATACAACAACATACATAACTACTTCAGTGTTGAGGACACCAATTTTTAAAGGGGAGGGGCATGTTAAGCCCTTAATGATGGCACATTACCCCATATAGTGTGGCACATTACCCCCTATATTGTGGTGCATTACATATTATTTATGTCGGCTCGGGTCTACTAGTGGGTCTATTAGTTGTTATTGTACACCTTTGTCTCCTATATATATAGGAAGGATATATTCTCATTTTATTCATCATTTATCTTATCTTGTCTTGTGTACTTAGTGCACTATGTAAGGAGGTTCCTCTCTCGAAGAGGATTGATATTTATCTATATTCTTCATTGTTAAGGCGTGGATTACTCTCTTATTGTTTATTTCTGCTCTTTTTATGCTACTTCTAGGACTTGGTTGCATAAAAACACTACATGGCTAAGGATTTGAATTTGGAGAAGAATTGTTGGACGGTTTCGAAGTTGTTGTGATGAAGAGCAATCAACTCATTCTCCAGAATATGGCATCTCAACTCATCCTGCTTGCCAAACAGTGACTCGAGCTTCTGCCATACTTCCTTTGGATTTTTTAATCCATCAAGATAAAAGAGTAAGTCCCTGGAGATATGAAGGCACATGAAGCCAAATGCTTCATCCAACTTGTTCATATACTTCGGATTCTCAAGAGGCTGTTGGGGTTCAACCTCCTTGCCCATAGTGACCCTGAACATACCTTTGTTGCTTAACACAATCTGCATATCAACCCTCCAATCAAGATAGTTGAAGGGTGTAAGGATCCTGGGTGTCAATGTTGCTGAATTCTCCATCTTGCAGCTCCAGGAGCAACATAATTCTTCTGAATTCTTCAATTTACCTATAAAAAACACTTCAATTCAAATATCAAACCAATTCAACCACTCTCTACTTTGACATGTGCACATTATTAGGGTGCTTCACACCTGGATAGACTTCTTTGAAATCCAGAGGGAGCAAGGCACATATACCATGAATTATGTGGATCCTAGTTGCTTGTGGTGCATCAATGGAAGTTTTCAAGGATTGAAGTTGGCTTAAATACCTGCTCTGATACCATGTTTAATTTACCAAAGCTTAGGATCTTCAGGCTTCTGGTTGAACCTCAGTATGAAAGAAGTTTTAAGAAGGAAGAAGAAATTTAGTACAATGATCAAACAATAATGGTGAAATTGAACAATCAAGAGACATAAATTTGTCAGCATAACATTACTCTCGTAATCATTAATTCTATGTAATACAATGATGATACAATAAGGAGAATTCAAATCCACTAGGTGTGATTCAAATTCACTAACCTGGACTGACTCTAGAGTTCACTAATCACCATTGGAGGCTCACTAGTTTAACTGAAGACAATTAAATCAGTTCACAATCAATTAACTAATCAAGGCAGGTAGGCTAACTAGATATGAACTATATACATATACAAATACATAAGGTGGTTCACCATTTGTTAGAGGGCTACTCCATTGGTATATGCCAACACATGTTTTTACAACACAAGAATCAAGGTATGACCAAATTACACATTCCACACAATTACTACAAAAGGGCTCAATAAGAGCATCATTTTACTTACAATAATTGAACTTGGGTGGCGAGGGTAACAATCAATCCTCCCAACCACCCAAGGTACATCCAATGGACATGCAATATATTTGATGTTTATTGTACTGAAAACAGAGCATCATGTCACTTCCAATAATTGAACCTAGGTGGAAAGAGTAACAATCAATTTTCCCAAACACCCAAATTACATCCAATAAATATACAATATTTGATGTTTATTATACTTAAGACATCTAACATTGATATATAAAACCCATTTAATCGATAGACTTCATTCACTGTTCATGTTCAATAATAAAAAAAAATAAAATATCCATGCTATCACCCACAACCATTCCTTCATGTGTTCCCTTTCTTATGCCTCATATATATATATATATATGCTAAATTAATTTAATAAGCTAACATCTCACTCGGTTAGGTTTGTGGATCATTAAAAGGATGATAGGTATATCCTATTGGATATTTTGGTGGAAAGTATGATGAGATTACCTTGGAGAAGTTTGTTTTAACTTTGGTTCTTCCAATTGATTTTCATGTGAACATATTTGTTTTTGTTTTTTTGTGATTCCATGAGATAGAATTGATTTTGTTTGTAAGACATCAAAATATCCTTTCTATGTGATATTTTCCAAAGAGTATAAAGCAAGTAATAACGCTTTCCAAATTTGCTAACATTTATCTTCCCCACATGATTTGTGGGTTGATTTGTTCCCCACCATGTAGTGATTGTTCCTCAATCCAATGCATACATTGAACATGCCTTAATCTTCTTTAATGTCATACTATGTTGTTTTTTGTTGTCCACATTCATATTTTGTCCACTTGCATGTTACATGGATTTTGTTTTCTATAATGCTATTTGTCATTATACCACTTGCATGTTGCATAGGTATTCCCTTTACTATTGCTTTAGCTCATAGAGATGCCCGACCACCATGGTCAAAATATAAATAAAATAAAAAAATAAAAATTTATGCATAACCATCTTTTATTAAAAAAACTTAGGGTCACAATTCCAGGTGGCAATTTGGTCAGTGTCCCTATCAGCAGTTGAAAATATAAGAGTCTTATTTAACTGTAACACGTGGTAGGAGGGGCTCTTAGCAGTTGGGTTTACTTGCCGTGGAGAAGTGAAATATCTGGTGGATGTTTTTGACTTTATATCAGGTGGGTGAAATTGCGCAGGTGGCAATATTCTTAAATCAACATGGGAAACTTGCGCAGGTGGCAGTATTCCTAAATCAACGTGGCCAATGACTTGTCGTCCGAACTGGCCACGTGGATCGCAGACGTCTAGAACCGTCTACGGTAAGCACATTGTGATGCACGCCGCGACCAAACTCTTCATTAAACAAGGCGCATCTCGAAGAAAGATCGACGGTCCGGATCTTTATCATTAGTCGTCGGTTGGCATCTTGCCGTTCGATTAAGCGACGACTCTTAGGTTTGCCACGTGGCCTCAGAAAACGGGCCAGCGGATCTCTGAGCCGTCGGCTAGCGTTGAATCGACGGCTGTTGTGAGAGGGTTTGGAAGGGAAGGTGGGAGTCGAGAGGGTTTTAGAGCGATTTCATCACCCGTTTATAGGCAGCAGAGGCAGCAGGGTGTTGTAGAGATTTTCTTTTCTGTAATCTTAGATTTTGTTTGTTTGGTTTTCGCTTCTCACTGGCAATGGCGGCTTCCACCATGATGAGATCGTCCCTCAGTGCGGGATCGTTTGCAGAAATTCATCGTCCTTCTGTGGCGGCTGATGCAAAAATCCGATCGAAGGTGAGGCCTTTGTTTTCTCTTTGCGGGATCGGGAATTATTTCTTTCGTTTTGCTGGGTTTAGGGTTTGAGGATGATTTTTATGCGTGAAACCTATGCAGATAACAAGCACCGATGGCACAGTCAGAATGGCTTTCGGAAGCTCTGGAAGCAATTTTTTCGGGTCCACTGCGCAGTTTGGCCAGGGTTCAGCCTTACAGTTAAGTGAAAGCTTTTTGGTTCTTATTCCTTAAGATCTTTGACATTTTTTTATCGACATGATCGTTTTCTCCGCTTGGAATAAACTCTCCCCTCTGTAACACTTTAACTTTTGCCAGCCTTGTTGCCATACTTGTTTTTCTTGCTTATGGTGGTAGATATCAACTTTGGTTGCAGTTAGTTGGCACCATGACCACTTTAAAATGATATAAGTTATCTAGGGGTTTTACTGTTCTTTTAAATTTAGATCTGGGTTTGAATGCTATTGTTTTCCAATTGTTAGAGCATGGAAGATATGATATAAAGGCAGAAAGAAAATGCTACGGGGTAACTTAGTTAGCAGGCTTTCTGTAGATGCCATGCACAAAACAGGGTTGATCACAGTCGGTAGATCTGTTCAAATCTACTGTACAAAAAGGGGTTGATCTGGTTGATAGATATTATGTGTTATGTGTAGAGTAATTTTTTTTCTCATGTTTAACTGCAACGGATCTCCCATAATTCTTAGTATGCCTGAGGCTGAAGCAAGCCCAATACAATCCCCAGGTCGAATCCTTGGCGACGTTTTTTCTTGTTTATTTATTACCTACGGATTTTTATTGTTGTCTAGCTCTGACTTTGAGAGGAGTGTTTATTCTCTGTATCCAAATTCAATTACGAAAAAGTGATATATTGAACTCATTTGTTGAACTCTTGAATTAGTATGTTTTTGAGAAAACTTCGTATTTGGAGTATCCAGACTAGTAAACCGAACTTCCGAGTATAGTGGCTTTAGTTTACAGTCGTGGTTGGTGGCTTCTCTGTACTATAGCTATATGTCTGGTAAAACTCTTGGTTTCTTCCTTATAGGGATGTAATCATATGGAGTGTGTAAGCGACGCCCTCATTGAGATGTCCTGTGAGCAGATCTGATGAGTCCTTTCGGGGAGGTTGATTGTTGGCCGAGTTGTAATCAACCGGTCTGTTTTAATTATAAAGTTGAAATTAGTAGCCTCTCTGGACCCAAATTGCGTGGAGTTAGTTTTGATCCGCGATATCATGTAAATAGTGAAGATTTACCGAACATTATCTGTTTTCTGTATTGGTAAACATTACCTGATATGTCGTTTATATTCTGGAATCCTGGGGGCTGTGCTGAATTTTGCAATGTATTTGAAGATCCATTGATAGGTTTGCAATGTTAGATTTGTTTTAACTTCTAACGGTAAGTCTTGCATCATCACCCTCAAGGGAACAATATTCTAATAACGCTTTACAGCTAAATAATGTGTTTTCTTGTTCTCTTAACAGAAGCCAGTGTGCTAGGACTGTGCAACCAATTAGAGCTACAGCAACAGAGGCCCCTCCTAGAGTTCAAAGTAAGTATTAGCAATGCTGGTCCATTGTTGAGGTTGTCATTCTTTAAAACCAGAACAGAAAAAATAATCAAATCGACAGGAATGTTCTGGTAGGCAATCTGGCGTTTGGTTCAAGCATTTACTAAAAATAATTTGAATCATTAATTTTCTATCCAGGATCCTCGGGAAAGGAGAAGACCAAGATCGGTATAAATGGTAATTATCTTATTGTTCCCTATACCTGAAGATTCTACCCAGCTTGTTGTAAGTATAGATACTGAGAAAGGTAAGATATGATTAAATAAGTAAGATCAAAATTGTTCTCTATGTACAGGATTTGGTCGTATTGGGAGGTTGGTTTTGCGTGTTGCAATGAGTAGGGACGACATTGAAGTAGTTGCCATCAATGACCCTTTCATTGATGCCAAATACATGGTATGGAAATACTTCAATATGATACTTGCATTTATGGTCATTGTCAAACTCCGACAGTGTTAGGGTGATGTGTTTCTCATTGTTATTTTATTTTGAGCTGAGTGGTAATGTCTGTGCTTGAAGAAGATGTTCAATTTTGTTATGTGTTAGTTAATTTGCAAAATGGTCGATTCTATTGAATTGGACACATGACTATCCTTAAAAGTGACTTTATTTTACGGGATTTGAAAGGTTAACTCAAGCCAATTGTTACCTCAAGCAACTGTGTTAGGTTGATTTCGACATGTTTAACCAAATTGAGTCTCCAAGCAGGTGCCTTATGTGAATTTCAGTGTATCTACTTAAATTTGACTATTTATTGACTTCAATTTTTGGGTTATGGCTGGCAGTCTTACATGTTTAAGTATGATTCAACTCACGGGGTATACAAAGGGAGCTTGAAGATTGTTGATGATAAGACACTCGAAATTGATGGTCAGAGAATTATAGTCAATTCTAAAAGGTATGCCCGGAACATTAAGCTTTGTGTAAACAAGCATTGATAATTAACAAGTATTGATAATTATGATCTGACGATTTATGATGTTATGATGTGGTGGATTTCGCTGCTACAGGGATCCTGCTGAGATTCCTTGGGGTGAGTATGGAGCTGAGTATGTCGTCGAATCATCTGGAGTTTTCACAACAACTGATAAAGCATCTGCACATCTTAAGGTATATTTTTTTGATATTTTTTTCTTTCAGTTTTTCTGTTTACATTTGTAATTTTTTTTCTATCAATAACTGTACTGCAGATTGTTCATGTGCATTTTTATAGTTTTTGATGATTTTTGGTGGCAGGGAGGAGCTAAGAAGGTCGTAATTTCTGCTCCATCAGCTGATGCACCTATGTTTGTGGTTGGAGTAAATGAAGGATCATATAAGACTGAAATGAATATTGTGTCGAATGCCAGCTGCACAACTAATTGTCTTGCTCCCCTTGCAAAGGTATGTTACTATTCTTAAAAATCACAATGAATAATATTTACTGCTTCTATGCAGAACATTCTTCTTTGGAGTATTTATTCTTCTTGTAAACGTTTTCTTTGTGGCTGAACAATTTGTCAAAATCAATTCTTAGATGCCCGAGAGTCATTATTCAGTGTATAAACTGAAATTATTCTAATGGGCTGGCTACAGGTGGTGAATGAAGAATTTGGTATTGCTGAGGGTCTGATGACAACTGTTCATGCAACCACAGGTGGGCATTGTCCTCTTTGTTGAAGTCATGAATTTGAAAGTTACAGCGAAGCTGTAATGATTTTCATATATTACAATCTGATGTGCCTGTGCGGGTGTGTTCTTCCTGGAGGATGTAGCTTCAGGCCTTAATAGTTGTGAATATTTTTTGTTAATCTATATCTGACAAGTATCTGGAATATCTATAAATAGCTACACAGAAGACCGTAGATGGTCCATCTATGAAGGATTGGCGTGGAGGTCGTGGTGCTGGACAGAATATCATTCCGAGCTCAACTGGTGCTGCAAAGGTGTGCATATCTGACTGAATGTTGAGGGCATGTACGCATAGTGATTGTAATGTTCGTTATGTGTTTCATGGACATTTAAATATGTGGATATGAACATGATAAGATTGCTCTGTATACCAGTGGCTATTTATTGGGTACCGATGCTATGCACATGGCTCCAATTTATACACATGCCACTGTTTGGATATGTTTGTTTCCATTGTTTCATGGGAACCTGTCCCTCTACCCTTTAAGATGTTCCCTCTGTCCCCAAGGTCTTGGTGTCTGGTTGCCGGGGAGAGTCCTAATTATACAATGTAGTGGGCTAGAATGCCGTGAAGTATGTTTTTTACCATGTATCTACTCTTTTTCGGGGTTTGCAAACAAAGTGTTTTGTATTTATTAATATATAATTGCTCTTCTATTGCGTTGTATGATGATGTATCATGGTTTATGTTTTCTGTTTTTTTATTTATCTATAAAGAATTGTTGTTTGCCACCCCCAGTTTGGTGTGCCTTCCAACCATCCCCATCTTTTTAATTATTTTTTATTTTAATTTGGTCTGACCCTAGGCTGGGGCCAGCTCCAGTGATGGAAAGAATGATTTGACCACAACCAGGCTTGATCGACTCTGGACACCCCTTGGGGTAGTCCCACCCTCCCTTAACTTCTTCCCATGAGATTTGAACTCCAGCCATGACCTGATGGAGACTAGACCTCACACAAACCAATTGACTTAAACCTTATGATAGCCATCCCCTTATCTTGTTATAATATAGTGTATCATGTATGCAATATTAATTCAATATACATTAGTATCTCCTCACTGTGGTAGGCTTTTAGTTATTCAATTTAGTTTTATAGCCTCCATATCAGTAGAACTAAAGAACTGAATGAGATTTGCTTGTAGGGCTTACATTGAATAATAGTGGATATGAATGGACATCTAGGCTGACTTTTGTAAATGATATTTTACAGGCTGTTGGAAAGGTCCTTCCAGAGTTAAATGGAAAGCTAACTGGCATGGCTTTCCGTGTCCCAACACCTAACGTTTCAGTTGTGGATCTGACATGTCGCCTTACGAAACCAGCATCTTACGATGAAGTGAAAGCAGCAATAAAGTATTGTCTTTTTACCTTGCCATGATATAATGTTATGTTGTTTAATAATACTTTATTCTCTGATTATTATTAGTGTTATCTTGAATCCTTGATTACAATGTGTTGTATACATGTTCAGGGCAGCATCTGAGGGGTCACTTAAAGGCATCCTTGGATACACTGAAGATGATGTCGTCTCAAATGATTTCGTTGGTGATGAAAGGTAAGAACTTGCATGAAATAGCTTGTTGGAATTTTGTTTTTGTGTATAAGATAAACGACTGAACTTTCAAGTTCTTTGTTTCAGGTCGAGTATCTTTGATGCTAAGGCTGGTATAGCCTTGAATTCTGGATTTGTGAAACTTGTCTCTTGGTATGACAACGAGTGGGGATACAGGTATGTGGATGTAAAATATAAATATGTTAATCAAACTTTGTTGCCATTTAAAATAGATCACTGTGCCTTCAACCTTGATAGTGGATCATTGTGCCCTTCAATCTTGATAGTAAGTTTATTTGGTACAAAGAATGGACATGTTGTGAAGCTTGTATTAGCAATCTCTTACTGAGTTCTCCTGAAAATTATTAGGAAAAACATGTTGGGTGTAGCTGGGTAATGTGTTAGCAGATGCATTTTCAATTTTAGATATGTTTCATTATGATATGCGTGGACTGACAAGCTTTACTTGGTTTTTGCAGCAACCGAGTGGTGGACTTGATCTCACACATGGCTTTAGTTGGTTCACGCAAATAGAGATTCTTCTATGTTGGAGTATTTGATGGTTGCTTTGTGTGCCTTAGCCGACATATGTAGTACGCTGTAGGGATGAGTTAAATCTTTAGGATATCCTTGGTGTGGCAATGGATGAAAGCAGAAGGCAACTCAGTATGTTTAGGTTGTTGTCTGAGTATTTGATTTTCACAAAATGAGCTATCCATAATATCTGGGTAGTAAAATTTTGATAAATAACGATTTGTCGATATTTCATCTTTTTTGGAATAAGATAATCTGCAGTAGTTTCTATCTTTCTCTTTTTGTTTTATAATCAATGATATGCGTTTTTGTTTATATTTGTGGTTTTCGTTGTCGTTTGGGTTTGGAACCTCCTGTTAACTAGTGGTTTTATTAGATTTGGACACGGAATTCACCTGCTGATGACCTAATAAGTTTGATCACTCGTGGTTGAATATCGTGTTTTCTTAGTAAATGTGTCACGTAATATTATATCTTATTGCTAGAAAAGTAGATAAGATGTATTTCTTGAGATCATTCTGAAAACGATTAAGTTGTCTTTCGAAGAAGGCATTAGGTGTCTTTCTTTCAGCAAGTTAAATTTTCAAATTTTGACTAACATCTCTTACATAGGAAATATAAAATTTGCTTTTGTATGGGTAAATGTATAATTTAAGATGGAATAGTCAAATGCTTCTACAAATTCATTTTCTACGGACAACATTTCCTTTCAGCCTCTCCTCCCTGGATTCCGGTGACTTCCCACTATGCCTTCTTTTGATCAAATCTTAAACCATCGCGACTTAGATCACGCAAACACAACTCTCAAATTTAGTAGAACTTCCTTCTCAAGTTCGAGGGTATTGCGGGAGAAGATCTTCAGGGCTATTTCGAGCCTTCACCATGGCTTGCGCATAGTTCATGGTAAATAAATTCTCAGTATTTATTTATGTGCTCCCTCAAGGGTCCCAGATCAATTGATATATCACTTAGACAGGCTTGACAGGCTTAAAACACTTGACCTCACGAGCCTCCAGCAAGAAGTCAAGGAAGTTTGTTCAACAGTCATGCTTCAAATGTTGCAACGATTTGCATAAATACACCTTAGACATCCACAAGGACACTCTTTAAGATATTTTTACAGTGTTTCATGAAGGTCTTTGAATAAATAGATTATGCCATTTTTACAGTGTTTCATTAAGGTATTCTCATCCAAATTCACGAAAGCAAACCCAAATGACCTAAAATTCCTAAGCCTCCAACCGAAATGCAGCAAGCTATAGGCACCCTTATAAAAAACTAAGACCTAAACTATCCTCCATACTAAGTAATGGAGCAAACTTGAACCCTCTACATCAACTATTAATACGTGGTGCAAATTTCACAAGAGATGCACAATAATTTTTCTTTTTAACTAACAAACATCCTAAACCCAAAACCACCATCTTAGAAGAAAATTCTAAGTGTGCTATATACAACGACTCCTTGCTAAACCATATGACCCTCCTGTATTCCTAGCACGTCGTTGATTCCTCTTACAAAACTCCTTCCATTAAAAACAATGAAAGTTTCATACCAGGATTCTTTGATAAACCATATGACCCTCCTGTATTCCTAGCTCGTCGTTGATTCCTCTTACAAAACTACTTCCTTTAAAAACAATAAAAGTTTCCCATAAATTCCTCTCCCCTAAAAACAATGAAAGGCTCCCATAAATCTCTCCTCTAGCCACCCCGAAGATTGTAGAGAGATTCCTTATGATATAGAAGACTTGCTTCAGCCACCCCTAAACAATGAAAGGTTCCCATAGACCTCTGCTTCAGCCACCCCTAAACAATGAAAGGTTCCCATAGATCTCTGCTTTACCCACCCCCTAAACAATGAAAGGTTCCCATAGATCTCTGCTATACCCACCCCCTATGCTTGTAAAGAGATTCCTTATGATCTAGAAGGCTTTAGGTAAACATAGACTTGGCTCCCATAGATCTCTGCTTTATCCACCCCCTATGCTTGTAGAGAGATTCCTTATGATCTAGAAGGCTTTAGGAAAGTAAACATAGACCTAACCCTTAATGGATCGTAGTTTTGATTGGTTCTCACCTTGTAAGGTCACATCATCTTTCATGTTCCTTGCTTGACCTTATTAACATTAATACCGTCCTTGATGCCAAATTCATCCCTTAGCTTCATTAACATTAAGGGCCCTTCCTTCCCATAATATAGGGGCCATCTCTCATAACTAACCAAGAACCTCCTATCCTTTGATCATCTCCCTTCCAACTATTTAGAATCAAACCTCCTCATCATCCTCTTCCTCCCCTCCAACTATTTAGATCAAACCTCCTCATCATCCTCTTCCTTCAGTGTCCAAAGCCTCTCATCTCATGCATCTATCCCAAATCTTCTTCATTGTCATCCTTTGGGTATCCTTCCCCATGTTTCAATGCCTTACCTAATTTTGTTCTAGATCTTAACCTTCCTTTTCCTTTAACTTTTTAGCGTCCCCTCTATCATAAAGCCAAAGGCCAATGTAGTCAACCCGATCTTTGTTAAGATATACTAAAATGAGTTCATGATTAAGCATGCCATTGTCCATCCCAAATATGCACTTAATATTATATTGTCTTTTATAAGTGCACATAGTAGTTTTGCTAGTGTTTAATGGAGATCAAGGTTCTTATGAGATATGAACAAGGGCTTTCTTGGGCTTTCTTGTAGTCTAGAAGCACTATGAGGTCTCCCTTGAAGTGTATCAAAAGCTTAAAGATACAAGGAAATGTAAAATTACTTCTACAACCCCATAGATAATGTTATACTAACATACATTCATTTTATATATGTGGAATGTAACATTAAGCATTAAAATTGGAAAATAAAACCATCATCATAGGATGAACATGTAATGCTTTTGATTCATAAGCAAATACAAAACTAACAACTCCATTTAGCTTTTAGAAGATAAGCATGGTCAATTTTTTAAATGGAGCCTGAAATAATTATTTGTACGTACATCATGCCTAGGTGACAACATTAGATCACATCAACAGAAAAGATCTCCCAACCCACAACCCAACCATCAACAAATACCAACCTTTTTTTACCCTAGCTTCAAAGGGCTTGTTTACAAATCCAGTAGCCAATGTTAACAGTTTCAATTTAGTTACAAAAGGGATAAGGATTACTATGCCAAGCCATTACTTATGTTGGCTCATTAATTATGCCTTTTAAATTGTAGTAGACTTTTATCGAATTCCTTTATTGTCTTGTGTATTCTCAATGTCTTGCTATGGTACATCCTTATCCTCTTTTTACAATTTCATAAAAAAGAGAGGGCCAACCAATTGAATCTGCAATTGTTGACTTTGCCTCAAGTCAACCCTTTCAAAACAAGGTGCCAACTTAGGGATGATATATAAATCTTGGCCACAAAAAGCTACAAATTGTTCCAATTGTGTCAATTGCTTACCTAAAATAATGGTGGCTCCAACAATGCATGTTTGAGCCTACTTTCTATTTCTCTAGGATGAGTCTTCACATGGGCATGCCTCTATGAATCTACAAATGATCCTAGATGTTGGAGGGCTAAATAGGTAGATTGTGCTATGGGTCATAACTCTCACAATGTTCTCTTCCCAACTAGTGTAGCCTCATGGAGACTTGAATTGATCATCTACAACTTTTGTTCCTTAAAACTTACCATGTCACTTCAGAGGATTGGCAATGGTCTAAGCCTCTACTTTTAATTGCTTTATTTTCTCTCTCATCTCCCCAATGAATTTGTTCCTTTGCTCCATTGAACCCATCCAATATTGAACAACAATGAAGATCAATTAGCTATCTTTAGTAGCTTGGTGCAACTCCTCCTTACAATGTTATAATTTTCAACAAAATATCCCACTTTACCCATTAAATGTTGTTTCTAATTTCTTCCCTAAACTTGAGCATATGTTAACTAATCTTGCTATTCCAAACTAACTAATGTAGTTACCTCCATGTAGTACACATGAACTCAAGTCATTCAGCAGGTTGGCATTCTTAAATATCCACTAAAAGGTTCATATATAGTTTACACAATTTTGGCCACATGTTCTACATGGACACCCAAACAACTTTTTCAACTTTTTCTTTCTATCCATCTTGCCTCTCAAAATCTCAGTCCTAGATCACTTTTGCAAGATGTGCCTATAAATAACTATTAATAAGAAACCTATATATATTCACGTCCATGCTCCATCTTAACAATGCATTGCTCTACCTCAGTTCAAGTCATCCTAATAAAACAAATAGATTTGAAGTGTACTATTGTTAAACATCAATACTGAAAAGCTTGTCCCATAGGTAGCAACCAAATGAGGGGTTGTCCACTAGAAATTGAAGGATCTAAGTGAGATGGTGTTTGAATTTCCACCTCTACATGTTCCATCCCTAATTGAAACAGCCTTAATATGCACTCTTAAATAGCTTCAAACAAGAATATGACTACATCAGTGTGGTCCTAACATACCATAACATGAATTGAGAGCAAATTGGGTCATTGACCTATTATAATTTCATAATGATGAACAAGTTGTAGAGTGAAGAATGTGGCCTAATGTTGTTGGGTATATTCTCTTACATCTCATGATTATCCTCCATATACACATCCCTACTTCTCAGGATCATCTAAACATGCACCAAAACCACAAGGCACATGTGGTGGTTTACCACCACTTCTACCCAAGCATGCATCAACTTGTTCATTGAAAACTTGTACCAAATTAACTTAATTCCCTTAGTCTGAAATTCTACCTTTGAGATGATACGTACTGTGCATTCAGCCCTGGCATACTTTCAAATAACACTAAAAACAATTATCTAAAATGAATTTTCATTTGATCATTATTAATCTAGTTGATGATTGCCCTACAAACCCTTATGTGCATCCCATAATGCATATATAAAATAGGTTATCCTTAACTATAGGTTATCCTTAACTCGATGACCATGCTTTTAGGTAACCGAAATGCATTTGTGATGTCTTTACCTTCCATGAAAAGGTTAGTCAAAACATGAATATCTTGAACATAGATGGGATATGCTATGGCCAACTAAAGAAAAGTCTCATGCACCTTACTTATCATACACTTCGTACACTTTGCACTATGCCACTTTGACTTGGACATGGAAATCTCCCGTCGATGACCTAATAAATTTGATCACTTGTGATTCAATCACTTATGCTTTCTTAGTAAATGTTTTTTGTTACATTAAATAATTTAATATTACCTTATTGTTGGAAGAGTAAGTAAATAAGATGTATTTCTTGATCACGACAAGGCTCCTCACAACCATTTCAAAGACTTCGAGAGAAGGGATTAGGAATCTTTCTTTTCAGAAAATTAAAATTTCAAATTTTGAAAACGATTTCAAAGACTTGGAAAGAAGGGATTAGATCTCTTTCTTTTGGTAATATATGCATTGGAAAATATTAAAAATATATAATTTAATATGGACTAGTCTAATGCTTCTACAAATTCATTTTCTATGAATTCAACATTTCCTGTTAGCCTATTCTCTTTGGATTTCGGTGCCTTCTCAGACATGATGCCATCAGCCAAATCTGTCTCCGTCATTCTGTCTGCTTCCCATGGTATCATGTGTGCATTATTGGAGATCTTGTTCTATCATCCACAAGCATTGTGAGATTTCACTGCTCCCTGCCGTAATTACATAGGTTTTCACTTCTTTTTGATTACATAGGGAAGTCCTTGGCTTAGTGTTTATGCCATAAAATAAAATTAAAATTTTACTTTTATGCATGGCATAAAATAAAATTAAAATTTTACTTTTATGCATGGCATAAAATAAAATTAAAATTTTACTTCTATGCAACATATATTGGTTCACATTTTCTCAATCTTCAAATCTTCATTGTTAAGCGATTGAAACAATGAAAATTATTACACTCACGAACAATGATCAAATTTGAAGGGTGGGTCTTAATTTCAATTGGAAAGGCATTTGTTCCCTTGACCTTTCAGAGATGAAGGGCAATATAAATAATTGTACTTCAATTAACAAATATAAATTAATTAAATCCTTTCACCAAAAAAATGCAAAAAATAAATATTGTTTTTTTAAATTTTTACAATTTAAATAATTGAGCACCTCTTAATATCTACATGAGAAAAATGATATATTTTCAATGAAACTTATTTTAAACACATTAAGTTGTTATATGTGTATCATTAATTTTACAGTTCAGTAACATAACATTCTATTGTATTTTTTCAAGTTGGAGCACACTTCATTATGCAAAAGAAACTTCTTAGACTATGCCATAACCATATTGGGGCATCCATGTGCAATCCAAGCTTGAGAGATGTAAGAATGATAAGAATTGGGAACCTAGGAAAAAATTATACACAACTCGGAAAACATTAAAAAAAAAATTCCTACATACCAAGTAAGTTAGCAAAGCTAGCATAACCGAGCTTAGGGAATCAAATATTTTTGTTCAACACTTGTCGTGAAACATATATGTATGTGATGGAGGGGCCTAAGTCAATTGAATCATTGCAACTCACTGCATGTTTGAGTCTCAACACTTTGCCTTTTAAATTGAACCAAAATACCAAAAGAAGTTTATTAATGGCTAGATTTGAGAAAGTTATAGGTGTGAGTAATTAAGGGCTTGTGGCTCTAAAATTTGTTGTGTTTTGTACCAGTCCATGATTCAATGAATCGATAGTCATAGGTAGGAATTTAAGTTATTTAATAAAAACAATTAATGTGTATAACCTCTATGTCAAAACCGTTTTCCATGTTGATGCAGGCCACTACCCTCTTTATTGTCTTACTAAAAGGCATAATAATGAGGAAGAAGACCTAAAATTATGGACTTCACCTTCAAAGAATTCATTGCAATCACATTGGTAAGGAGTGATAAGATCACAAGAATCCAACATGTCAAATCTCAGTTGATAGAATCAAAGACTTGTATGGCAAATTTTAATATAAGACTTACTTATGGTTGTCTCTTACTCTTTGAGTCTTGACACATTTAATATTTTATGGTTGTCTTTGCGCTTTGACCCAATTCGTATTATAAGGTGAGGATGTGCATGCATAATAATCCTTAGTTATGACCATGAGAGGAGGATTTAAAGAGAAGAGGATGTAAAGACAAGTAATTTTTATATGTATTTTGGTAGCGTTGAGGACAAATGTTTTGAGAAACCACAAATGTTTGGAAGGACGGAGGGAGATTACATCATGATCATGCCACCCATCAAATTGAAGGCTATTCTTCAGCCAACAATTGTTTTTTTAATTTTATTAATAACCATTGTTTCTCCATACCGTGTGCCCAATGAAACCTCTCTATAGCATTGCATACATCGACTTTTGCACAGTTTGTGATCCTAGCTACATGCCATTATTTGTATTTGCATGACATCGAGTGTTCTTTATAGCTGTCGTGAGTCCATGATATTCATGCAAGAAATGAAGTATTGTAGAGGACTTCAAACTGGCCTTTTAAATTTCATTCTAACGAAAAAAAGAGTGGACATTGGTAGCTAGGTTCACACAGGTAGTAGGCACAAATTTCTGAGCTCCTTTCGGGCCTATTAGTAGACTAGTAGTTGTTCTTTTTTGTTATAGTTGTAGTTGTTGACAAAATTTCACACTTTAGATTGCAGCCCCAAGATCGGGAGTCAGAGTCACATCTCGATGGCTAGTGCCTTGTAGTCATCAATGATAAATGGCCATCTTGCACAACTAAGCAGTGAGTGCATGACATGAGTGAGTAAGTGATTATAATTTATCATATTTCCAATGTTATGAATGATAAGTTGAACTTTATAGCATAGGAATTTTAACATCTTGAGAAACTTATATGGATGGGTAATTTCAAATGTTGCCCTTCTTTTGAAATGTCGATATAAATTATGCCCTTCTTAATTGGAAGGGTAAAATTCAGATTTTAAATTTTTTTTGAAGAGAAATTTTAACTTTACACTTCTGGGAAGTGCTAGAACCCTTTGGAAGGTCTGGGAAGGGTTCAATTTTGAACGTTGGCCACGAATACCTTGGGATATATGCAAGATAACATACTTGATTAGCAGGTCTATTGGACCAAGAACACTTACATTTTTGAGAAAATGAGGTTGGTCTTCTAACATAATGTGGGAGACCAATACATAATACAAGTAACCCACTGCTTGTAAATTTATCTTTTGACTGGAATAATGGTTGCTCCAACATAAGCTTTCAATTCCTAAGTGAAACCCAGAGGCTTAATTGTATGAACTTGGAAGACATGGTGCTCGATTGCAAGAGGATGGAGACAAGATAAAACTAGAGGTGCTGCAATCTAGTAAAGGAAAATAGTCATAAGTTATGCATCTCCATGATATTTTCCAAAGAACCAAGGTATAAAAAACGTAAGGTAGAACCCAAAAATCAATTGTTGATATAACTCAAATCAATAGTTTCATCTAAATGCAAGGTGTGACCATCAATATGTTTAAACAATGGGCTTTACTTGTTCATCGCATTTTTTGATTTTTTGATTTTTTGATTGAGGGAGATTTGCTTCCATACAAGTGAGATTCATTGTCTTCATCATGTCAAAAATGGAAGGGATTGTTTGACAAAGTCTTAGGTCATGCAGATTGAGAAATAATTGTTCTCTTTAGATCTTTTCTCCTTTGAAAGGATTGAGGACTACCTGGCTCGTGTGAAGGAATTATAGTTGAAATTTGGTGAATTGGGAAGAACTCTTTGACGAAATACATACAACTCATTGCAATGATCCTCATGACCATGAAGACACCCTATTATGTATTCTATTCGACATTCCACGATAGTAGGAAATTTTGAAGACATGGTAAGGGCTATATCTTTTTTTAACCACAGGAACTTGTAACTCATAGATATTACCTAGGCTAGGCCTATGTAAGGGATATACCCTTGATTTCATTCTATGGAATGTTGATTAGGGCATAGTAGAAATTGCTTGATAAGGGAAAATTAAGCATTTGGTAGCACACCAATTTGTTGAAGGACAAAGGTTGACAAAATCACATTGAAAGAGGTCGACTGGTAAGTCAAAGAAAAGTTGAGAGTGCATTGATTAGATTGAGAAGAAGAAGTGTGATGAGTCAACAAATAAGGGCAAGAAGAAAAAGAATTGTCATTATTGTGGGAAATTAAGACATATGGAAAAGGCTTGCTGGAAGAAAACCGACAACTTGGAAGAGAAGGTCAAGAAATTTGAAGCAGATGTGTTGACCAATGTTCAACACCGATTTCCAGAAGGTATGGTAGATAATTATAATACATTTTTTGTTAGTAATTCATAGGTCCTACATGTTGACACCGCTTAGTGGATAGTTGACTTTGGTTGTACCCATCATATGGCTAAAGATACTTTTCTCTTTTCTTCCTTAAGTGAAGGTGCATAAAAAAAACTTTGTAGCAGATGATTATGCACTTACTTGTTGGTTGTGGTAGCATTGAATGTAAAAATGGTTTGATTACCAATGTGTATCATGTACCCAACTTGAGTGCCAATTTGTTGTTGGTACCCCATCTTACTTAGATTGGCAAGCCTAGTTGGTATTTTCTAAATCAGTTTGTTGTGAAGGATGTGAACAATTGGGAAATTGTTGTTGAAGGGTTCCTTGACCCCAAAGATGAATTGTACAAGTTCCTTAATAATCCCAAGAGTGATATTGGACAGGTTGCACTCATAGCTCAAATCAATGACCATAATAGAGTTTGGAAAGAATCACACTTGAATTTATGAAGCTTGAAATTGATGGTGAAACATGACATGGTTGTTGGACTATTTAAGACCATTCCTCTTAACAATGTATGTGAAGGATGTGTTCCTGGTAAGCATCACTAGGGTCCCTTTGAGATTGGAAGGCATGGAGAGTGAAGGTCCAACTTGAACTAGTGCCTAGTGGTCTTTGTTACATGAATAAACCATTACTTGCAGGCGTGGTGTATATTTCAACCTTCATTGACAACTTTTTAGGGGACACTTGGGTATATTTATTGAAGAATAAGAGTCATGTCTTCGAAAAATTCAATAAATTTAGGGCATTATCTAGAGAGACTTGCTATTTCAAGTATACTTTTGTTCAAATGACATTTCTCAACTATATTAGGTGCAATGTAACTATTGCTAGCTCCAGAATCAATCAAAACAACTATAGTTTTATTAGTAATCTTACATGTTACCTCAATCATTTGTGATAGGTGGTCAACTTGCCTCCCATCCAGGGCTGCACAGATCCTCTGAGCACTTCTACCTACATCTCCAACAGTTGAAGCTTCTTTAATGTTGTGAAGGTTATTCTTCTTACGTGAGCAATGATTGGAAAAGTGATTTTACTTACATATCCAACATTCCATAGGTGGTATTTTCCCTGAAGGCTCTTCCCTTGGTTACCCTTGTTGATAGGAATTATCATTTCTGAAATTTGAAGTTTGGAAACATTTATTTTGCTGCTCCTGTTTTTTTCTTCTTCATATCCTTCCAATTCTTTTGATATGGGGCCTTGCTCTTATTCTATTCATATAAATGTTTTTCCTTCCAGATGGCATCCTTAAGGTTCCTTGGTCTATCATACTAGATTTTACCTCTATAAGATTAAGGAAGACCAGTTAGGAACCTTTGAATATTTACCTTCTCATCTTTGATGAAGTCTGCATACTTCAAAAGTCCCAAAAAATTCTCATAGGAATCCATAGTCATGCTTCCCAACTTAAGCTCGAAGAACTCTTCCATATTTTTGTCATAGTAATTCCCAGAGAGGCATTCCTTCTGGAAGTACTTTGTAAATTTCTTCCAAGAGATTTTGTCTTCGTTGATGTCTTTTAGCTTAACTAGCTGATCCCACCAGATAGATGCCTTTCCTTGCAAATGGTATATGGCTACCCATGCTTCCATATTAGGCGTGTATTGGTGCAATTGGAAGAACTTCATGAGTCCCAACAACCATGCTTCAACATCTTCTCCTTGATTTACTTCTCCATCAAAAGTTGGGGGCTTGATTCTTCTAATCTCTCTTACTGGTTCATCTCGAGTAGACCTCCTCTTCTTGTATCTCACCAGATATCTTTCAGGACTACTCTTTGTATTGCTTGATGCATACCCCTTCTTTCTCTCTGAGTGATAAGGTATTCTTGAAGATGATCTAGACCTCACATAACCTCTTTTGTGACTCTTTTCAACGGATCTTTGGATGGTATTCAATGATTTTAGATCATTCATAATCTGCTCCTGGATATAAATTATCCTTTCATTATCATCTCTACACTTCCTCACTAAATCCTCCAAGCTTAATGGTTCAATGCTCCTCTTATGTCTAATTGACCTTCTTCCCGCAACAAACTCCTCTTCAATACTATATGGTCTCTATCCTTCCTCAAAATCCATCTCCAATCTCTTACTTCCTACTGTTGAACTTATACTTGTTGAATCTTTAGTCTTCATAGGTTTGATTAAAATATCAGTTTAGTGGTCACATCGCTTGCTCAATCAATCACTGTGAATTGCAATGTGTTCATTATCAACATTATGTTTGTAACTATACATTGGTATAAGTTCATTATCATTAAAACTACTTTTCTTATGGTTTATAAAGTAACTAACCAACATATCTAAGTTACAATCTACCTCATTGGACAAGGGGGATATAAATCCTTCCAATATTTCTCCTTACTGGATGAGCATCAAGTCCATAGCCATCCAAATCTAACAGTTTAATTAAATAACTCACATGTGAAACTATATTAAGGTGCATGCATCCAAGTTATCTAATGAAAATGCATGTTTACAAAGTGACTTGAAACTTCACAAAAGGCCCAATAGTCGCAGTGTTGAAACCTTAAGCTCTGATACCACTTGTAATGTCCCCAACCCTTAAGACAAGGAAAAAGGTTCTAAATTTCAGTTTAAGAACAACACAATAAGGTTAGGACAACTAGCCATTAAATGAATAATTAAAGTTATAACTTTAATAAACATTACTAAGGTTGCATTACTTAATTAAATAATTCGTCGCCCTTAGTTAAACAATCTCAACACTTAATAAAATCTAACACCATTAAGTTTAAGTTCATAATCACATTCAGTGCATGAATAATGAATCTAATATCAAAGTGTGATTAAGGTCCTATATTAAATTCTTATACTTCGTAAATATTATTAAAACCATAGTTTATAATTGTCAAGTATTGTGTCGTTAGTTGTTTGCAAATTTAATTAGTTTGTGGTGTTGTTCGGTGTGTGATTTTAGTGAAGATAAAAAATAAGGAAAACACACATCAAGAAACATATGTAGGCTTTAACCTACAATCACACCACAACCAAAGCAAAACAAAAGGCACCGACTGCAATCACAACCCACAAAATCACCCCCCAATGGTTGTCCCCTACAACCATTTTTCACTAATATATTTTAGATTGCATGGCTGCCTACCTCCAGCCATCAATCAATAGTACATTCAGGTTACATTATCAAAACTCATATATGCAAATAGGAGAAGATCCATGCAGAACATTTCCAATCTAACAACTGGTGCGCTCAACCTGGCACCAAGAAAACTGCCGGACCAAAATGAACATATCTTGGTCATTCAGAAAGATTTTTCAATGAAACGAAAGGTGATCCTTACTAGAAACGTGGTTATGAAAACAATGGAACATGCCCCAAAGCATAAAAAACAAAATAGAATGGTGATACAGAACATATGGTTGCGCCCCTCCGAGTACCATAGAGGCATAGTTACAATTTTTGAAGAAGAGAAAGAAGATCAAAATGAATATCATCTTGGATTCGAATCCTATGGAGTCCATTCTTCTTGTAACCAGATTGTGACATACAATAATCAAACATATAGATAATTCAATTCAACCACCGTTGCACATAATCATCATAATAACATGTTAAAACATAAATAAAATAATATGAGAAATACTTATATCAATATATGGGCAATTGGTTGCAACATGATGAATTTCCTCCCAACCGTAGACACTATCAATCATTTTTCGCTTGAAAAGGTCACCCCCAAGCTAAGACCATGGATTCATAGGTAGATGAAGACTTAGTCTAGCCATTCTCGGAACTACTTCTTCTGAGAACCACAATGCTTCCCACAACTACTTTCCAATCTGTCTCCTCTGCCTACGGGATACGACCTAGCTCGCCATTTCCATTTCTTGCCTTCCTGTGTGAGAAATTGGACTAGTAGAGTGATAGAATGGAAGAAAAAATAAAACAACTAGACTAACTCTAAGTCTCAATATACTCCCACTACTACCAACATTCCCAACATGAATAGATATCACGAGTCACATGGTCTAAAGCTCAAGATTAACTTCAACAAGGAGAAGGCATATGAATTTATAACACAAGGAGGCCAAATCTAACCTAAAGGGATCAAATCCAATTAGAGAGAGGTAAGGTTTAAGCTTCATCATGGAGACTTAACTTGAATTAGTGGAGTGGTGGCTTAGTGAAAAGATTCCCTTTCCTAAATTAGCACCATGAGGAGTTACCGAAAACTAAGGAGTGGAGCCATGAAGAGCACATGGAGGCACAATAATGCATAAAGGGGGTTACAAAACGTCAAGGAGGGTGAAATACGTGAGATAAGGCATCCAATAGGGTCATAATTAATATCGAAGCACAAAAATAGGAACATCAATGCATAGTGTAAGAGTGGAAGCTAGAAAATAACTTACAACCCCTAAAAGCTATGAAAAAGGTTCATAAATGACCAAAAACACATAAATGTGAGGGAATATCTTTCCAAGGAGGGAGCCCTAGGAAAGAGGGGCCCACTTAGGTGTGCAAAATCTGAAATATTAATTCCATAGTCCATAAATATTGAGAATATGGGTCCTTTGTACAAAGTTTGGGTGACCAACATTATAAATATCACCAAGGTACAAATATGAATTGGGATTGACAAACTTAAGCCAACAACAAGTTATAAGGTGCTAGGGATATCCCCACTCCCCCTCACTTTGTGGAATCCATGGTCCCTTATACTCTTTTAGTTGTCTTTACTGAGCCAATTGTTTATTTAATCAATAGTAACAAGTAACAACATTCAAAGATAATAAAGATGCTAGTAATAACATTAACATTAATAATAGTGCCAAAGTCCAAAGTCACGTTATCAAACATTAATCATAATTCCTTAATCAAATTAATCATGCAAACGAGCATAAGTCCACAATCATATAAAATATCGTAAGTCCATAATGCAAAAGAACACAAGTCACATGAAGGATCATAAGTTCGGGGCTTAACAACTGAGATATTATAACAAGGTAGAAGTTGAATGTGGTAAAAATATATATTAGAATGGTCCAAATCATTATATCCTCCACAAGGTAGAAGGATAATCCGTTGATCATATATTTGTTGCTTGTCCCTTATCCTTATCGGTTTGGCAGGAACTACTTCGAATGGCAAGTGGCTCCAATTTGTTGAAAATATTACCCTATTAGAATGCTTTGAATCCCTGATGTTAGATCTAATTGTGTTGAACCATAGAGATCTATGTTGATTTTTTGTATTGGGATTATTGCTATGTAGAATAAAATTATTTTTTAAGGGACTAACATGACGCATGGTCTAGTGTCCCTCAAAATTAGACTCTTTTATAGAGAAGGTTCGAAGGCTCTGAAATTGAAGGCAACAAGGATACTCAAGAAACCAACCATTGATTATTTAAAATACGAGGGTTTCTTTGATGGTGCGAGTCAAGCAACCTCTAGGTATGTGTGGCTCTGGGTTATACTTTTTATAAATAATCATCATTCATTCACTCCCAAATATGTCGTCGGGAATGAAACTAATACTAGAGCATAATTCTTCACACTATGTATTGTAATCAGATTTGTTACACATTAAGGTGTAAAAGACTTATAGTTGACGGGGAACTTAAATATGTTGATGGATTGGTGTAATGAAAAGTGTCAATTTACAATCTTGGCCCTGGAAACCATTATGCATAAAGTGAAAAAATAAAATCTAGTTTTGATTTTATATCTTTATCAAATATCTCTAGAGAATTCAATGCTCATGTAGTCTCTCTCTCAAAGTCTGCTCTCAACTTGAAGGAAGGTATTCTGTTTTTCAAGAAGTCAAGGGAGAAATGGCCTATCCTAAAATATCACTTTCACTTGTATGAAAATTGAGGTAGACTGCTATAGACATTGAAGGGGTTTATGAATTATATTGGAAAGTTTTTTAAGGTTAAACATATGGAAGACTATAATATGTAGCCATAGGTTAGGGTTGTGAACACACTTGGTATTCTTAAAGTCCATGAAGTTGGCTAATGTATATGCTGATTTCACACGCGGAATACCAAATATGATGATTATTTCTTAGAAAAATATAAATAACCAATAATTACGCCGTAGGCGTTTTCACAATGGAGATGCAGTCTCAAAAGATTCCTCATCTCCCTGGCCATTAACATTTCGACACGTGTCGCGTCATCTTAGAGAATGAAGATTGGAAAGGTGTTGTGTCTCGATTTCCCTGTCAAACATCTCCACGCAAAGGAAATCATTCCCATGCTGACCAAATGGCCGCCTGTTACAGCTATTGCCGCACATGATTGATTGATTGTCCTTACCTTTTTTTTCATGCATGTATGCTCATCAATTTTTGTTTATTTTTTTAGTGCACTTTAGTTGGGTCCCTGATTCTACAATCTCGATTCTGGAAATTTTGTCGCACAAACCACAGGTGTTCTCTGCATTATGACCAGTGCTGCGCATGAATGGATTGATGGACTTCAGTTGAGGATCCTTCTTATGAGTTGGTGTTTACCTTGTTTTTGCGATAGGTGGCTTGCTTATTTTCACTACACTTCTATATGTTGTCCTAAATGACCGGTCCTGGCAAATTGTTTTTACAGGGTTTCGTTGTCCTTCACTACAGTTCATTTCTTTCAATTCGGCATATCCCTTGCCAAGTTTTTTTGAAAGTTTCAGTCCAACAATTTATCTGGGTTTAGGCTAATATTTTCTCGAGGGATTTTCTGCCTTTAGGATCTGTTGCGATTGCAACTGTTCTCCCCAAATTTCTTAAATTTGGGTCCCCTCCTCATAATTTAGAATTGTTTTAATCGTTGGACCCTTGAGCCTTTTTGGGTATGCTTTATTTTCGAATGACTTTGAAGATTGATTGTTAGCCTGTTTTAAAAGTGCTGTGTTTGAATTTCGTGATGGGTCGTGAATGTGAGTCTATTTTGCTAGCCGAGGATAAATCAAATCTTTTTTTCTTTAAGGCCGCTATTGCGGAAGTAGAGCGGGTTTAACCTTTGCTGATTCTTAAAGCTTTTTGAGCACTTAATGTTTATTGATCAGGCGTCTTACTATGTTAAATCAGCGGCTGATAGCCTTTTCCTGTCCGTCGTTGCAGCTCCCAAATCGATTATCCATCCGAAGTATGAAGAGCTCCGACTGCCGATGCATGTTGACCTTTTCGTCGCATACCCGTAGCGTTTTCTTTTCCGCCGTTGCGGATGGGAAAGTCTTTTGGCTTCCGATGTAATGTCTTCCGACTTTCGATTGAGATTTTCCCGCCCGCGTTTCAGATGTCTCTAGCTCTTGTCTCTTCCGCCGTTGCGGCTGGGAAATTCATTTGGCTTCCGATGTTGTTACCTATCTGACTTTCGATTTAAGGCTCTCCCGCCTGCAGATTGGTCTACCCTTTCGACGTTAGTTTTTGAGCCGCCAATTTTTTCCCGTTTGCCGTCATTGGTGATGTTTGTCGAGCTTGTAGGTGGACAAGGTAGGAAGGTTGGCGTTGTTAAAATTCCTAGAACAGGTGGTGCACCTGGCCATTTCTTATGGATTAGCCATTTCAGTTGATTTAAATTGACGTTTTATTTTAGGATATGACCCCAGTGAATGATGCATGTTGTTTAACTGCAGGAAGATCCACAAGGTTGCTGATATTGCCGTGGCGCGGGTAGAGTAGAAGACAAGAATGATGACGATATAGGCACGAACCTGACGACCTGTACGTTACTAAATGGCTCATGAGGGAATACAGATAACGTAGCGGAATGTAAAGCAACAAGGGCATAGATCTGAAAGGCTTGTCAGTTACTCAGCTGATAACGAGCTTGCGCAGAAAAAATGAAAAAGAAGGGATATGAAACGCCCGAAGAACCGAAGAGTCACACGTTTGGGGGGAACCCAAGCGGTCCGCTGATTTTGGTTTAAATATTTCAAAGTAGAACTTAGAACATGACTTTTTCCCTGGAAAAACTTGTACACCATTTTCTTGTAAGAGGAACTATTTCATTTTACAATCAGAAACTGCAACTTTTGCCTGCTGGGGAAACCGAAATGTGGAATGTATCAATGTGATTAAATGAACAATGTTGAAGGGGAACTATTTCATTTTCAACTGTGTTTCATTAACTGTGAGAGTGTTTAACTTCCTGAACCTATGTTCTTGTTGAATGTTCTTCAGTATATTTTTGTGATGTTTTCCCCCATGAGTAATAAATGTTGTCCATAAACAATTGGCTATCTGGTTGTTCAAATATCTGTAATTGTTCATGTGTCTTGAAAGAAGTATCAGCTATCTATAACTCTTCATAATGCATGTACAAAATATATTACTCACCAATGAATGATAATCCTGCTCACTAGGGATAGTTTAGGTAGTTAGTTTTAATTTCTTGTTGTATGTGATTTAGATGCTTGTGAATGCTAAGACAAGAGGTGAGAACCTGCGCATCACGTTTTGACTGCTCCTTGCATCTTATCACCCTGCATGGTTAATTAGGCACTTGCATATCATACTTAAGTCAAAAAATACAAAAATACACAGTGGACCAGGCCGCAACCAGTAAAGCCTTTGTTTTTGTTACTTTGACCTACGGTAGCCGGACCGCAAACCAGACGGATTCCCCATACCAAACAGTCACAGGATAGTTGGGAACGTTGATTGGGGAGAATCCCTTACTGTTGTTTCCTGTGAATTTTCGGGCCTCAATAGTTTTGGCGCTAGAAGGAGGGCCGCCAGTGCATGGCTGGCTGCGGAAACCTGTTTTCCCGAGATTATTCCACCGGTAACAGTTCTGAAAGCAGTGGGATTTATAATCCAATTCCAGAAGAAAGAGAACATCTATATTCTATTGGCAACAAAGTTGTTAATGATCTGAGAAGACACACCAGGGCATATGTAAAGAAGATTGGAGGATTGCCAATCATACCTGAATTGCCCAGAAGAGAATACAAAAAGAAATATCTTCCTGTAGTAGAAGACTCAGTGTTGGTTGGAGACTGGGAAGAAC
>LPNX010159027.1:430110-460117 GCA_001517045.1 Pseudotsuga menziesii | reverse complement strand
TGAACAATGTTGAAGGGGAACTATTTCGTTTTCAGCTGTGTTTCATTAACTGTGAGAGTGTTTAACTTCCCGAACCTATGTTCTTGTTGAATGTTCTTCAGTATATTTTTGTGATGTTTTCCACCATGAGTAATAAATGTTGTCCATAAACAATTGGCTATCTGGTTGTTCAAAAATCTGTAATTGTTCATGTGTCTTGAAAGAAGTATCAGCTATATGTAACTCTTCATAATGCATGTACAAAATATATTACTCACCAATGAATGATAATTCTGCTCCCTAGGGATAGTTTAGGTAGTTAGTTTTAATTTCTTGTTGTATGTGATTTAGATGCTTGTGAATGCTAAGACGAGAGGTAAGAACCTGCGCATCACGTTGTGACTGCTCCTTGCATCTTATCACCCTACATGGTTAATTAGGCACTTGCATATCATACTTAAGTCAAAAAATACAAAAATACATGGTGGACCGGGCCGCAACCGGTAAAGCCTTTGTTTTTGTTAATTTGACCTACAGTAGCCGGACCGCAAACCAGACGGATTCCCCATACCAAACAGTCACGGGCTAGTTGGGAACGTTGACTGGGGAGAATCCCTTACTGTTGTTGCCTGCAAATTTCTGAGCCTCAACAGGATCTCAGTTTGTGGGGTCAATTTGGTCGTGGTTATGTTTCATTGTTGCTTCAGTCGATCTAATACACTTTGCCCATGTCCCTTCATCCACATTAATGCTTCATCAATGCATTGTTGCTCCATTAATGCAAGAAAGTTTGTCATTTGATTCAGACATGGGCATATATCTTCATTTTTTCTCACCTTATGACGATCTCCAAGATCTTCTTATGATACTCAATTTACCTCATTTGCTGCTGCACCTCCTTTGCTTTGTACATATAAACAGGCCTTCAGGTAACCACTATTTCTTACTGTTTGTATTTTCTTTGCTTATATTGATTTTGCTGTGTTTCATTTACATTAGATAGTTTTTAATAGAGGTTTTCACACCTTGTTAAATTTGCAGGTATTCCTTAGGTCTTTTTAATTGTTTTGAATATTCATTTAGTCTGCTTATGAGATGGTTAAACACTGTTGCTCTATTTGAATTGAATGTGACTCTTGCTTTGTTGCAAAAATATTGTGATCTGTATTGGTTATGTCATGCTCTGTCAAAAAAATGATAGGTATTAGTTTTTAAGCTAAATGAAAATGTTGCTTATGAGATGGTGAAACACCCTTGCTCTATTTTAATTGACTCTGACTCCTGCTCTGTTGCAAAAGGACTGTGGCTTGTATTGGTTATGTGGCTTCATAACGGTGTAATACTCATGCCATGTCAATAAAATGATGGGTATTAGTTTTTATAATGCACTTGTTTTAGGTAAGGAACTCAACCTAAAGCTGCAAGGCCACTATAATAGTGGGAGCTTCTGCCTTCCACATTCCGCTGTCCGACTTACGGTTTCCACACTGCAGAATGCAGAGATAGAAGCTTTGGTGTTTTTCTTCGGAAAATAATCTTCTTCCGCTTTCCCAAGTACGGAATGCAGGACTTCGATACGTTTTTTAATTTACATTTAGGAAAATTTGGCAGATTTAAATGTTCAACAATATAAAACTTTATTATTCCTTTTCATGCATAATAATTTATTTGATTTTTTTTTAACAAAATGAAGTTGATTCAAATAAAAAACATGTTAAATAAATGATAAATACAATAATAAGAAAGTATAATAAAAATTCTTTATGTAAATAGAACTTGGGTAGCGATTCCGCATTCTGCTTTCTGCACTACGATGTACATTTCATATGTCAAACTTGTAATGCAAAATCAGTATATAAATCAACACATTAATACATCAACAACCTATGATCAGTATACCACAAATATAGAGGAATAACTCAAAATTGATGAAACAAATTTAATAAATAACCATAGAACATAACATGAGTAATAGTGTTATTTTATTCAATTGCAAAACATTACAATCTTTCAAAAACTACAAAGCTTTTCTGATATGTATTTTGTTGTCCTTCTCCAGTATTGATCAGTGAAAAAATGTTGTTTAGGGCTTTCATCGTCAACTGTCCACTTGACTAGGTCGATATATGGCATACAACCAAGTTTGAATGATTGAAAATGACATAGGTAAAAGGGGTGTCATTTCTTAACATACAAATATGCAGGCTAACATCAGTCTCCACAAATTGTACCAATTTAGAGGCCAAAATCTTCGCCAAATTTAGAGGCAGACCAATAAAAAAGAACGCAGAGCGAGTTTAAAATAAGGATTGACTTAGTAGAGGAAGAAGTTACGTGGAAAGAATATGAACAGAGAGAATAAAGCATGAAACACTAAACGACTTTAACAAAATTGAAGTTTTCCGATTTTCAATACCCGGAGGTCGGAAATCGGAAATAGGAACTTCAACATTTATTTATTTGAAATGACAAAAACTTATGAGATCCGAAATGTCAGAAATCAAAAATCACAACATAGGGTGTTCCTTATTGGAAAACATAGGATTTTTGAAATTCGAAATGTCGAAAATAAGAAATCGGGGAATCGAAAATCAGAACATAGGGTGTTCCTTATTGAAAAACATAGGATTTCCGTAGTCCAAAATGTCAGATTCCATATTTTTAATTTCTTTCTTGCCGACTTCCGCTTTTCGCTATGAATAAAGCGGAAAGCGGAAAGTGAAAATCAGAATTTATATATTTTTATTTAACATTTCATGCTTTTCGACTTCCGATTTCCTCACGCGGAAATCCAAGCTTTAATGTTTTTCTTCACAAATTTATTTTCGTCCACTTTCCGAAGAACGACATGCGGAATGCACAACTTCGATACATTTTTAGTTCAAATAATTTTTCATTCCGATTTCTGCTTTTCGCTGTGCAGAATGCAGAAGCCTGGAATGCCAAATCCAAACTTTCCCAAACTTTCTATTTCCGAAGTTTCTGTTGCGTGCTTTAATTTCAACTTTTCACTATCTTGCCGAGTTTCTAATTTCGCCCAACAAAACACAGAAAAAATAGATTAAAACCTTGGCCCAAAAGGCGTGATTCTATATTTGTCATAATCCACATTTAATATTTATAACATATAATGAATAACAACAACCGGAGTTATGAAATATGTTCATGCAAAGATTTTTTTTTTCATATATGCATTTTAGTTAGGTCACATGAATATGTTACATTGCAATTTTTTTTCTTCATGCCGTGTTTCATTCCATAGGAAAAAATAACCATCAAGTTATGGAGACTATGCTAACTAAAGATTCTATTTCACTATTGCTACATGGTGGTGTCAACCTTTTCCCGCTGGTACATGTCTCCTCATTAAACCAAGTGAAATCACTCAACTCATCATCTATTTAGTTTTGAATTTCTATCTCAGACGGCCTTCACAAGCATGAGCTATTGCTTCCAGTTATATATAATGTTCTTGTAGAAAATGGACAGCTAAAAGAAGGAACTATAATCAAAGTTACCCGATGTACATGCAACATTGTACATAATGTAATGTACGTTTAATTTCATTGTTCTCTTTTTCTCACTAAATCAATTTCACACTATTCATGCATCCAATGTTTTTCTCTCCCATTGAACCCTAACATACTTTTTCTCACAGGACTATCGCATTTCTTGCACTCAAAGTTGTCACAGTGGATGTAACAATTATTGGAGATCCTGCACCTTACCACTTACTTGTACCTTCTCCATCGCAGAGTAGTTCCTCTGTTCCAGTCAACCCTATCTCAATAAATGAAAACCCTGGCTTGGCTACATTGACTATTCCATTCATATCACTCTCCTGTTCTAGCAAAGTTTAGAACATTCAAGGTCGAGTTACTGCCAAGACAAACATACATGAATATGAAAACTAATGAGGGTCTGGAAAAGTGTTTGGATTTGACCTTGTTAATTCTTCACAAGCTGAAATACATATATTTGCATTCAATGAATTGGAACTCTTTGTATGACGAAATACAAATAGGTATAGTGTACATTGTATCAAATCGCACTGTCAAAGCATCCAATCCAATTTTCAACCATTTGAAAATCCATAATGATATTTTCCTAGGTTCCTACTCAACCATCCAACCATGCTTAGATGAATACCCCTTAATACCTTTATATCAATTTAACTTTAAAACTATTAAGGAGATTCAAACTATACCGGTAAATTCCATGGTTTACCTTGTTGGACTTGTCATTTCAGTTTCACCTACATCCATGATACAAAAATGGGATGGTGTTGAGACTGTTAGGTGGACCATTGGACTATGTGAAATGTCAGGCTATAGTATTGACATAACACTTTGGGGAGAGCATTGCCAAACTCAAGGAGCCGAGCTTTCTAGCCTTTGTGGTTTACCTACTCCTCTAGCTGTAGCAATCAAAGGTGGTCGTGTTACAAATTTTAATAGAAAACCTGTTGGCACTATCTCCAACACTACTATTTTTATAAACCCAAATATTGAACAAACTTCAGTTCTCCAGAAATTGTTTCATGACAATGGATTTCGTTCAACATCACCATCTTTGAGCCGAAAATTCAATGCCTCTCATTTCGCTCCTCGTAAAATCATTACCATCAATGAGCTACAAACTCTTCAACCATTTAAAAAGCCTGTTTGGTACTCTCTTGTTGCAACCATAAAAAATGTTAACATGGATGACTTTCATTTCCTTGCATGCCCTCTTTTTGTTGATGGTATACAATGCATGAAAAAGATTGCCGACAAAGTTTGAGACATTTGGAATTGTGGTAAATGTGATGGGGAGTTTCTTCAATTTGACTACCGATACATACTAAAGGTTGACTTGGAAGATGTCATTGGATACGTTCATGGTGTGATAAATTTTGATGATGCTGCAAACCAACTCATGGGCATCTCTGCAAAAGACATGTGTCTTCTCTCAACTGAATCAACATTGAAATAGTCTAGAGGATCTGCAACAAACAATTACTTCTTACTCTTTTAGTTAGAACAGATACCTTCGGTGGAATTGCATGCCTAAAAGTTGTAATTGTCATGGTTGAAAACACATAATCGACAATTTAAGATGGATACATAAATATATAGGTTTTTTCGACCTGATACACAAGCATATTCTTTATTGTCTGTAATGAATGCTTTCAATTATCTATTTTAAGTCCTTATTTCGTACTTCAACATAACATGGTCTTTTTTTAAACTCCCTTATAGCACTTCTATTTTGCAGTCTCATACTTCCACTCTACAAGCTATCACTTAGCGTTTTTTACCTAAATTGTTGATGCAACCTATATGGAAACTTTTGAATACAATACTAATTTTCTATTGTGTTTATTTATTAAATAAACAACTTTATTCTCTTGTTTCTTAGCACAAGTTTTCATTCTTATGTACAGAATAATATTTTTTTTTTTCATATATCATTTTTCATACTACACTTTTTTCTTCTATATTGCTGCTTTCTTACAATTATCAAGGTAGGACTTGAAAAAAATAAATTATTCCATCAATATTTTTTTTTCATATATCCTTTTTCATACTACACTTTGTTCTTCTATATTGCTGCTTTCTTACAATTATCAAGGTAGGACTTCAAAAATATAAATTATTACATCAATATTATTTTAAGGTACATTTTTAGTTCCAAATATGCAATCAGTTAACATTTTCTTTTTATCTTCTACTTTATAGCGATATACTTTGCAGCTAATACATATAGAGAATGTGTCGCTACCAGCAATTAGAGCTTCAAAGTCTTTAACAACTTTACTATTTTCTTGTAGGAATTATGCCAACTCATGACAATGAACAAGCCAATGCATGAAGAAGAGTTGTATATGCACAGAACACAAATAACAACAACAAGAAACAACGTCTTCTTTACAGAGTTGCTCGTCTACCTGTGGATATGTATTCTTCAATTTCTCTTTCCGAACCTTCCGACAGAGCTTCACTTCCATCACCTATGCTAAATCCATCAAACACCCACCTCAATGATGCACGATTTTGTAAAAAAATGGACCAATTGGCTGATATGAATGTCTGCTCGATTTGGAAAGAATGTTACCCTGGTATTGTAACAAAAAGGTTCCATGATGCATACACTTGTTCTCGTTGTATTCTAGAATGAAAAGGCCATTGCTTTTCATTGGAAAACAATATGGACCTAGGCACCCAACCACCTATCCTTGCTCATTAGTTGTGCTAACCCAATATTACAAGTTACACATGCTCATGGTGGTCAATATGAATATTCTAGACATACTATTTGCTTCCCCCAAAACATTTCCAATATTTCCAAATACCTACCCCATTTAATATCAGAACTTGACATCCTTGTTGTTCTCAAATGAAACTCTACAAACAATCCATATGAACTGTTTGTTAGTCGAACACGTGTTCTTGTTGCCCTTCAATACAAAATGGAAAACTACCCATACTACAAGGATGTACAGGTCAACCCAATTGCATTGGCTTCTTTTCCTCTTGTTTCAACACACATTTCACCTTGGATTCCGCATGTTAATAGCAATGCTACATTATCTCATCAACAAAGCTTGTCCTCTACAGTTCAACCACCAAATTCATTTGAACCCTATGAATTAGAATCCTCCTCTTTTATTTCAACACAAACTAATTCTAGAACTGAGGTTGAAGAAATGAGACAGTTGTTACACATACCGAATATCCCACTACCACTTTCCATTGATTGCCCCCCTATAGGCATTTCCCCTATCAATGAGTACAACACATAAGGCCTTCTTTCCATGGCTTTTCCAACTTTGTTCCCCACAGGTGCAACAATGCTTAAACAACCACGCATTCATGAGGTTGATATGCACAAATATGCACTTCACCTAATTCACTATCATGGCAACAAATTTGGCCAACATCCTCGGTTCCGGTACTACATATACAATCTAGTTATGCGTCATTGGAGTAATGCTACTGCCTCTATTTTTGTCAAAATTAATCTTGAAGATACACTACGTCTGAAAATACTTGAGCTTGTTAACCAATTGCAAGACATGCCTAATCAAAAAATTGGTGAGTGGGTCGCAAGGTTTGGGCCTTCATTACGTGGAACACTCTCATATTGGAACAAAAGTAGAGCTGAACTGACAAATATGATCAATAAACAAGGTACACCAACGCTCTTCTTTACCCTTAGAGCAACTGACATAAAATGGACAGATTTGCATGCTCTAATGACTGCTGGACATCCTACCTATTTAGCTCAATCCTACTAATGGAAGTTTCACAACATCATATCAAATCCACATATTACATCACAATACATGCACAATAGATTCAAAACATTCCTTCAAGAGGTGCTTGAAAAAGGTTTTCATATAACAGATTCTTGGTGTAGGTATTCTACCATCTCTTACTTCTTATTCTTCTCTTCATATTTCTCACTTTATACAATTCATTTCTAATATATTCCTTTTCCTGCCATGTAGGTATGAATGGCAGCATAGAGGATCCACAGACATTCATGGTTTTATTTGGTTGGCAGATGCACCAAATATGGACACCTTAGAATGGGAAGATGTTCTTGTAGTTGAAGCTGCAATTTTTTTTGGACACATATGTTACAGCTTGTAATCCTCGTAATTCCCACTTGCCAACATTTGGGTTACACCATTCTACTACAAATGATCCATGCAGTCTTGCATCACCATCCATATTTGCATCAAACTACTCAGTTGACTTTGAATAACTTGTAAATTTTGTTCAAAGGCACACCAGATGTTCAGAATCAACTTACCTTCGCAAAAAAGGAACATCTGTTCAATGTCGCTATGGTTTTCCGTATGACCCACAAGCTACTTCTTCATTATTCATTGATCCAAATGGATGTAAAACACACAATCCTACAAGAAATGATCCCCTTCTAAATATTCACAACTCTACCATGCTTTCAATATGGAGGGCGAATGTTGATTTCCAAACTGTTCTTTCTAGACATGTTTTCCTCAAATACATTTCAAAGTATGCATCGAAAGTAGAGCCAAAATAAAAAATCTACCATGCAATTCTCTCTTGCCTTGCACATGCAACACCAAGTGACGACCCCATTCTTCAGCCAATCAAACAATTGCTTGCACAAACAGTTGCAGAACGAGATATTAGTGCACAAGAGACATGTCACATGCTCCAAAAACTTCCTCTTGTACTTTGTAGTCGTCACTTCTTTTCCCTAAATGTCAATCAAAGTGTCTTCCACCGTGTTTTTAATGACACTAATAACACCCCTCCGACCCCCCCTCCATATTTTCATACATGAAAAGACCTCTTTCTCTTGAAAAATCTAACCCTACTTGAAGCTGCTCGTTCTTGGTCCTTCTCTCCTAATAGGAAAAAAATCCATGGAAACAAAGCTTGCGTCACAAGATTGTTAGAGTCTATCCACAATTCATTTGCATTCCTCCCTTTGATTCTTCATCGTTTGAACTGTTTTGTTGGAGCGAACTTCTTCTATACAAACCTTTTCATTCCATCTCTTAGGATATTAGAACAACAACTTCTGAAATTATTTCTCATTGGCATCACATTAAAGGCACATATGTTGTGTGGCATGTTAAACGTGCACAAGAAGAACCCTCTACACCTCTATCTGATGATTCAAACTCCGATGCTATTACCTTTCCGTTGTCCCATACCAAGGATGAATGGGAACTTCTCTCTGAAATGCAATCATGCAACAACATCCAAACTGATGACCTTGAAATGCTTGGACATCGTAATTTTAACAAAAATCACAATTAGACACATAATGATATAACCACCCACTTGCATGAGACAACAACATCATTCATTGACCTCAATCGATTGTCCACCCAACTACATGAAGACACCCTATCGTTGTCCAATTCAACTGATTCCTCTTCTCCCACACAATGCATAGCCTTTGATCTTGTCATTTCCCATTTTAGAAACACTACACCAGCTCAACCATTCAAAATGGTGATTCAAGGTACTGCAGGCACTGTGAAATCTTACCTCATATCTTGCTTGAAATCGGCACTGCAAAATGCATCTGAACAAAGTGCCTCCCCACTTCTTCTCCTTGCTCCAACTGGTGTTGCTGCTTTTAAAATACATGCATCTACAATACATTCTGCTCTTTGAATACCCATTGGTGAAATGCACCCCCTTGAAGGCCAATCCATTTCAAAACTTCAAGAAGAACTCCGCCATATTCGCTATATTCTCATAGACGAAATGAGCTTTATTGGACCAAAAATGTTAACTCAAATTGATGTACGCTTACGTCAAGGTTTCCCCTCAAATTGTACAATCCCATTTGGTGGTTGTTCCATAATCCTTGTTGGTGACTTCGGGAAATTTCCTCCTGTAAAGGACATCCCCATGTATGCAGGCTCATCCGTTGGAATAGCTCTTTGGCGTACATTTGAAACTTTATCACGCTGGAAACGATTTTTCGACAACAAGGAAATAACCCTTCTCAAACTACCTTTCGCCAACTCTTGCTAAACCTTTGAAATGCAACACCAACTATTGAATACTGGGCAATGCTAATGACAAGAACAACCTCATGCCTTTCATATGTGGAAAACTATTCTTTTCAACAATATATCCACTTGTATCCCACCAATAGCTCTGTTGCACTGCAGAACAAACACATGATGAAACAACTTAATATGCCAATTACACATTGCTTTGCAGAACAAAGGAACAAACATGCCCACAGATCCATTGATGATGAGCAGTTTCCATTAAAGGTCCTTCTTGCTATTGGTCAACAAGTCATGTTAATTGGTAATTTATGGATTCAAGCAGGACTTGTTAACGACTCAGTTGGAAAAGTCATTGACATTGTCTACAACTCCAATGAAGAACCTCCTAACTTACAATCTTTTGTTGTTGTCGAATTCCTCTATTACAAAGGACCCTTATGGGATGCTTCTAATACTACTTATGTTGCAATATATCCTATAACAAGAGGATCCCGTAGGAAACTACCACTTCATATGCCATGGGGTTTAACAATTCATAAAGCCCAAGGTATGACCCTACAAAATGTAACAATATATATTGGAAAGACTGATAGATAAGGGCTTACTTTCACTACAATATCAAGAGATAAATCTCTTTCAGGCCTTCACATTTCTCCACCTTTCTCTTTTTCCAAATACTCTCGAATGCAAGACAATCCATTTGTCCAACGTAGGAAACAAGAGGAAAGCTTACTTGCTTCAAAGTATTTAAAACCAAATTGTGGTTGAAGCTTCTCATTGTTTTCTCTATAGATGTACTATTTTTATTTGGTCACTTTTTGATGTAAGAGATCTGCTTTTGTTTCAAGAAACATCCAAGAAATTTTGAAATAATTGCGTTCTAGACAAATCTGTCTCAGGAAACTGAGACACTCACCATGAAAGTTTTTAGGTGGGACACTTATTCTATATAAGGAAATAATTACTCAACGTATAAAATTTTTAGATCAAATCTTATTTTCTTAAATGAACTTTAAATAAAAATCAACAATAAAATTGCAATGCTTTATCCAAATTATTATATGAATACAAAACTATCCTATGAAGTGATACTAATTGACAAATTGGTATTAGGAGTTGATAACCATTCATCAGTTGCAGTGAAAGAGTATGTAAATTAAATAAATACATTTTTTCAATGTACATTTCATATGTCAATCTTGTAATGCAAAATCAGTATATAAATCAACACATTTAATACATCAGCAACCTATGATCAGCATACCACAAATATACAGGAATAACTCAAAATTGATGAAACAAATTTAATAAATAACCCTAGAACATAACATGAGTAATATTGTTATTTTATTTAATTGCAAAACATTACAATCTTTCCAAAAATACAAATATTTCCTGATATGTCTTTCATTGTCCTTCTCCAGTACTGGTCAATGAAAAACCATTGTTTAGGGCTTGCATTGTCAATTTCCCACTTGACCATGTCTATATACCGCATGAAACCACGTTTGGATGATTGAAAAAGACATAGGTATAGGGGGTTTCATTTCTTAACATCAAATATGCAGGATAACATCAGTCTCCACAAATTGTACCAAGTTAGAGGCCAAAATCTCTGCCAAATTTAGAGGCAGACCGATTAGAAAGAACGTAGAGTGAGTTTGAAATAAGGTTAGACTTAGCGGGGGAAGAAGTTACGCGGAAAGAATACGAACAGACAAAATAAATCCTGAAACACCAAACGACTTTAACAAAACCGAAGTTTTCCAATACCCGGAGGTCAGAAATATGAACTTCGACATTTCTTTATTTGAAAAGACAAAACTTTCAAGATCCGAAATGTCAGAAATCGGATATGGATGAATCGAAAATCAGAACATAGGGTGTTCCTTATTGGAAAACATAGGATTTCTGGAATCCGATATGTCGAAAATTAGAAATCGAAAAGCAGACTTCAACATACCTCCACAAAAGGGATTTCCGCTTTCAAAAACAGAAATCAGGCAATCAAAAACTTCATAAAAAGGTTTGAAAATATATAAGCAAGGTTCCGAAAGCCAAAAAATCCCCCCAAAAAACAATGTTTATTGAAGAAATTTATCCAAAACACACAAAAACAACACGAACTTACAACTTGATAATTACCCTAAGTGATGAAGGGCTAGACAAGCTATTCAATGGGGGTCCCTATTTTGATGCTTCAAAATGGGGATCTGATCCAAGAAGCAACACAACAGAACACGAAAATCAGAAGCTACAAGTTCGTAATAAAACTTTATGTATTTCCAACTTCCGCTTTCCTTAGTGCGGAATGTGGAAATCAGAAAAGTCTTTGTCTCATATGGTTATATTAGAAATAGATTTAATTTTCCTTTTCTGTTGGGATTTCTGTAAGATCTTTTGCTTTCTCGTTGCCACCAATGTTTATGGTAAATCTAGGTCTCCAGTTGAAGCTTATATCTTATTTCCCGATTTCGGTTTTTGGAAAATTCTTATTAAACAATCTTTCAAAATAAATGAACAATAAATGCATTCAGTCATCTTGATGTTGGATCATATTTAAACTTCATATTTATTAACATAAATAATTGTTATTGGATCTTTAAATAAATTTCATATACCCAAATGAAGCTATTTATGTATATTGGATCTTTAAACTTTAAGTTTATTAACAGAAATAATATATTTAGATATATTAGATCTTTAAACTTCATATTTTTTTCTAAGTCTGCATTGGTATTAATCAACTATACAAAAAAGTACAGAATATGGAGAATTCTGGTCAAGGGAGAGGTGTGGTCTAACAACCACCCCAATACGTCAAAAGCACAAAATTCTACAGTAGTATTGCAAAGAGCATAAAAACCATACAACAAATGGAGCCTGCTGCCTAGGTAAAATTTAAACAAAACTACAAAGATATTCAAAAGAGCCACAAATAACCCATGTGATATATTGGGGGATACATACAAAATTACTATGCAGGAATGTTTATGAAGAGACCTCGAAAACTAAAAACTAGCATAAACTTAGAAGTAAACAAAATGAAGCGATATAGAGAGAAACGGAACAGAAACAAGCTCATGGGTTAGCATCGCTGGTAGTGACAACCGAGTCCTGCATGTCCTGTGTTTCCTCAATGATAGGACAAGGCCCATAGTGTTCCTCGTGTGAAGATGGTACTAGGATTCATCGAGAGGGGAGCCGTCTTGCCCACAGAAGCATTAGATTCACGAACTCGTTTCGAAAGATGGGTAATGGTGGTCAGAATCAGAAGAGGCACCGTAGATGCAGGAGGCATGGCAGGAGCCGGGTCGACATTCACTAAACCCGATGGAGCCATAGAGACACTGCCGCTACCCCCATCACCCAAGGAGTCAAATCCCATAGCTAATCTTTTCCAGATGTCCATGACATCTCTGTGGGTGATGATTAAATCTAATTCCACCATTTTCTCCTTAGCCCATGAAATTGAACTTCGAGTATGGTTCCATGTGGCCAACATTTCCTCCATAAGCGAGCCCATCATATTTTTCACGATCCAATAGTGGTTGAGGCTTCCACCATCAATATCACGAGCAAGGTTGTCATTTATCGGCCTGGTTTCCTAGTCATCTATTATGGAGCGAACCTGTAGAGAAATCTCATTGGCATAACCATCTACCTTTGTTAGGTGCGCCCCCCCATTGTGCATGAACACGACCACTTCCAACATGACGAGACGTGCCACGCTGCTTGAACATAATATGATGGTTCAAATGCAGAACAAAACCCAACAAAGGCAGATAGGACAGTTTTTGCAACAAAATCTGGGAAGAACAAGAGTGCCCCCATATCAGAACATAGTGGAACAACCTGAATCAGAAGAGAAGGATAATAAACAAAAGCCATACCCGATCACTTAGATAAGAAACGTCCCAACGGAATGAGGGAGAAAGCTTCATGACCATGCTAAAACCAACAGGAGACACGACAACCATTAATGGGGAGAAAAGATTGTTGTACCACTTCTAGTCCCTGACCAAGTGAAATTTAACTGTAACCAGCAAATGAAATGACCGTCGAGTCAAATCCTGCCTTAGCCGAGTAGCGACAATGTCCTCCATTGAAGCCGATACATGTTGACAGAGCTTCATCGAGAGGGACTAATTAATGCGGTCTCGAAGGAAATGGAAGGGGACAACGAGGATTAGCCATCACTATTCATGATGGATGTGACTACTGAATCAACTGTGATCCCAACATTAAAACTTAACTGATGACCAACTTGGCCAACATCGAGAGAAAGACCCGCTTCATTAATGGGTAATGAGTGCAGGATAGGTGGCAATGTGATGTGAGGAAAAGTACGACGTGGTTTTTCCACAATAGCCTTGTCTGTTCCATCCTTGCCAACTTGACTGTCATCATCCGCACCCGGGGTTAAACTTCATATTTATTAATAGAAATAATTTTTATTATTCAATCTCTAAACTCATATATGATGCTCAAGAAAAATATAAATCCAATACAATTACAAAGAGTTGTTTCTTAGAAAATTTACTTTATAAATTAAAAATTATTATTCTTTAAAATGATTAAATTTTAAATGCCTTTTTAACTCATTTCTCTAAATAAAATAAAGTCATATAATTTCCAATATATATAAACAAATTAAAAACACATTATATATATTATAAATATTTATAAATTTTAGTTTATAAATATGCCTCGAAATTGATACGATTTGCAGGAAGAAAAAAATAACCGAAGAGAAAATGCAATTATTGCAAATTTTAAACAATATTTTAATAAAAAATATGAAAATATGCTATACAAAATCTGTTTAAATATTAAATGATATATTTAAAAAATAATCTATAAACAATGTAATATAATGAAGAATAAAAAATGATTACAATTAATGATGAAAAAAGTTATTGCAAACAAATTTACGAATTAAACATACTTATTCATGATTCCTAACTTCCGCTTTCCGTAGTGCGAAACACGGAAATTGGAAGCTACAAGTTCGTAATAAAATTTTATGTATTCTTGATTTCCCCTTTCCGCATTTCTGCCCTTAAGTGCAGAAGTCGGGAATCGGAAAACTTAATTTTCGACTTTATCCTTTTCTCCAATTCCGACTTCCAATTTTTGAAGTTACTTTGAGAATAAACATAAATATATTAAAAAATAACTGATTCCTAACTAGCTGTTTAAGGACGCTTAAACACTAAATTGGTATGATTTGTAGGAAGAAGAAAAATAACCAGAGAGAAAATACAATTATTGCAAATTTTAAACAAGATTTTAATAAAAAATATGAAAATCTGCAATCTAGAATTTGTTTAAATATTAAATTATATATTTAAATATTAATCTATAAACAATGTAATATAATGAAGAAGAAAAAATGATTACAATTAAGAATGAAAAATTTATTGCAAACAAATTTACCTAAATATTGATGATTCCCGACTTCCACTTTCCGCAATGCGGAACACGGAAATCAGAAGTTACAAGTTCGCAATAAAACTTTATGTATTCCCGATTTTTGCTTTCCGCATTTCCGCTCTCTAGTGTGGATCTCGGGAATCGAAAAACTTAACTTCTGACTTTATCCTTTTCTGCAATTTCGACTTACGCTTTCCGACGTCAGACTCCGCAAATCGGACATTACTTTGAGGATAAACTGAAAAATATTGAAAAATAACTGACTCCTAACTAACTGTGTAAGGACACTTAAACACGATGAGTAATGATTTCAAGATAGAACTATTACAGGATATAACATATGAAAGCAAACAACCAATTAATGTGCAAACATGCAAATCAATATTACTTCTTTCAACTTACTTTAGACCAACTTAACAAATAAAATTGGAAAGAACAATGTCTAAAGTGTTAAAGATACACAAATTGCAAAGAATAATGTTTCTTGGACTTACACAATAAGTCCAAGAAACATTGTTCTTTGCAATTTGTGCAAAGAGGTTGGCAAGATAAGATTTTGGGTCATGCATCCTCTTGGGTGCGTCTCCCAAATTCATGATAGAAATTGCTTTTCCTAGCACAGCTGCATGGGTATAATTCTGAAGTACAAGGTAGTCCAAATAACATAATGTCTATCCCTCTTTAAATAATATTACAAACTTACAAGAAAAGAAAATATTCCCAAAACGTGGGATTACACAATCAAATAGTTTCTAGGTTTTGCCAAGGGAGGAATGCCACTTGGCAAATAGGTCCACAATGTGATCGACTTCCTGAAAATGAGCATTCCTCAACTGAATTTCGGTCTTGCGAATTTGGGAGGAAATCTCCTCCTTTTTTATTTTCTTCCATTCTTTGATGAACAGTTGTATCCGAGCCATCGAAGCATGGGGAGCATCGATCCATTTCTCGATTTCTTGCACCGTGAGCTGACTGATTTGTTGGCTCAATCCTTTGCTATCATCAAACTGATTTTCCATTTGTTCCAAATGAAGTTTAGGTGAAGGTGCATGACTAATAGGATCCAAAACAAGTAAACTCAAATAGGTTAGCAAATTCTTTGAATCTGACCACCTATGTTCACAAACCGTTTGTCCTACATTGATTAGTGCTTCAACTGAATCGCAGATACCCTCCCATGTCTCAATGGAAACTTTAGTTGTTTTGACCCGTAACTTGTCACGAGAGTGGGGGCTCAATGAAGAGAATAACCCCTAGGTATTATGATTTCTGGACAGGAAGCGCCTGAGCATTGGTAAGCACTTGGAGGAGGTGCTAGGCCCTTAAGCCAGAGCTGTCATTGAGCACCCAAGGAGGTGTTGGGCTTTGAAGCGGGGCTGATCAGATCTCGATCGAGAGACGCTATATAGATAAGTATTGGATTACTTGGAAAATCCTGGTTGACTTTCTGTAATTACACATGTGCATAATGATTCAACTAAGATTTTTGAAAATCTTGTTAAGAAATAAATCCTACGAAAATGAATTTGACATGTGAATTAATCTGTTATGATTCCTGGAAAGGAAGCGCCTAAGAATCGGTAAGCATTTGAAAAAGGCACTAGGCCCGTAATCTAAAACTTCCATTGAGCACCCAAGGAGGTGTTAGGCTTTGAAGTGGGGCTGACAAGATCTCGGTTGAGAGATGTTATGCAGATAAGTATTTGGTTTACTTATCAATTTTTTGTTGTTGTTGATTTTCTGTAAATATAAATGAGCATATGATGCCTCCATGATTTTGAAAATTTTGTTATATATTGCGTCCTATAGGAATGAATCTGACATATGAATGGAATTCATTGTGGTGTTCAGGAAGGAAGCACCTGAGATTGGTAAGCACCTAGAGGAGGTGCAGGATCTTGAATAGAATTGCCATTGAAGCACCCAAAGAGGTGTTGGGCTCAAGAACAAAGCTAGAAGACCTCAGTTGAGAGGTATTTTCAAGTGATCTGATGCTTGCAGAAATCTTAGCTACCCTTTAATGCACACCCAGGTATGGGGCGGGGTGGGGTTGTGAGTGCCATGGTTATATGAAGCCCAGTCGGACATCTGTGGAACCAAAAGAAGATACTTAAGAAGATGAGTATTTGGTTCACTTGGCAACTTTTTGTTGATTTTATATCAATATACATGTGCATGTGATTCATCTATGATTTTGGAAATCTTGTGAATACTGACATGGGAATTAACTCATTGCTTGAGCATAGGTATTGCTGGTTTCCAAAGACACTAGAAATGTTCCAAGCTGAGGAGAAGGATTCCCCAAGACCAGGAAAAGATCTTGTGGCGTGTGCTGATGCATGCAAGCAAGGACTTGGAAGAGTTCCAAATCGTGCCATTGGACAGATAAAGGTGTAGAGGAAACACTGCGGTCCTGAAGAGGCTACGTGGAAGCTGGAGGATGCCATGCAACTGGCACATCCATTTTGTTCGATATTGTAAAACATTGAGGACAACGCTATTGAAGGGGGAGGGGAATGTAACACCCGGTTTTGACCCGTTGGTATTAAATTGCATATGATATAAATATTGTATTAAATCGTGGTGTGGAGCTCAAGGAAAAGGCCCCACCATGGATTTAGTGGTTTATGTTTCAGAGATTAAAATCGATGCTGATGGTTTATGAGCTAGCCAAACACAATATGTTTGAGACATCATGTAAAATGCAAATTAATAAAAATACCACAACTAGCTATGCGCTGCAACGTTAAAGAGATGGGGGCATGATTTCACAAGGAATAGGGAGGGGAAAATATCTAAACCTTTGGACCAATTGGGGAAAAGCCATATGTCAAAGGGAAAACCCATAGAGTGGTAAACTACCTTATTTTTCTTTTATGCCCAGTCATCTAAAGTTGGTGAAGGAAGTTATTGCCTTGGGATGGGAAAGGTATGGAGGTCAAATTCGAATTTGGGAAGTCACCCATTTTTGGAAAGTGTGTTTTTGACTTGTAGGGCAAGTAAATGATTGGGAATGCATGCCCAAGCCATTATGCAGCCATGCCTTTCTTTTCCTCACCCATTCCCATTCATGTGGAGGCTCTCTCACATAGGGAAGCTTGGAGAGCTCTCTCTCACCCATCCTCATGGAGTTTTGGGCTCTCTCACACAACAAGAAGATGATGAAGCTCTCTCCCTCACATTTTGATGTCGTTTCTCCATTTCTACATGCCCAGAAATGTTTGTGAGATCGGATTTTACTCACAGGGTGTTTTTCCCCAATTTTACTAGTTTGTTCTTGGTTGAAAACCCATTTTTGGTTTGCTGTGTGTTTTCCCTCACTTGGGCAGTCGTTTTCTTCAATTTCCCTAGAATGAGAATTCATTTTTTTGTAATGATCAATGGGTGGGTTCCCTCCCCCATGATTTGGCAGCATTTTCCCCATTGTTTTCCAAGATGGACATCGTTTTGGTAATGCCCAGTGAGTGGGATAAGAGACCCACAATTTCTTGGGTGTTGTTGAGTCCGTTTTGTCCATGTTAGGGCCAAAACGTCGTTGGAAATCGAAATTGCTATCAGAGGGTTGTTTTACCCTTGTTTCCTTTTCATTTTGGCTTGTAGGACATTTTTGTCCATACCCAGCAATTGTATTTTTGTTGTGAAGTGCATGCTGGTGCTTGCTTGGCTAAGTAAGTATAAGAGACCCACATGTTGGAGGGTATAACAATGTTTGGGTGTGATTGTTGGCTTGGCTGAGTAAGTCCAAGGAACTCGTACGCTATTGGCTTGTTTCCCTAGCCGCCCAATAAACCCAAATGTAGTTTAGATTGGATGGGTTTTGATATGTATTTGGCTATGTGTATAAGCCTATTGTTCCTTAGTTCCTTGTGGAATCATGCCCGGCTCGGGGGTGGTTGTGATGCTGAGATTTTGACGAGCACACTAGCCAACGGTTGGGTGGAACGTTGCAACGACATAGCTAGTTGCGGGACAACGCAATCACAAGATAAGTATTTACTTCTATTCTTGTTTACTTACCTTTTCATATGTATTTCTTTTAATAAATTATAATGAACACATGGAATGCTTGTATGGATGATTTGATTCCGCTATATAATTGCAACTATTATGCATCTACGTATGTTTTTAATCCAATGCATTTTTATGTTTTATGTTAATGGGGACAGTTCACCCATTTGACAGCAGCATGGTGTGGGTTGCGTCCTCTCCATCATCGGGATGAGGGGTGGGGACGTGAAATAACTTGTCTAATATTGGAAAGCCATGAGGTCTTTCCTTAATATGATTTTTTCGACCTGTTACTTGCTCTAAAGTAGTGGATGCTTCTCTCATACGACCATGGTGATCCTCAAGGGTTTCAGAATGATTGGTAAACTTGTCGCACAACCCTTGCATCTCATGAAAACAAGTATACAAATCTATCACAACATGTCGGAATTCTTGGTGTACTTTTATAGAGTACCTGTTTGAAATCCTCAGGTGTCATATCCAGAAAAGAGGAGGCTTTTGAGGCCAGATGGGCATCTTTCAGCTGTTGATTGATCAAAGAAATTTTCCCTTCTTGTTGCAGATTCAGAACGTCTGCATTCCCAAGCTGGTGCCTGAGTTGTTCAGATTTTTTTACCATTGCTGTACTATGTCTTCATGTTCTCGTTTCAACTGGCCGATTTCTTGTTCATGCCTCTGTTCTTTTTCTGCTAAGTCTTGTTTGGCCTTCTACAATTCCTTCTCTTTTTCACCAAGAGCCAAACTTAATTGTGAAACTGAGTCAAAATTAGCTCCAGAGAAAACTCCCATGGCAGTTGCTGTGTCCATTGCCCCTTGTTGGATATCACTTGTGTTTGCCTTCCAAATGACCTGACCAAAGGAAGGCACATGTTTGGCTGAGCCTTCTCTGCCTCTCTTGGCTCCCCTTTTAACCACATCTTTGTCCTTTTTACTCCAATAATATTTGCCCATGGATACCACTGCGTATTCTCCAAAATATGCCATGACTTCTGATGATGAAATGGTATGGTGGTGAATGGTAACTAAGGGATCAGTTTGGATTTGGTTTAAAGGAATGTCTATGCCGAGGGGGGTATATTCATAGGAGTAGAAGCATAGGTAAATGTGAGTGATTTAAAAGAATCAGATATAAGCAATATTCCTTTTGAGGAAGAGTCATAGAGGCAGAAGGGATGTCCTCCTAAAAAAACTGGGGAATTGGGGATGTAGTGATAGGGTAAGGTGGCGAAAGGGAAGAGGGAGAAGAATGAATAGGTGAGTTAACTGAAATGGTGGGCATGCTAGTAGTATCTCCCATTATTGATGAGAGATTTACCTTGGAAAAAGAATGTTGGGAACATGATGAACCTAACATACTGGGAAAGATTTGGATATTGGGGATGGATGATAGAAGGGTAGTCATAATAGTCTCAGAGTCTTCTTCCACATCTAGATCATGAATGCCAATATGAGCTAAAGATAAAGAGATTACCTTTTGTGCAGAAGGTTCTTGCACAAGTTTCTGCTCTTTCTTGCCAATTGGGATCGAAGGCATGGGATTTTCTTTTGTGGGTGCTTCTAGCAGTTGAGCCTGTTCAAAACCTGCTTCAATATTCTGTCTTTTAGGCTATACTTTAGTCATATCTGTCTGAGTTTGTAGTTGGGACCCGATATTTTCAAGATTTCTTTTGAGTTCTTCCCCTTTCTGCAGTGTATCTTCCATTGTGGTAAGAGAGGGGCTGAATGGGCCTTCAAGGACACCTTTTCCCTTGTCCTTGGCTTGATCAGCAAGAGCAGCAACATAGCTTGCTACATGTTCTCTCGCTTCTTCTTTTGTCTTCTCCTTTTGAAGATCTTGTTTTATTTTCAGTTTATCTTCTCTTTCTCAGAGATTTCTTATCTTAAGATCCTTTTGATATTGGTACAGATGGGGCTTGGTGTCTGGATCAATGATTTTACCCATTGCCTCCTAAAAATTGGTAGCTCCTCGGAACATGAAATCATTGGGATCGTTTTCATGAACGTATTGAAAAAGTTGACGTGCTCATGAGCAAAGAGATTAGCCAAATATGCCACTGGGTCATGCATTCTTTTGGATGCCTCCCCCAAGTTCATAACATAAATCTAAGTTTCCCACCAAGGACGCATGAACAAGATTCTGTAGCGTAAGGTTGCCAAGATTCACAGGAAATTTGGGCCAGGCCTTCTTCTTATGTTTGGTCAACTTGGGGAAAACCCCATCAATGACAGTCTGATAGGAGAATTCTTGAAGCACCATTCAGTCTGGAACTATTCTGGGAAGCAAGTGGATTATATTGCTGCCCCAAATCTTTATGTAAGAGAAATATTCTCCTACATACCAGTCGCCATACACTGAAATAAGTTCCCTAGCGCTTTGAGAGAATGCAAGAGCATTAGCTTTGAAAATTTTGAAGTACATTGATTCAAGAAATAGGTCACCGAGCTCATAAACCCGAGGGATGAAATTGTTGTCCCACATATCAGCGCAATATATATGAATGGGTGGAGATTTGTCACTCCAATTCCAATTTAGGGCCGGGAAAGAAGAAGACGTGTAGAATGCATCCATTACGAACCCTGACATGTAGAAAGATGGTTTTCGGTTGGTTGGGGTTTTCTGATGATATTTCTCAGTTTCATCCCGCAAATTGTAGGACTAAATTTGTGCCCAGTTGAAGGAGTCACTTGTATGCAAGATATGGTTCGCCATAGGGACCCATTGCGCTTTGAATGAGGAACAATTCTGTAAGCCAAATAACCTGCAAAACATGGTGGCCATCAATGAGAAGGGCTCTCTGAACCAAATAACTAGATATGATGGAAGTGAAACGGGTATGACTAGTGTTGGGTCATCCAACCAAGATTTCACCACTTCTTTGTAATTGAATTTGGAAAGGATTTCATCGAAATTTTTTGACAAGAGAAGTTGCTTGGTGGTTTCCAAAGCGTAAGCCCTAGAAAACACATCTGGATGGAATGAAGCAATAGGGGCATTATCGATATCATGAAACATTCGTTGCTTAGGGTCGGCGTGGTCCAATGGCCACTTAATAGGGTCTGTGTGAGGCATAAATGGAGGTCTGGTAGCAATGCAATGGAGATGAGAACTGCGTATTTGGAGGTATGCAGGTTGGTCATGAGCAACAAAGGAAAAGTCATCATTGTAAAAAATAGCATAAATTCTGGACCAGTCCAGATATGAGGTATCAGACACACGACCACTGGTGTCAGTGAAAACACCAGCATTGGGATCTTTGTTTTTCTGCTCTTGAAGAGCCATTTTAGATCTGGTATTCCTGGTTGTGGCACATGCCTTCTCTGATTGAATTTTAGCAACCATGTCTAAAAATGATGTGAGTTCAAATTTACCAGAAAAAAACGGCTAGGGGGTGAAAAATTACATGTGGAAATGCCCAGAAAGTCACGAGACTGGGCACTGTGACACAGAGAAAATGCACAGTAAAAAAAACCCGAGCAGAGTGAAAAAACATGAGTAACAATGGTAAAAATTAATCGTAAGTTCGAATCTTTAAAAACCCAACTCAAACGACCAAAAGATCGTAGATTTCATATGGATAGACGGACGAGATCAAGGCAGCATGATAGGATATAAGATTTGGCAAGATTTACTTTTGGTGCTTTCGGATTTTCGATTTGCGAAATCGAGAATCGGAGATTGGGAAACAAACATTCAGTCAAAAAAGATGTGGTGTTTTTGGTTTCCGAGATCCGAAATATCAGGAATCGGGAATCGAGAAAGCAAACAAAATTATTAACTAGAAATGACAATTCCGGTTTTCGAGATCCGACGTATCGGAAATCGGTAAATAAACCTTCAATTTTATCTAAAGTGAAACTTTCGGTTTGCGATACTCGAAAATCGGGAAAGTAAATAAATCATAAATCGAAAGCAATATTGCTGATATCGGATAAGTGAAAAGTCGAAAATAGGAAATTGGGGAAACACCAAACGACTTTAACAAAAAACGATTTTTTTTTTCGGTTTCTGCCAACAAACTTGTGAGTTTTCCGATTTCTGCAATCCAAAAAGCAATATTGCCGACTTCTGCGATCCAAAATCGAAAATCACGAATATCATAAAACCCTTCGAACCCAGATATGGAGAATCAGAATTCAAGAAAGGAACATTTCCTTATTGAAAATTATAGGACTTCCGTGATCCAACTATTGGAAATCGCAAAGCGTAAAACAAACTTCAACGAACCTCCAAAAAATGAATTTCTCCTTCCTGCTTTCGGAAAGCGAAAATCACAATCAAGAAAGACAGGTTGGAAAACAAGTTAAAATTTATTCCAAAAGTCAATAAACCCAAACAAAAAAGGCTCATTAAGGAAATTTATCATTAATGTATTTAGTCATGAGTGTCTTGAGATAAAAGCTCAGTTGTAAGTCAAATTAGTAATACACATATAAGTATTATAAAAATGTAATTTCCAGTCTCCCAAAGTAAGTCAGAAAGGTGCAATTACAAAAAAACTCAATATTTTTACCCTCTCAACATTCCTTTACACCTCTTGGTGCAAATGCTAGTAATAATAAATTTAAATAACATGCAAATATTTGTTTGTTTATATATTTTGTTTCTTAAATTTCAAAACTTAATTAAATTTACACACCTTTTATAAAGATTTATTATTATTGAAAATAACACAACAAATAAAAATTTCACTATATTAATTATGTTTGAATAAATGTTAGTTTTGTTTCTTAAATTTCAAAACTTAATTAAATTTACACACATTTTATAGAATTTTATTATTATTGAAAATAACGCAACAAATAAAAATTTCACTACATTATATTAGTCTAGCCTCTGCATAATGATTTTCTTTGAATAAATTAATCTAGAAATTTTGAAATTATATGAGCCATCCATGCTTTATTAAGGAAATGAGGGGCAACTCTGGCCTATCATCGAGAACTTAGCATCAAAAGCTAAAGGAATTGATCTCTATTCAGACTCTTTCAACTTAATCATCGAAATTTAAATTTCTTAAATATTTTTTTATTATTATCAAAATTCCTTAAATATTAAATATTAATTTCTTTGAACGAAGAAAAGAATTTAAAAATTAGTTTTTTTTAATATTATATTAATCTAATATTTTTTCCCAAAAGTGAACTCGTAATAATATTGTTTTTTTGAGAACTCGTAATAATATTGTTGTGAATATTCTGTTTTTTTTCCTTCGAATTACTATATGTTATTGACGCTCTTTAAAATTAAATATCAAAATTTTATGAGCCTTTCAAAAAATTTAAAATCATAGAACTTTCAAAGAATTAGAATATTAGAATTAAGCATTTGAGAACTTGGGAGTGATCTATTACACTTCAAAATTTAAGCGTAAAACTTATTATTTTATTAGAGGTCCTTGACTAGGTATATAAAACACATATACGGTAAGAATTTAATCAAAATACAACAAAATAGCTTACGTAATTTTTTGTGAATTTTTATGTCTCTGACAAGGGGATATATATAAATGGCTGAGGGCAATTATTTGGATTAATTTGTAATAACTTTAACAAAAACATATAATTTTTGCTATAGTTTGTATCAGTTTATTTTGGGGAATTATTTAAATTTTGGGTTATCTTGCTTCCTATTGGTTTATATAGGTGACTTAGGCCTGAGATTTTGTACCCCAAGACCCGGCGAGGAGTTTGCGTAAGCATAAAATGATCATTTTGTATGAGATATCCTACCCTTTGTGGACAAAAATACAATGGACAGACTTTTGTTATAGTAGTAGTTATCTTTTTAATATATAGGTAGAATGGCTGTGGCCATGAATTGACATTCAATAAAGTGATAATTCAAATAACAACTAAATTTCAGAGGTGATAATTCAAATAACAACTAAAATTGATTTCTAAGTGAACATATAATAAGTTCCATAAATCATATAATTTAGCATTAAGAACATCTTCTAGATTGAACCGACGGGGCTGATCTAAACCCTAGCTTTGCAAAACTTATTGTGATCAAGAGGTTGGTATCTTGTATCTTGTTCCCTGCGGTCAAGCTTTTGGAGCTAGACAATATGATATGTTTCGTGCCTATCTACATCGCTCTTGGATTGTCCTATTCATAGTTGCAGTGATTCTGTTACCCATGTATATATTTGCCACCCCCATTTTGATTCTCTTGGGCGAGACCACTGAAATATCTCAGCTATCGTCCAGGTTTTACTCTGCCAAATTCTATTTAACTTGGATGATTCTCTATAGAGCTTCTTTTGTGTAGACAATCCTATAAATATGCAATTTCTCGCCCTCTCAACTGTCTCAAACCCCTTTCTCTTTCATCTTGAGAACACATGAACTCTCTTGAGGCATGTTTCCACACTATCAACAAGACTTCTCAAAGCAAATTAACTATGTGGTCACAAGTTTCTAGGAGCTTGAATGGTAAGAATTCTACAGACTAAGTGCTTCATGCCGTTAGACTCCTACAGCGTGACTCTAACTTGAATGATATGCTTGCCATGAGAGTATGGGCATCAGCTCGTTGTCTTTGTCTACCTTGAGAGCAGCGCTAAATTTGACAGGATTGATATAAGTTTTTAAACATATTGAGATTTAGTTTACAAGAAATTTAGTGGAAGTTCACCGTGTTCAATTCTCAGTGCAACCAATTTTCTTATCTATCTTAAAACTAACACGTTTCAGACCTTAATCCCAGGCTGCCAAAAAACCTATGGGTGCTGTCGATTCAGCTCTGGGTTAAAAATGGGTTCACTCTGCCCTAAGACTTGGGTTTCGGTAAGTTTAGGCAGTAAATTTTAAAATCATTGAGGGGTATCAAATTCTGAACTGTCAACTTATAAAGAAAGCGAACGATTACATAGATATGTTTATAGATTTCTGCATAAATACACTTGCGGAGGAAATCTGAACTACTGAAAGGAAAATGTTAGATTTCATATATTTAAAGCTTACTTACCGGAGCAAGAGCAAGGCCCATCCGCGGAGAGTGAACCACATTGGCATTTTCAGCGGGCAGCCATTTGCTTTGCTCATTGTTTTCCTTCTACTGGGTAGCTTCGCCTTCTCTTTCCTACATACAATGAAAATGAAAATGTTTATGTTTGTAGATTGCGAATTAAACATTTGTCTGAGAATTTTATATAAAAACATAATTTCAAGTTTACCGCTGCAGAAGTGAGGCCCATCGCAGGAGATGATTGAGACATATTGGCGTTTCTAACGGGCATGTTCAGATAAATGAACATGCCTTCCACCGGACGGGTGTTGGTGTTGGTGTTGGAGTTGGAGTTGGCGGCGGATCAGAGATTAGCAATGTGATGGCCAACACCAGGGCCCAAATTGTCATCCCAAAAATTATATAACCCTCTACCAACACCACATCGAGCAATGTGATAGGCCACGTCGCCCAAATCGTGGAAATTGTCACCGCAAAAATTATACTGCAGATCACGCCAAAATTCACAGCGAGCATCACAGTGAATATGATACTGCAGATCACGCCAACAAACTTCTCCTTCTGCTGGGGAGCTTCGCCTTCTTCTTCCCCGGAGTTTACAGTGGGAATCACTCCCTACATACCAAGAAAAAGTTTACAAGGAAATTAGTTTTGTAGATTGAACAACTATATTACACTAGTGAAAGAAATATTTGTTTGAAATACTAGAGAAGTTTCTCCAACCAAATAGAGAAGTTTATAAGGAAATTAGTTTTGTAGATTGAACAAATATATTACAAATACAGAAGTTTATATGGAAATTAGTTTTGTAGATTGAACAGATATACAGTACTTGTGAAATAAATATTTGTATGAAAATTTTCTTTACCTGACATTTGGCGGTTGCAGGACTGACGTCCATTCGGGGAGGGTGAACCACATTGGCATTGGCATTTTCAGCGGGCTGCAGACATTTGCTTTGCTAATTGTTTTCAAAAGCATAATCCTCCTTCTGCTCGGTAGCTTCGCCTTCTCCTTCACCGGAGTTTCCAGTGGGAATCACTTCCTACATATCAGGAAATTATGTTTGTAGATTGCACAAATACACTCTTGCTACAGAAATATTTGTATGAAAAAATTCTATTAAAACATGATATCAAGTTTAGTTTACTGGACTCTGAAAATTTTCTATAAAAACATAATTTCAAGTTTACCAGACTTTGGGCAGCTGCACTAATGAGGTCCCTCATCAGGGGTGACTGAGTGCCATCCTTAACAAACATGTACCTTGGGTCTATCAACTGACCAACAGCGAAGTCAATGACTTCCGCTGTTGGTCGGATAGACCGAACGTACATGTTTTTTAAGATCAGACGTGAGGGAGCCATATTGGAATTTCTAAGCACTGCAGTAATGAGGTCCATCAAGGATGACTGAGTCATTGGTCAATAAATTTTTGTTATTCTCTTTACTAAATCCAATATTTTAATTTTCTATCATTTCATTTTTGGTTTGTACCTATTCCATGCACTTCCGAATCACAACACTATATTTAACTCACCTACATCTAGTAGAGACGCTACCCTTTAGACTTTCGATCCCAATGGTTATAATAGTGCAGCTGGAAGTACTTGGTGTATAATAACAACTTTTTTCAAGAAGAAAAATAGCTGTTCTTTGTTATTCAATATTGAATCAAAAGTAAGTGGTTACATCTCACTATATTGTATATCATTTTAGTACTGAGTCAAAGGGCTGATCTCATGTGCTTACAATGCCCAACTATAAGAGAAAGAAGATACACAAAATTCACCATCCATCATCCTACATAAATAAGAGATTATTTGCATAAAAATTATTTTTGATTTAATTACATATTGAATAAAATAATTATTTATGAAAGTCTTACAAGAGCATGGTATAACAAATTGATTAAAAAGAAACAAAAATTTATATAACATATCAAGTTACTGTAAAATTTTAAGTTTCATCATCTTATTGCTGGTATGAAACTTGGGTCTAGATGGCTAAGAAATTCTATGACAAATTTGTTTATTTTGTTACAATTTTGTAACAGAAGTGTCATATTTATGTAATTTTTGTGTTATAGCAATAGCTAATAGCTATTCGCAATTGCGGTGACATTGCCACTTCAAATATGAAAACAATTGTTTTAGAGGATTTCAAATATGAAAACGGGCATTTCTTTTGCGATTCCAGTGGTGAAGAAGGAGGAAGAGCTGATAAATGGGCGAGAAGTTCAAGCTTCAAACATTTCATTTATGGGAGAAAAGGTGATGCAAGAGGAAAATGCATTCACAATAGAATATTTAAACCAAGTTTTAACGGGAGAGGCTTTAACTACGTCCAACAAATACTTCTGAGAGAGGTAAGCTGTAAAAGCGTTTTTCAATTTCTTGTATCTTATGCACTCTCTGTACATCAGCAAACCTTTATATTTTATTGTATGTTTTGTAAAGCATTTGCACAAGTATGATTTGATTACTGTTTTTCAGGTGAAATACACATTGGATTTTCCATGGCATTGCACTGTGCCAAGATGGGAGGCTAGGAATTTTATAGAAATATATAATTAAAACTATAATCTTCACTTTTCATTACAACTGTTGCGTTCCCCTTGTCTGCCTCAAGAAAGAATAATGATGTCTTTTCTGTTTTTTATTCTCTTTAACGCACTGGATTCGTCCATTGTAATGTTTATCTTAGGGGTTTGTTGACGTTCTTAAGCATAATAGTGCACTCTTGTCTGATGTCTTCAGCAATGTTATATAGTAATTCCTTTATCATGTTCTCAATAGAACATATTATATCTTCATGGGGATCCTTCTTGGAGATAAAGAGAAGTTTAACCCTTTTTGCAAGAGATTGGTCATGTCCTTATCCAATTTGACACCAGACAGGATGATAACGTAGGTTTTTAATTTTGATGTAGTAGGTCGTTGTTTCTTCATGAGTTTTTCAAGCTTCGTGCATTGTTTCTCCATGGTTTTATCCAAAGATATTTTTTCCTTCAACACAGTCCCGACTTCTACAGTGATTCAGAAATCGCTATGCAAATTCTTTGATAAATCCAAGTGGTCAAGCGCTTCATGCGTATCCTTCCTTTTTAGGAAGAACGTGTAACAGGATGAAACAATTGCACATCATGTTGTGTCTTGCCTTTCCTGAAAGTTTCCATTTACTAATGAGTTGTCCATCGAAAATCCCATGTGCTTAGTATCTGACCAATCCTCTTGGAATGTTCTCAGTTGTTTGTTAATAAATTGATCAACTCCATCCTGCATATCGAAATAAAAAAGCAGACAATACATTCTCACCAGCTTTTGACCTCCGTCTTTAGGAATAAAGAAGTCTTTGCAGGAAGCTTATCCTCTTATATAAGATGCAAATAAGGATTCGTTCCAAGAAAGGTAGGAAACCAACAAAACATGGAACCCTTTCCGCGTGTTAATGTAGGCCAGATGGCCTGCAACATACCAAACTGTGTAAGTTTAACATAATTTTGCGTGTAATTGAAATTATGACCTTTATTCCAAAGGAATTCTTCAGTGTACCCCCAAAGTTTACATGAATAATCCAACTACAGTTAAAATGGGATAGGTGATTTGGCATAAACAAGAGCTATTCAACTTTTTAACCTAACTGTGGTTGTCTATGTGAAGAAGCCTTTTGGGTGGATGGGTGAAAGTAGTAGTTTTAGCTAATTATTAAAACCATGTGATTAATAAAATGTTATTGGTTTTAACATAAATAATTAAATAATTTTCAAATTTTTTGTGAATGACAACCTAAATCCATAAAACCCTTTTAGCAAGTCCTTAATCCAATCTTTTAATTGTAATTTGAATGACACTAATAAGGGACCTATACAGCCATTGACAAGTATTTTGGAAACACCTATTAATTGGAAGTAAGCCCCTTGTTACATAAACAAAAGGCCAAGGGATTTATTTTGTAGGTTTTTTTCATTTTATGCCGAGTAACTTCAATATGGTCAAATGTAAAGTGAGGGTCATTGTTTAATCTTACTAAGCATTTTTGATATTATTAATAAATTATAATGATAACATAAGTGGTTAATGTGTCACAATGGTCATTGG
>LPNX010159027.1:386036-429977 GCA_001517045.1 Pseudotsuga menziesii | reverse complement strand
AAGATGTCTGCCCTCCTGTTATGTTCCCTATAAACATGACTGAGATCCACCCACATGAAGGAGGATATGAGAATCCTAGTGTTGTGGCACCAGGCCTCTAGATCCACCATATCCAGGGCAGATTCCATATTAGCCCACTTTGGGGGTGTTAAAATCACGCAACACTTCAATTAATTTAGGGTATTAAAACCATACACTTTGGAAAAAATATATTCACGCCCTTCGAAACATATTTGATGGTGTTAAAATCACGCAACATTTCAATGACTTTAGGATATTAAAACCATACACTTTGAAAAAAATATTTTAGGGTGTTAAAATCACGCAACATTTCAATGACTTTAGGATATTAAAATCATACACTTTGAAAAAAATATTTTAGGGTGTTAAAATCACATTCGATAAAAATTCTGATTTTGATTTATTATTTTATAGGTTGTGATTTGTAATATTGATTAGTAAAGTATGTTTTTTTAAAAACTGTAAATATATATTTTAAATAATGTTCTTAATTTATTAATTGTATTATTAGTTTATAATTAAAAATCTCTATCAAAGTTTGGTTAATATTTTTGAATTGAATTAGAAATTAAACTTTTTTTAATTCATTAAAAATAATTATAGTTTAGTTACTTTGTATGTTGAAACATAAAACCTCGAATATAACTAGAATCCATATTTTACATTTTAAAATTATTTTTAATTATGTAAAAAAGGTCTTTGATATAATGATTTTCCATCTACAATAAAATATTAGTCGATATTTATTTTCATGGAAAAGTCTATAAGTTTATTAATATATAACAAAATTATGGTTAAAAGTGTTTTTTAATTATTTTTATAGTGTTTTGTGAGAATATGATAGTTCTTTCATGTTTGCAATAAATTAAAAAAAATAAAATAGTTTGTGATAAACAATCATTTCTTGTATACTTAAGCATATGTTGCTCTATTAGAACTTAAAACTCTTATTAAGGAAAATTTTGTTGAAACTTCCCTACTTCATATACAAGTTGATACTCAATACATTGTTATCTACATATTGTAACATAAAACCTATAAACAATACTTGTAAAAACAAATAAACACATAATAGTAACCTATTAATAAGATGGACAATGCCATCACTAAACCTTCCTTGGACAACCCATTAGCTTGTGTATTTCTTTCCCTATAAATACGTTGGCAATAAATGTTAGGAAAACATTTTTTGAGCTATAAATTCATAAAAAATTATCACATAAGTTTTTTTCCAATCATCCATTTGTTAACCACTTACGAGTCACCGGAGACTTGAACCTTCTGAGTACCATGATCCCATACAAGTTTGGTAGTGAGCTTCAGAGGCACCAACTCAACAAAGTTATGGGATCCTCTTCCTATCCTTGCTTTAAATTTATGTGAACTTTTCCTTCGACTCCACATGACATTGGGGTGCCTAGTGTAGCTCCATAAAAAATAACCAAATCCCAGACTTGTCTATAATCTCTTCAACTTGATTTCTTGGATTCTTTGTGAGATTACATTGTTGAGAATGTTCACTATAGAATATTGCAAGGGAGGTATTTGTCAATCTTTAAATAAGCTCAAATTCCTGGAGAACCATACCGCCCATGACATATTGAGTGGAAGTGCATGACATCTTCATAATAGAGTTTCCATCTAAAAAAAAATGCATTCTTCTATTAAGCCACCATTCCAAACTCTACATGTATCTATTAATGCATCTTATTCATTCCAAACCTATTTAGTATAAGAACAAAAACCGAGTAAGTAAATAATATTTTCATCAGTAACTTTGGAAAGCAAACACCATTGGGGCCCATTTTTGTTTCTTTTTTACAAGTTATCCGAAGTAATTACCTTGTTATTGATGGATAACCACATAAAAATCCTAGCTTCCAATGAGAATTTGAAATTCCATATCCTCCTCCAGCACTAGATAGTTTTACCTTCTTCAAATAACACCTTATATCCTAGGTTAAGAGAATATATACCTCGGTTTGGGTTCTTTGACTAAATTAGTTCGTCCTTGACCTCTCTAATATTGACATGGATAAAATTTAGTTCTTCTATGTATTCCTTCCATTGTAAAGCTTCATCATTGAGTAGCTCAATATTCTTACAATTTGTTCATTCTCAACTCCAAATTGTCTCCCAATTGTGGTTGAGGCAATATATGGTACATGAGACAATATAGAGATTCCTTTCTTCCTAAGCTTACCAATTAAATTTCTTGACAGCTTAAGGCAGTCATGACATCCAACCCACATGTCTTCACCTAGTATGATCCCATGACCATCTCCCACATTCTATACAAGATAGTTACCTATGAGGGGAAAATACTTTACAACGACCTTCCAAATGATTGATCCATTAAAAAAATATTTTCAAGGATCTGTAATTCATTCTTCCACTGCATTAGGATCTATGTACTTCTAAACAACCACCTAGCATTAGAAACCCTTTCCCAACATAGACTTCTAAACACTTTTTGTCGATAGGGAAACTGCAAATTGGAAGATATTTTTTAGCCCCTAGCGCCCAAGCTCCTTTGGGGCTACCAACGTTTTCCATTTGACAAGGGTAGTGCCTCTTTTATTGATACTTCCAAGCCATAAAAATATGTAACATAATCTTATTTGTTTATCCAATATTCCTTCGTAAATTATAAAAGAAAGGGACATCCAATAAAAAATGATAGCTTCTAAAACTTATTTGACTAATATCAACCTTCCTCCCAAGACAACTAACAATTTCACCAAATTGAGAGTTTATTCTCAAATTTAGAAATAATCCATTCCCAATCCTTTTTCCCACAATCATTGGGCTTAATGATATACCTTAATTATTTTGCACCATGTTGTAGATATAATTGTTAAAATGAAAATAATTATTCAGTGTATCTCTCATCCTCTTTTTCCATCCCAACAAAATATATGGTTAATTTCTTAATATTCACCAACATCCTAATAGTAGAATACTAAATATCAAGTACTTATTTTAAATTAGAAGCATCCCTTCCAAAACAATAAAATTCCATCTAGAGATAAAATGAATTTAAAATTAGATTGATCAATCCAATTTTTGATACCCTTAAATCCCTAGACCTTATTACACTCATCAAATCCCTACTTAAACCTTTTTCCACAATAAAAACTAGTAGAGGTGATAATGTACAATTATGTCGTAGTCCTGTACGCAAAAAGAATCATGTAGCGAACCATTAATCAAGATAGATAAAGCAACCATGGAGACAGTTCATTACCCAATTTACAATCTCTACGTAGAACCCTTGGTGAATCACCATAAGCCTCAAATTAACCTCATCATAAGAGTTTTTGAAATCTATTTTGATCACCATAATACTCTTCTTGAACTCTAACTACTAGCATGTTTTCTTATATTCTGGTGATACTATCTAAGTATCATGGGTGGAATATGAACCCATTTATACTTAATCACCACTCTGAATATTTTTTTTTCAAGGAAGAAAAGACAACTTTTTATTAAAAAAAAGTTGTTTCAACAATACAATCTGTGCAAAGAAGCCATTAACAACCTACATATTCTAAATTACAATCAACAGTAACCTCTATAAAACAATCGAATAGACGACATAAAGATGAGGACTGATATAACAAATTGGGATCCAAAAATACCGCAGCATCGTCTATATATCCAAAGGAGCCAATGTCAAGTATTTAAAAGAAGACTAAACTGCCAACTCCATCCAAGACAAAAGAGTTGTGGATTAAGCCATCCATATCACCCAAAACCAGCTTAGATAAATTATCAGCATCTTGATTGAACTCTCTGTAGACATGGTCAAAAGATACCCATGAGAACTCCTTTTTGAGAAAAATGCTATCTAACCAGTGTGAGAGTTCCAACAACTTCAAACTAGCTTTGCCCTTTACCCAATTTATAACCACTTGAGAGTCCCCTAAGGCTTGAAAATGATCAACACCCTAGATTTGAGCACAATGTAGGAGACTCCACAAACCAATGACTTCAACCTGAGTATTAGATCCCAGACCAGCCTTTAACCAACCTCTAAAAGTTCTGCTATTATTGAGTTTGATAACAAAACCGGCCCCACATACACCTTCCTTTGACGCTCCATCAAAAAAACCGACCACCTTCTCCTGCCACAATAGAGGGGCGGAGTGTATCCTGCCCTTTAATGGGGAAGGTTTTTTACCCCATTCAGAAATAGATGACATAATCTTAAGATATATCACCTTAGGCTTATGCACAACACTAGAAAAATTGGCAGCATTCCTAGCTTTCCAAACCTCCCACAATACAAATAAGGGAAGATGACTGTAGGGATCCCTTCTAATGGACCAACTAAGTAAATTATCCTCCACAGACTCCCCTTCCCAACAATGATGAATGTGGAAGTGATTCATAAGAGACAACCAAACCCGCTGAAAATAAAAACAATAACCAAACAAATGCACAATCGTCTCCAGCTTCAAGCAGCAGAGAACATTTGCCAGGGCCTGACATACCTCTTCTTTGCAAATCCATCCCAGGTCAGAATTTTGTTGTTAAGACATAGCCAAGCAAATAATCTTATTTTCAAAGGGAGAGTCCCTTTCCAAAGCCATTTCATCCACCATTTAATTCTGCCAACATTGTTCCCAGTGATTGCCAAATTATAAACCAAATTTGCGTTCACCTTACCATATTTAGAGTTATATAGCCAAACCACCTCATCAGGAGAGTCATTTAGCGAGACATTCCCTTTCTTCAGCGCTAGAATGAAATTATCCCATTCCAACACACTCCTGTCAGTCAGACCCAACACCATCGAGTCTGCCCACATACCATTAACACCTTCAAAACAAATATCTTTCAATACAAACCTATTCTGGGCATGAAGCTCATTGATTAAGGAACATGAAAGGTAAGAGGAATCACCAATCCCACAAATTGGGTCAATCCCAATGAACATTTGGATCCCTCTTCCCACTTTCCAGCTCATATCTTTCATAATGATCGACAGAGTGCTCTTCAAGCTTCTCCAAACAGTAGAACTTGAAGATCTTAATTTCGGACTAGCTCTCAACCAATATTTGAAATCCAGACCTTTAAAATATTTTTACTTGACCACCTTCCCCCATAAACCAGTGCTGAAAAAATATCTCCACAGAGATTTAGCACAAAGATCAGCATTGAAAACACCCAGGTTTTTAATACCCCACCCACCAAGAGCTCGAGGTAGCGACATATATTTCCACGACGCCAGATGCCTCTTATCGCCAGTCGAGTTGCCAACCCAAAGAAAATTAAAAAGATTCCCTCTAATTTCATCTATAGAACTCTGAGGTAGAGAAAATAGAGACATCCAATATACTGGAATGCCCTGAAGAACTGAGGACACGAGCACCAATCAACCCCCAAGAGACAAATAGCGCGCTTGGCAGCGTGAAATTGTTTTGTTTATGGATTTTTCCAACCATGCAGAGTCCTTGGGTCCATAGTCGTTCGGTTTAATGACGAAACCCAAATACCTTAAGCCTTCCTCAACATTACCTGCATTAAAAGGAAAAAGCTCACGAACCTCATGCACCGCGTGTTTCTAAGCTTATACCGCATGATTAATATTGTTACAACTTTTAACTTGAACTAAGACATTCAAATCTTATTCCATAGAAAGTAATAATCTCGTATACGTCATCATAATTAAATGGAGGCGTATGATAGTTTGCATAGTACTCCAGCTACCAACTACTCAAGAAAGTGTCGGCTCCTCGCTGGTAAAGGACATTTCCGATGACGAGATATCGAGGAGCATGGTGGCAGATGCGTCGACAGTCATCGCGTGAAGGATGGCAATCAAATCGAGGCCAAGAGTGAATCACATAACTGTTAGCGAGCAGATCCTGGTCAGAAGCTGAAAATGGGTGATTTAGTTGAATTGACTCCATCAATACCACATACGTCGTCTTTGACTGAATACAGGAAAGAAATGAGGTTAAGGAAGAGAACTACAACATTTTCAACTATTGCTGTGGTTAAGGAATAGGTAATTTGTTTTTCGCTAACCTTTATTCCTGAAACCTTTGTCTATCTATGAGTTTAACTGTACAATGGGGCATATATCTAGGTTTCATGTTTTCTTTCATTCCAGAAATAATATGAAGAATGATATTTTATTTTCATTTGTTGCCTTATTTCTCGCATTTTTATTAGTGTTTTTTTAAGTAATTTAGAAACAACCGTAGATATGTAGAAGAGAAGTCTTAATCCTAATCCCCTTCATATGATTGAAAAAGAAAATGAAGTTCTAATGTTTTGAGAGGCCAAGTCTTTCAAGACATAAAAAGATCCAAGGTTGATGTTTTTTTTAGCTATGGGAACAATAACTGACCAAGAGTATATCCAACAGCCCGTAATCCAGATATACTAGTAACTTATGAGTTAGCAATGGGCGAGACATCTCGAAGCCCATTGGGGTGAGCCTATATCCCATGGGTCGCCTACCCTTCGAGCCTTGTCACAACGTGCCAATGAACAACAAGCCAATGATCCAAGGTTGATGGTTTCTCAAATAGTTAAGGAGTTTTTAAGTACTGAAAATTAGACCCTTACGAGGTCATGACCCAAACCCACCCTACCCTTAAATAAGTAATCAGTAATGCAATGGGGATGACGAGGAAGGGCCAAACATGTTGGTATGCCAAAGAGAAATGGGATAGGTTCACTCTGGGTACTGCTTGACAACAGTTGCAACATGCAAGGTCCCATGGCTCGAGCTTCCCGTGGAAATGGAAAAAAGATTCCCTGAACTCAAGTAGCCATTGCATTTGTTTGGGAAGTATGCCCATAGACTAAACCATATCCCATTGTTTGTTGTTGAACATTTAGAGATGTTATTGAACCCACCTACCCTAACTGCAAATAAAATAACTTATGGCTAAAAATTTGGAATAGTCCCCATTTGATATCCTCTCCAAGAGGTGTACCCATGACAGCTTGCAAACCAAGATGATTGCTGCAAGTTTGGACCAGACGAACAAGAAGATAATTGTTGTCTTAGCTACTCAATTTGGATAGTAGAGACTAGAAATTCAAGTAGCTACATATATCTAATTAAAAAAAATACACTGTAACTAAGATATGCTATGTAAAGCATTACTACTTATCATGTACTATAACATGAAAAAATACTCAATAGATATGTGGAGTCTGGATATCAATGAATACAACAAAATATATCACCCAACCTCAAGAATGAAAAACATAACAAAAATGAGCATTAGAGGAAATTTCAACTCAAAATGGGCCTTCTAAGAAAAATAATAAAATAATATTTATTAATTTTGGAGGAAGAAAAGAAAAAAACTACTTTTTTTGTTCGTATTTTCGACATATCTCCCTGTGATTTTACTCAAATTTCGACCGGGAGAGCTCGTTAGATGCAAAATTAAATTCCGCATCCAACGAGTACCCACTCGGTATACTTTTGTGTTGAATTATTGTAACTTCGAAGAATATTCTATATATATATTTTAGTGGTCCCCGATGTTCCTATCGAGAGAATCACTTATATTTCTTTATACCCCGATGTTCCTATCGGGAGAATTACTAATAGTCATGAGGAAGTCCCCTCCTTTGTAAGTCAGGTCATTAGTACCCTAGTTTTGGTTATTTGAGCCTACATAACTGGATTAGGATTACTCGAGCCTACATAAGTAAGTCAAAAATTTAAGTGAACGAAAGAATATAAATAGAGGTGATGTGCTTCTCATTTGAACACACTCACACTCACTTGTGTAGCGCATAAGAGAGAGAGAGAGAAAGAGCTGTAGCTGGAGAAGGAGGAGGATCAGTGTTTTTGGGTTTTACCTTTTATCTTTTTGGGGCATCTATATTGAGGAAGCTTTTGTTGGGTTTTTCCCTTTAGGGTTTTCCCAGGATAAATCTGTGTTGTTCTTGTGAAACTATTTCTTTCAATGATCCTGTCTATATGATTTTGTTATGAAATTTAAATTAAATGTTGATAATCTAGCTTAGCATATGGAATTTTAACATTTTGACTGACCCCGCTACCCCAAAAAAAAGAAATACTTGAAAAAATGTGATGATGATGTCATCATCACATTTTTTCAGGTATTTCTTGTTTTTGGGGTAGCAGGGTCGGTCAAAAGTACTCCGAGTGGGTACTTGTTGGATGCGGAATTTAATTTCGCATCCAACAAGCTCTCCCGATCGAAATTTGAGTAAAAACACACGGAGATATGCCGAAAATACAAACAAAAAAAGTAGTTTTTTTTATGATACCTCTCCCCAAATTTATATTAAAAATTTGTTTTAAGACCTATACAGTATTTCAAATTTAAATCAATTTCATTAGCTAACACATGATGACATGGAATTTGAATTATGGTTAAAAGACCCATTTTGAGTTGAAATTTCCTCTAATGGCATGCCACAACAAGCTACAAATTGCTTAACAACCGTCATGTCAAAACATAAAAGTCGATTAGTCCATTTCATGGAAGTACATCTCACAATTGAAATTCAAAAGGTACACTCTATCAATGACAAAGAAAAACCACTAATAATTTTATCAAACCAATTCCAGTTTATTACTGTGACCAATATCATTAAAAGTTCCTTGGGCCACTCCATAAGTTGCATCTTGCAAGTTGCAACACACTTAACTGCTAAGCCAAATCCATTTTAGACTGATCTAATGGTGCATTTAATCAGGACGTGTATCCCACTAAACACTGAACTAAACGTGTTTTCAAAGTAAACACGCGATGTACTAATGGCAATTCCACTCAAATAACTTCATTAAGCTCAGTCGCCAAACCTGTTTAATATAGCTTGCTAGTGCATTAATACCAAAGTGACCCCTGCACTTCATCAATTGCAAGTCACTCATTGCTATTGAAACTTACCCAATGCGTTTCAGATATATCTTCACAGAGGCCATTGTTTGCTGCAGAATATGTGATAGTGTCATGCCAAACCTTTTTTAAGATATCATGCAATAAACTATTGCCCCCCTGGGGTGTTCGTTCCTTGCATGGTCAATCCAAGAGGTAGGTATATGTAGTCATATCAGGAAGATGACTGCTATCTTTCATAAGCTTAAATTATAACTTAATAGACTCATTAAGATTACCAATTTTCAAAAGTCCATTCATCATTGTGTTGTATGTAACATCATCGAGTTTTGAAGCTTGCATAATCGATCCATGAGGGTAGTAAATGTAATATAGTTGGGCTCATGTCCCTTTGGTGAGGAAACTGGATATTATGACATTGGGAATGCAACCATGTGCTTGAATTCCTTCAAACACTTTGAAAGCATAATCCATTCTACCTATTTCACAGTGACAATTCCCAATGAACCTAGAGAAAAGAAACAATAAATGTTATAATTAAGTTCAAAACTTAAAAAGGAAATGGGCCGCTTACAACATATTTAGAGAAAAGAACAGAGAAATCCTACTTCAACATCTTCAAGTGAATGATTCCGTATATGCACACGCATATACAAAAGCGCTTATGTATATGTGCACGCATATACATAAGTGATTCTATATATGCACATGCATATACGGAAGTGATTCCATATATGCACACACACATATACAAAAGTGCTTATGTATATGCGTGTGCATACATATACATAAGTGCTTCCATATATGCATGCATTCGCATATATGGAAACCCTCCCATATATGTGCTTATGTATATGCACATTGCTATATATGTGTGCACATATATGGAAGGGCTTCCGTATATGCATACGCATATATGAAGCGCACATATACATAAGGGCTTCCGTATATGTGCATGCATATACTGAAGCGTGTGCATATATAGAAACACTTCCGCATGCGCATATAAGGAAGCATGTATATACAGAAGCATGTGCATATACAGAAATACTTCCGCATGCGCATATACAGAAGCGTGTGCATATACAAAAGAACTTTTGTATATGCGCATCCACATATGGAAGGGCTTCCGTACACAAATGAATTTGACCACAAATTTCGACGGCCCAAATGTCTTATTTTTGACATATTGATGTCGACAATAAGACAATTTGCTTTCTTTTATAACATCGATGGAATTTCACATCAATTCTGACAATGAAATACATGAGTTGGAATTCTGACACCCTGTTGTGGAATCTTCGACGTCCAACGACACCCCAGCTTCATCGGTTATGCCACAACTTATCCTTCATCTTTGGTGCAAATCCGACGTCTAATGGCACTCCAAATCTGGCGGTTATGCCATGACCTGTCCTTGATCGTTGTCGAATGGGCAACGACTCACTCCACTACGGAATCCAACGTATCTCCTTACTACCCGTCGGATCACTGACAGACTGTAGGCGTGGGTAATTTAGCACAGTCACCGGATTTGATGGATATCCGACGACCTTTTTCACCATTTAAAGGTCGTAAATCCGCCGCCGCCGCCTTCCGTCTAGTCAGATAACATACGAGTTTTGCGTCAGTAGTGTAGCATAGTCGTTGGATTGGATGGATATCCGATGAGAATTGTCACTCCCGAAATGTCAGAAAACCGACGACCCCATTTAAATTTATAAAAAACATTTGACACATTTTCTCCCTAGGACTATAGAAAGACTAATTCCTCTCAACTCCAATGCCCTTAAGCAATAAAAATGGCTTCAGATTGAGTGAAACGTACTAATTAATTGCAAAACGTAGAAGGACTAATTCCTCTCAACTCCAATGCCCTTAAGTAATAAAAATGCCTTCAGATTGAGTTAAAAGTAAGTAGGAATTCAAAAAACATGGTATTAAAAAATCTTTGTCAAATAATCCATTTTGGGATCTACCTAATACCAAAAGAAATACTACTAGTGTTTAGAGATCTCGATTGTACTAGGGGTATTCGAAGTAGAGGCACAAATTCTTTCTTAGGTCCCCGTTTTAATGGGAAAAGGAAATGCAAGCAATGAAACAATATGTAGACACAGAAGTATGGCGACTATGTTTTGATATAGTGATAGCATCGATGGATCAAACAATTCCAACTTTAAATTGACATGGTATCAAAGTGTGAAAGGAATTAAGGAGCCATATAGCAAGAACTCTCTTCCCTTATGCAGTATGAGAGGCCAAAGGCATTCAAAGTATGAGCAAATCCTTCAATACATGCAACTACAAAATCTTGGAAACTTTGATTTTAGAAGTAAAGATGAATTTTAGAAGTTGAATGTATTTATTTATATGAACATCTATCTAGAAAATCCATAATCAATATCGTAGATCCTAGCATCCTTTTATCATTTTTTTAGAGAAATACCTTCAATTTCATAGCAAACAAAAACATACAAGCCATTTAGGATCCTTACAGTCCATAAGTAATTAAAAGAGTAGTCATGCCTATTTTCCATTTTCCATTTGACTAATTTATTTTATTTTTCCAAAAACTATCACCCATATTTTGTATGATAATATTAATTTTCTTAAAAAACACCAAAGAAGTGCGAGTACTTTCTTGAGTGTATAACTAAAAAGTGGATGTATTCATAAGTGCAAGTGATTTCCTAAGTCCATAAATTGCAAATGTGGGTATTCATAAGTGAGAGTGATTTCCTAAGTGCATAACTAGATACCATGCAAATTACAACAAACAAACAGTTTATTTCACTATGTGAAATGCAAAACCTTTTTTACTAGCACTCCCAAAGAATAATAGGGTGTCTGACTAAATAAAAAAAATGCTTCAATTGAGTGTAGATTAGGTGGTTGGGAGGAATGTTGTTATCCTCCCTATCCGAGTTCAAATCTCGCTTTGTGACACTTTCTCCTTGGGATCCGACTTTGAATATGTTTTGGTTGAATGGAAATATTCTTGGTCATACCTTGATTCTCTGGAACATCAGGTGTTGGAATTCTTCAATGAAAATAAAACGTTATCGGTGTCACAGTCCTTATCTAGACATTAGGCATATCCATTGTTGTTTGTTATAGTGTTGCAATCACACCTTACATGTGTACAAGCCATTTCATATGTTTGGAGATAGTGTATAAATACATTGCATGATATATTTTCATGATGTTGGCTAAGTAGATTACATGTTGCAATTTCATTTTAAAACAAAGTAATAATGTAAATTTGATTTTCTAATCAGAGGGAGAACATGGGTACATGGTTTGACTATCTCAATATAGGTCCACTTCAAAAGTAAGACCACAAACCAATATGCAAATACAATTACACATAAAAGAAATTGTAAGAAACCATTCTCAGATATATTTGAATTAACATCCTTTGATTATAAATATTTGATAGAGATCACATTTTTTCTTATGCATACTTCCTTATGGAAAGCCCTGGAATCATTTGTATTGAATCCATTTTTCCCATCACCCCTTTTATTATAACAATTCATTCCAAATGCTGATTAGCAGGAGATATTCCATTGCCAATAAACTCTTTAGCCTGGTAGGTCAAAGTTGGTCACTGTAATTCAATGCAAATAAAGACTCAATTTATAAAAGTGAAATACATTTGAGGTTCCCAACTCTAGGAACACTTCCCAGTGCCACTCAAACATGTTAGATCAAGCAAATATCCTTTGTCCTAAAATATCTATTATTCTCTAAATTTTTTGGACTCGGTAAAGTAACAAAAGATGGATGCTATGAAGAATCGAAAATATGGTTTCTTACAAGAATATGAACAAAAACCACTCCTTACAGAATTTCTTAGTCTAACAACTACACTAAAAGGCTAACAAATTGTTGATTCCACTCTTCATATATTTTGAGTTCGTTTTGGGAAACTGAAGGTCTTACTTCTTGCAATTCATTCTTAAAATATTGCAAGAAAAGAAACACATTATAAAAAACTAGAATATTATGAGAGCTAGCTTATCAATCCCATTGCTATGAGGGATAAACTTAATGCAAGAAAGATAACTATTTGGGGCATACAAATTCATTTCCAAACATTCTAACTTGGAACGTAACTAACCTCATGTCCTCTTTTTTTAAGTTAGCAATGCCAAAGCATTTCCTTAAGGGTTCTTTAAGCGGTCCCATATTTAAGGAATCCTTGACAATTTTTTTCATATCTAATCTAGAATACCCTGAAATGACAAAATTTCCTAGCTCAATCGGAACAAGATAGATTAATGTTTAGTTCAATACAAAGCAAGCATAATCAACAACAAGATAGTAGAAATACAAAAAAAATTAATATCCATGAACTCAAGTAATCAAATCAGCTTCAGTAATCTTGTAGATGCAGATTATATCTTGTTTTGAGAGAGTAAACAAGACCTCCTTATCCAACAAATCATTTACTATTCATGATCTTGCTTCTACAGTAATATTGAGCTCAAATTTAGCTGCTTAAATGGATAGTTGGTTGCAAACAAGTTTGCAAGCCATCTAAATTGTGAAGGCAAACCAACAAAGCAAATTCCATAATAAGTTGTACATGTAGAAGGTAGTGGCATGTATAGGCACATTGATAGACATCTACTAGCATCTCCATTAAGTTAATAAGGCTTGTTTCTTCAATTACTGATATAATGCATCGCATTTGTAAAAAGTTGCATATTACTAATCATAAAGTATAGAATATAAAAAATTAAATCCTAGAAAAATATTGGAAAAATATTTTAATCCAACAAAATAAACTTGCATTGGGAGTAGTGAGCATCAACTTTGTTCCTTTGAGGATTATAGAACAAATGACATTGGAATCAGGGAAAATATTAGTTGAGATAAAGAGGGGAACAAAGCTACAAAATGTATTTCTGGTATTTAAAGCAAAAATGGTCCATTTAGTGGATTTTAATAGTCAAAGACCATAATGGGGTCATATTGAAGACCACGATCACATGAAAAACATGTTTTAGGTTCTCTTTCAAAACCATTTTAGTTCTGGGCATTGATGTTGATTGTGATGTCACCAAGTAGTTCATTAGTAAGCATGTCTTCTTGTCATGGTCGTTGCACAACATGAGTTGTTGCAAGCTCTACAAGACATGGCTAAATGGTAAATCACTAAGCGTGGATTGACTTGAAATTTACTTGGCCATGTGGTTTTTATTGAATATATATTCTATGGATGTGTCAAGAGGAATTTTAAACAAGGAACACTTATAGAGAGAATGTGAATGCAGGTTTGATCATGCTAATTACTCAAGAGATGAAAAATGACACATTGGGCAAGCAATTGGAGCCCGTTACATATATTGCTCAATATTCAAGTATTAGTTAATTCTCTAGCTAATCAAATCGAGAATACATTATCCATAACCCTTCAACCTAAACAAGCAAGCTTTATTAAATGGTAATCTATACTAGATAAACGTTATGCACAGCCAAATCCAAGGCACCTTTCTTCATTGGAGAGAATATTTAAATGTGTATTTCATGGATGATCCAATCATTCTCATGACCCCATTGAAGGAAACATGTGTGTTTGGATCTTTATGCCAAATCTGTGATGGAAAGAGTGAGAGAGAAGACAAAATATCTCATCATAAAGTGCTTGAATGATAAGGTAGGTAGCAAATTGTTCTTGAAGCACTCAAATGAGAAGGCATTAGATATTTTTGGGCCTTTCATTCGTAAATGTTGGAATAACCAGAACCATAATTTGAAAAAACAACTTATGGTTTGCATGTTCAGCCTCTTTGAAAAAGAGTAGTCATTCCCTAAGTATGTATGTATGTATGTATTTCGAATTAGCTATAATTTCCAATTTAGAACAATAAACTATAATATATGATCATTAAAACTTAAACCCTATGATAATTAGTAATGGTTGTGTTCATTCAATCAATTATTCAAGATTCAATTGACAATACATATAAGATTCATCATTCAATACAAAGACTCATTCTTCTGGGAATATAGAACTAAGGAAGTTCAGAATGTCAAAACCACTGCTCCAAACTAGACCTAAATTGTACCAAGAAAACATTATTTGCTTGCTCCTTGATTTTGGGAAGCCCTCCTCTTGGCCAATGCCTCAAGTATCTAGTAGTGATTCAACGCAAGTGCCTTTTCTATCATCAGGAAGAGACTCTGATACATTTCTACCCTTTTGCTAAGTTGGCATGGGAATGGGCCTCAAACTTGTGTTACCATCTTCTCCCTGCACTAATTACTTGGAACTCTGCCCTTCTTGGTGACAAGATCTCATGTGATGTGAAATTTCACACAACATGGTAGCTTGTTAGAATATAAATTTCTGTTTTATTTGGAACAAGACAAAATGATTATGGAAGAAGACAGTTGTTGGGGTTAAATGGGGCATGAAGTCCTCCTAAGCTCAACTCATCATCAAATTGAAGCATTTCATATTATTTTTTCATTATTTTATGTTTTATGAGGTTTAGTCCCTGAATTGTGGGTTACAAACCCTAAAAAATCATTTTGAAGACAAATTAGGTAGGTCGACTTAAAGGAGGGTTAAGTTAGCATTTTCAAGTATAAATAAGGCAACTCCTCCTCATCTGTAATCAAGATCATGGGATCAAATAAGATACTTTTTCTCTTTCTTCTTGTGTAATGGGCTAATCAAGTAGTGTGCACCTCCTTTCTTGGCAAGTTCTATGTTTTTTCAAGGGTAAAGTTGATGCATGAGGTCCCTTTACTATCTTTCAAAGCTTTTCTAAGGTGAAAAGATTGTTTGGACGTTAATCTCTTCTCTTTTATTTCTCAATTGTAGCAATATCTCCGAGTCTTTTTCCTTACACTGCCAGAGGCATCCATGTTAAGAGTAACCTAGGCTTCTATGCATAATAGTATAGTTTTGTAAGTGAAGCATCCATCTTGAAGGGTTTCTCTTGCATTGGGCCTTGGCATATTTGTTTCCCTAACTAGGTCAAATATAACACAACCTATGGTTTCTTAGTTTTTCCCTAGTTCATACAAATATTGAATTTCCAATTCATAAGAGAAATGTTAATCTCGATTTCTCGGTGCTTGGAAGGAACAAGAACTAGACTTTGTTTGTATATTGTTCCTTTTCAGGTCTTGTTTAACAAGAGGATACCAAGGATTTGGGCATTAAGGTGAGATGGGAAAATGGGAATTTAGAAGAAAGTCTACTGGAATATATTGCAAACAAATTTGTGAATTTCCATAGGGCCCTACCTTGTGTGTTTATATATGGTATATATATGTCTAGGAATCTTATGATATTTCAATATATGTATATGACAACTTTGCAAGTAGCACACAAGATCAAAATCACTTATGAAGGGAATAAGAATCCACTAAAGACAAAAAAACAAAGATTCTACAAATTTTGAGCATAGACAAAGATAATCCCTAATGATTTTTTAATGGGGCATGTTAGGGGGTACCAAGGTTTTATGGGGTTGGAGTGATAATTTTTATTGATACCTCACATTATTTTTGTCTACAACATGTTGTTGGGAATGGGACTGACAATAAGGTATATATATATACACTATATGGATACTTATGAAGACAACACATGACAAAGGGTTAACCATTTACAAGTTTTAGGTGCATGAAATCTTGTGATAGAGTGGGTCAACCATAATCATCATATTAGAAATTCTGACCTAAAACCTATTATGAATAATATTGTAGAGGTAAAATCACATTTTCATGATATTTCCTTTACATGTGAATATAGAGAATTCAACACCAATTCGGCTAGACCGGATAGTCCTTTGAAGATGCTTGGAAAACTTGGTCCACCTATCCTTGTATAGCCCATATTAAAGCTCTAACCCTAGTACATACTTGGGGCGTCTGGATAGCCCGAACTAATGAAATTTTTTAGGACAAAGCATCATCACCTGAAGCTATATACAAGTAAGGTCTCGATATCTTTTATTACTACCCCCAAACCAAATATGCTCCGACAGTAAGAATAGTCACAGAGGAACATATATGCCTTGGGGATTTTTTTGATGGAGCCTCACAAGACCACAAATGTGGGGGTGGAACCACTCTTTTTCTAAACCAATACCATCACTTTCAGATCCAAATGGGTCTTGGAACATGCACAATTAATTATGCAAAGCTAATGGCTTTGAAACTCCTTCTCTGCTTTGCCTTGGAAAAAGACTACATAAAGCTTCATATTTTTGGAGACTCGCTTATAATTATCAATTAGGTAAAAAAAGTTTAGCACTGTAGAAATATTTCTCTCACTTCACTTCTCGAAGAGGTAAACGGAGTCTGGACAAATTTTGAACACATTTCATGCCATCATGTTTACAGGGAAAGAAACACAGATGCAGATTTCCTCTCTAAAGAAGGGCTGAAGATGGAACTCGATACTTGGAAATTTTTTGAAAATAGGGATGCGAAAGTGTATGAGTTTTTTCATAGGCCGTTCATAGAATTACCTCCTACAGAAAATAACTCTTGAACAATCTAATTTTTTCAAAACTTTTGCAATCTGTTTGTCTGGTCTAGTTTCGGTGGAGAGTTTCAAGGAGTTTTTGTCACATACTTAGCTATATACAGGATTCAAGGAGACTTTTTTATCCTTGACATTTTGCAGCTCAACAACGATTCATGGACAGTTTAATGACCAAGTCGTATGACCTAGATTTTTGGAGACTTTTTTTAATTTGTTTCCAGATGTTAAAAGTGGTATGCAAGGCATACATACTATGTAAAAACTCTTATTTGGATGAATATAATTACAAGATTTTTTTCCTTGGAAAAAAATAGAGAATTCAACACCAAAGTAGACAACATTCAAAACCCTTATTACAAAGGAAGAGGTTTTTACGTTAGATGAAGTAGATTTTTGGGTTAAAAGGCTCGTCAAAGGGAAAGCTAAGGATTCCTTAATCTACAGAAGTGTGCATGCCCTAACCCCCACTAGATTCCAACTTATGACCACCTAGGAGGAAACACATTCTCTTCACATCAGGTCCACTCAAGCAGCCTAAAATTTGTTGTCAATGTTTTTATGTGATTGGGTCTATTAATGAATGGACAAGGAAAATGATACAATGAATTATTCTCATGATTCCCTTGACGATGTGGGTGACCCATAAAATAAATATTTGCATGTTTATGAAAATAACAAAACGAAGTTAAAAATATACAGTTTGAGTAGTTTGTCTCAATGAATAAAAACAATAATCATAATGAACATTTTACGGTTGATGAACATTTTTAATTTAACAATGTAAATTACATTAATATTCAAGTATAATAATTGGTAATAAGAGATCACCTGAGGAAACATGGAGAACCACAACACTATGTATATAAGGCCATCAATCACATATAAACGCCTATTTTTCCTCTGAGATATGAAAATGTTTCCCAAGGCTATCTGTAACAAGTTCCAATGGATGATTCAAATAACAATCGTAAAATTTAAACACTACAACTATATAAATAACTATTTTTAATGTATAATTACTTACCATTCATTGAGCTCCTCTCTTTTTTGAGAATAATTTAATATTATCTACTAAACAACTCCAACCATGTGAAGGTGGAAGCTCTTATGGCCCCTGGCCCCCTCTCACATCACTCTCAATTCCCCAAACACAATGCATCTACTTGCAAATAAAAATGTAGTGCAAATTCATTCATTCAATAGCTGAATTTTTTTTTCATTAAACCATTCATTCATTCAATAGATGAAAAAATTCATTAAAACATTCATTAAATCATTCATTAAACCATTCATTCAGTTAATAACCGATAAAACCATTCATTCATTCACGATGATGATGAAGAAGAAGAAGTTGATGATGATGAAGATGTTGATGAGGAAGATGGTGATGACGAAGATGATGATGATGATGATGAATATGGTGATGGTGACGACGATGATGATGATGAAGAAATTGATGATGATGAAGATGTTAATGAGGAAGAGGGTGATGACAAAGATGATAATGAAGATGATGACGATGATGATGACGATGATGATGATAATGATGATGACGATATGATGAAGATGGTGATGATGATGATGATGTCCTATGACATGATGAAGACTATGATGAAGAATCCGACGACCTCGCCAAACTAATGATGCCAAATGTTGTCGGTCTTTATAGGTATGACGACGACGATGATGATAATGATGATTATGATGATGTTGACAATGAAGATGATGATGATGTTGATGATGATGTTGATGATGATGACAACGATGAAGATGATGGTGATGGTGATCACTAATGCTCATTATTTTTAAACTTAATGAAAACCATGAGCATTAGTAAACTTTAGTAAATATTTTCCAATATTAATTTACATGAGTCAATATTTGTAAAATCAATGAACATAGCCAAGTTTAGCTAGTTTTAGTAAATATTAGTTGTAATTAGTCAACGAAGATCATAATTAATCAACATTCATATGATATTCCATGGCATAAAGTTAACATTTGCTAACATTAGACAAAAGTATGGTTTATTTTTTATTAAGCATGGTAAGATGTTCTAACCATAATTAACACTAAGTCATAACTAATATGAATTAATTATTATCTTATTTAATTTAGTGTACTAGAAATNCTATAGTTATAATTATTCAAAATGTAACATACCATTATTCAACACTCTTCAATATTAGTAAACATAGTCAACATTCTAGAAACCATAGTCATGTTAATCAGTATTGGTTATTATTAGCCATCTTTAATTAACAATAGTCAACACTAATTAGCATTATTAACTTAGAAAATGATACTTATCATAAATCAACATTATTCACATGAGAATGCAACAAAAGATGACTTCATATGTGAAATGTGGATATGTTACATAACCTTCTTTATTATTTATTGAAAATTGCACTCCAATGTTACATAACATTCTACAGATACACAAAAATGTGTATTTTTGATCAGCTGATAGCTCGTTTAGAAAAAGACTCTGAAAGTCTTCAGTATGTCCCACAACATAGCAAAAATAAGTAAAAACTAGTATTGCTTTCGTAAGTATGCTGCAATGTTCAAAATATAAAAAAGATGTTGTTTGTCGTAATATTACCGCATGCTTCCCTCTCAACATTCTCTTATCTTCCAAAGCCCCATGGCCATCTACAACCCCTCCTTCGAGGCTTTGGCTGCCTCTTTGTTTTTATCCCTATAAACATGTCGACATGAAAAGGAAACAAAAGACTTTAGAACCTCTTTAATGGAATATAAGATGTTGGCAAGTCTTAGATTTCTGCATTGTTGAGTATTGTTAAATAGGGCATCCCATAAGGGGATCCTAATTAGATACAGACCATAAATATTAAAAACAGTAAAATAGACCTCTATATCCAGTGCCAACAAGTTAAAGCCAAGAACCAATTCCATACCCCATAGGTTCAAAGCCTTGACAATTCTTTCATTCCATCTAATTTCTAGACCCCCAGAATGACCTCTAACATCCAGAGTCTCAAAAATCCATCCTGGAAACCAACTTTCCATCCTTGATTTAACTAATCCTCCTACTCCTAAATTTTCTTGTAACAACAAAATATCAGGGTGTTCCAAGCCAACCACCCTCTTGAGTGTTGATATTTTATGGGGAATAGCCAAACCCCTACAATTGAAGGACATAAATTTCATCTACGACCCTTCTTCTGGGATAGCACTGATCTAAGTGCCCTATCAATAGACTGTTGTTTCCCTTCCAAGAGATCTTATTTTGATTTAGATTGTGCCTTGGAAATAAAGGATTTCCTTCCTCTCCCCTTAGAATCCATGTTCGTATCTTTTCCCAAACCTCCTGAGTCTGTCTTGGAGCAAGACCGAAGGAAACTGCCAGAATTCGACGAGTCTGGAGGGGATAGAGGAGAGTTAACATCACTGATAATGGGGTCAGGTTCAACAGGAGGGGGAGACTCTTCCAAAGAAGTAGAAGAGATGGTTAAAGTGGCCGGTGTGAGCCGAGATGAGATAGTCAAAAATTTTAAACCCTCCACCCAATCCAAACTAGAAAGAGTAACATTATTTGCAAATAAATTTAAGGAAGAGGAAAGTGAGAAAGAGGAAATACCCGGGAAGGGATTCCCCTTCAAGATATGGACATCGACCAGTCTGGCCACCTCCACGTCCGACAATGGCACCTAATCCTCCTCCTCTTTACTGTTATCATCCACCTCAGCACTAACAGGTTCCATAGGCATCTAGGGTAGAGTAGAATGTGGTTCTATAAATCCCTCTGTCACCCCAACTTCTTTTTCTCACTGCTGGTGGCGACGACCATTGAGGGTTCAGACTAAGAGCTTTCAATTTGAGATAGGGTTCCCATAAGCATGAAAACACCTGCAACAAAAAGGGACATTTTCATAGTGTAAAGTTTCCTTAATAACATAGGGTCCCCAACTCAACATCATGTCTTCCGCTAGCCCTTCTCGAACATTTAGGCTGACCAAAATTTTGGAAAAATTTCACGGTTTAGTCTCCAGGAAGGAGAGGTATTCTTTTAAAAATTTCCCCAAATTATTCCCAATGTTTTTTAAATGTTCCTCAGTCTAGTATTGAAGTGGGATCCTTGGCATCTGCACCCACAATGGAATAATATCAACTCCTTCCCTGGTGGCATCGAAAAGGGGGTGCTAAGGTTTGAGAAGTTGAGGCGAATGATCCAACGTCCAATTGTGAGTTCAAACCCACTGAATATGTTTCAGTTGTGTAAATTTAAACACAAAACACCCTCTGGTAAGGGCCACCGATTTCGGAACAGATCCCAGGGACTCCAACCAGCTATCTGTTGCTCACTGTACCATAGTCTGCAGAGAGAAGGCTCCACCCAGGAATCGCCCCACTAGAGTTTGGTTAGCCATATATAGAACCTAATGGAGAACAATGACCTCACCCACCATGTAATTGTATCCAACTCTATTTGAGTTAATCAAGTTTTTATGGTTCTCTTATGACCACCCCTGCTCCTAGCCCTAGCTTCGGCCTCACTGCTGGAGCCTGTTCCAAAAAAACCTTCCCATCCTAGACTAGGGAATCCATGCTGCTCAAGAGGTCCAATGAAATGGGAAATGGAACCTTGTTCCTCACCCACAGAGATCTGTATATTATAAACCTAAAGGTTTCGAGCCTCCACCCAAGTCCGCTGCTGAGATTGATTCATTTATTGCACTCTCCACCACCCCACCGTGTTCAAACTGTGGTCTAGCATAACCTACCCACGCCGTCAATGGTGTGTGAAATTCTACCTCACTCCACCTCTTCTTGTTATGAACATCTTCAGCATATCCCTCTCCAACGAAATACTATGAATCATCAGGAAAATGAAACGACGGAGGGAAAGATAACATAAAGTATGAAGGGGATAAATCCTCCACATGGTGCACAGGAGAAAAAAACCCGTTGTGGATCCTTCAAACCAGGGAGGAGGGGAAACATCCACCTCATTAGGCCCTCTAACACCTGTCAAAACCCACAATTCACCTGCTTCCACCTAGTCGCTGGAATAGTCAATCTACTTACCATCTTCCATCCTATCAGTAAAAAGGATAAAAATAGTAGTAAACCCAAGAATTACCTATAAGTAAAAACTGCACCCAATTCTTGTCCACGGGAGAAAAATATCTTTCCCCAGGTTAATATGAACCGCCTCCCCACACCGGCTTAGTAGATGACCAAGCCACCGTCAGCAAGTTGTATGGGCTCACCGCTCCTTCGAGGCCCTACGCCGCTAATTCGACGATGCTTCGTCGCATATCTGACACCCTTATGGTCGGACATCCGAAAACCATGGAGTCAGAAATACGATGTTTTTGAAGTCAAATATGCAATGCACAAGAATAAAAAATTCGACAGTAAAAATGTAAGTAAGAAATTCGACAACTAATTCTACATTTTAAAAAAATTAATCAAAATTCGAAATTTCAAATTGAAATCTGACAAAATAGTACTTTTCATCGGATGTCGTCGGATTTTGTCATCGAAGTTTGGGTTCAAATATTGTTGTGACGTATATGCACACACATATACAGAAGCGTGCATATATAGAAGTGATTCTGTATATGCGTCACGCATACACGGAAGCCCTTCCATATATGTGTGCGCATATACGAAAGTGCACATATATGAAAGTGCTTCCGTATATGCAAATGCTTCCGTATATGTGCATGCAACATATGGCATTGGCTTCTAATTCCACATATTATTAGTTCAAGTTTTTTATATGCATGCTTCTGTATATGCTTGTGCATATTGTGCATGCGCAAATACGGAAGCGCTTCGGTCGCATATACAAAATCCCTTATGTATATGCGTGTTTTCGTATATGTGCACACATATAGGGAGGAATTACATATATGTACATGCATATATGAAAGAACGCATATACAAAAGGGCTTACGTATATGCACATGCATATACTGAAGCATATGCATATACGAAAGCAATTACATACTCGACATACGTGAACATTGGTAAAGGGAACATAATTAGGCAACCTATAAATTTTCAAACCTCTACATAGCAGTGAACCTTCATCATTTCCTAAATATAGGCATATTTTAGCCATTAATCAGCAGTGATCATGCCTTAAAATCATTTATGGGGTAATTTAGAGGAAACTTGCTCATGATTTATCCCTATTTTGGCTACCAATAACATTTTCTATTAGCAACATAGTCTTGGAAATTGGGCATGAAGTTTGAAAGCAGTCATAGTAGCAACATAATAGCATATTCATGTAATGTTTTTTCCTATTTGGTGAGTCATCCAACCACTGGAGGTGTTTACTAAGTGTCCATCCTCCAAAAGAACCTTAACTTACAGTCTGGTCTATTTTTAATTATGGGTTTTATCACCACCAAGTGGTTTAACTTACGTTTTATAATACAAGACATTCTAATGTATTTTTTAAAAGGACTTTAAGTTTATCACTTTAAATGACTAATGCATATCAATTGATATGCAACTCTTTTCAAATATATTCTTCATAAGATGAAATGCACATGTAATTTCAAATGCGATAAAAACACTTCTTTTATACACTAATTTCTATCAAGAGCCTAGTCAATTACCAATCAAAAATATAATATTCATTACAAAAAGGGAAACCCTTGTTTAAACAAAACACTAACTAAAGCCTTAAAGTTGTGGCCCAAGATACCTAAACAAGATGCATGGTTTTAGGCTTGAAGGTGGCAAACCTAGTGGGTTTGGTGAGAACAATACTAGTTGAACATATATGTTCTATGTATTGTTTACGAGATCTGAACCCATACACTTTCAAGTCCTTTGACATGATTTTTGTTCTTTTCCTTGTACCAAAATCGTTCGCCTTTTTGGTCTTTTGTACAAGTTACAAAATAAACAATAAATAAGAATATTGACATCAATATAATGACAATAAAGGGACCATGCAAGGTAAGGGAGAAGACAATGCATTTTGAAGCTATGTGATTCTAAAGTATAAAAAATTATATATCAATGCTATTATGAGTTGTAATACAGGATATACTACATACCTCTCCTAAATTTCCATGAAATCGAGGAGAACGTCATAATGGTTGAAGACAAGGTGAATTTTGGTGAATTTCTAAAAAAATGGTCACATGCTCGCCATCATCTGTATGAAGTGGGATTTGGGTAGAGGTATGTTCTTTATTCTAAACATAGGAGCAAAAATTGGTATAAGTATACAACTCCAACTAAATTACATGTAAAAGTTAATCAATAATTCTATAGAAAAAATAATTACATACTTGATCCCTTTCATTTGCATTCGTCTCAAGATTTTGACCATGTTCAGGGGTTTGAAATGATTGCAGTGGTTTCAAAAACATCACCCACAATACAAATAAGAAAAAATGTGTAAGGAAAAAAACCATATAATGACAAATAACACATAAAATATGAACAATAGAATATCCATTTTTCATCTTACTATCATAGAAGTGTATAATAATTTATATGCTAATGTTGTTTCAAAATAGCTAGTATGGAAACAAACTTACTTCACCCAAAACACGTTGAAATCTAGGTGAACGTCGCGACGGTTCACAACTGGATGATGATTGGATTTGCAAGTTACTACATTCAGTAATTGAACTCTGTGGAGATCTCTCTACTGGATCTTGTCGAGTTGGATAGACACATAAATAATGATGGGAAATCAATATACATTTGAAAATAAAAATAAATCTAATTTAATGTTAAACTATCTTGAAAATAAATGCACATAAAAAAATGGACTCAACTGTATACTCATTGTTAATACTAGTTTCTCCCATCCCTACGTTTTTGCGTTGCAAAGCAATTTGTATGTGTCTAGTTGATTCCTTACATCTACGAGGTAGAATTTGATCCCAATGATTCATTTTTTCCCTTTTTTGTTTTTGTTTTGAGGCATCATTGAGATCATCCTCTGTAGCAAGTGACTGGACAAAACAATTCAAAGAACTTAAGTTGTAGTAATAAATTCATATTATTAAAACATGAATACATTAAAAAAACAATAAATACTTACAGTGGAAACAATTTCTTCATTGACAAATCTTTCATAGGCTTGCTTGCATGCACGACACAACCTTTCATCCACATCATATTTGATCTTTTCATTTCGTCTTTGAATCTTAGTTGGTGTTTTTGCAGCGCATTTTGCATTTGTATCCCTTTGTATCCCTCTTGGATGTTGGGGAATTGGCAGGAGATTGTGCACCATGGCAGGATGGTGATTCATGCCACATATTTTGTATCTCGTTACGGTACCTCTACATTCACCAAATAAGCAATAAAAAACATGTTTTTTTCATTTAACACCAACATTCCATTCATGTGTACTTTCCTCCATTTTCTCAATTCCCTATAAATGAATATGTAAACAAAAAGAATGTTAGATATCAATTGAATTGTCATAGTAAATAAACAAATATTTTTATGAAATACCCATTTTGATTTGTAGAAGAGAAATATGATCCCCACTTGTGAAAATTTCTCTAAGGCACCATATGGTAGAGCATTAGTGAAAACCATCAATGTCTCATGTCCTCTTAAATAAATAAATACAAACTAAAAAGTTGTGCATGCAAGGTATTGCTAACACTTTTACAAAGTATTAGATATAGATACAAGCATGAAATGGAAAAAAAAGAACTTCAAACTTGCACAATTCCAAAGAATTCTCTGATAGGTTTCAAAGGTAGAAAACATGTTTCTTAGTGAAGACCACAGATACCTCGAATGATGTAGATATTCACGGAAAGATATCAAGCGAAGAATCATGATGTTCACCCATTGCTCATCATTCTTCAAAGTAAAAACAAGAATGATTATAGAAACCCAATATCATGAACAATTTCAAGGAAATCTTAACATGCACACTTCGTGACATTGCTCAATATGATGTCCAATAAAAGGTGGATCAACAAAAAGAGTATAATGTGCAAGAATTACAATCACTAGGCAATGAAGCCAAGTGCCATTGGACATAATCAAGTTCATGGGATAAGAAAGTTATGATATTAATGGGATAAATTCAATGGGTATGTTGAATACCACCTTCGTTTTCGACACTTCACATTGAAGTCTTCAAATATCAAAATTAAGTGTTCTAATTGCAAGTATATAAGCTTAAGGTGAATAGTTTCGAATTGCAATTACTACTAAAACATGACACAATACAAAAGTAGATTTGATTATTAAAATATTCAACACAGAGAAAAAATGAGCACATATCCACTTCAATCCAAAATTTCCATTTTTCATAAATTACCCATGTGTTTCCTTCCATTTCTTAAATCCATTACACTCATCATATATTTTCCATCATCTTTTTCCATCCCTCTGTTCCTATTGTTTATTTCACCATATCACACATATTTTTTTTATTACAATGTTTATCACTCTCTTCCATATCCAATTCACCCATAACCTTCCACTACTCACCCATAACCTTCCACTACTCATCAAAACTCTTTTACAGTCATACAAGCACTTCTACATATTTTCACAAAAGTGTTTAGCTACAAGATTCTACAAAACACTATTTCTAGCACACAAATTGCTACAAGTCTGCAAAAGTGTGCATTTCTAGCACTACACACGTGTTTATCACTTTGCATAAAATATTCACCAAGTACATTACAGATTAATGATGGACTTTTGTTGATGAACCATAAGAAGAATTCATTATCAGAGAACAACAATACAAAGCCAACAATTTCCAAGAGAAATCAAAACAAAAGTAATAAGAAAAATCAAATAAATTAAAAGTCAAATTATGAGCATAACAAAAATACAAGAAAAAAAATATAAATGCCACAAGAAGAATTCATAATAAAAGAACAAAAATACAAAGACAACCATTTCCAAGAGAAATCAAAACAAAAATAGCAAAAGAAATCAAACAAATAAAAACGACAAATTATGAGCATAACAAAAATACAAGAAAAAAGATATAAAATTCACATACAACAACAAGCCCTTAAATGAGAAACAAAATTCATGATATACTATATCATGCATCTATTAAATGGTGAGCATAACAAAAATACAAGAAAAAACTATAAAGGCCACATAAAACAACAGACCCTTAAATGAGAAACAAAATCCATGATATACTATATCATGCATCTAACATTTAAATGGAATCATCATAAAAGATTAAAGATAAATTAATCATCGTAGAAGAATAAAGATAAACTAATAAAGGATAGCATCAAGGAAATTGTTTCACAACAACCTGAACATAACAATGAAGAATATACTAAATTGTAATCAAATTCAACTCCAATATATAGCAACAAGGATATCAAATATTACCATCATTTCTATCAAGTTAAATGTTCAATTTTTACATACAAGTTCCAATCATTTCATTTTAAAAAAAAAATTCCACTCATTCATTTCATCTCATGTCAATACTCACTGCATTCATTCATGTCACATTCATTTATATCATTTCATTTAACTCACCCATTGAATCTATCCACCATAATCTATACCATACATTCGACAAGAGTATACACCTACAAATAAGTACAAGAGTATGCACCAAGGCCAAAATTAATCAGCCTGTGACAGAACAATGATTGTTTCCGCAGGCTCATTGCTGACCGTTGGATCTCAACACCTTAAAATTCAACGACCAACAATGAGCATGTGACAACAATCATTTCTCTGCCGCAGACTGATTAATGATCGTCTCTTTTTCTTTTATCATGTTTTGTCGTAACATTTACTCATATGACCTCATATTTTGGGATTGCAATTTGGGGTTCACAGATATGCCTTTGAAAATATTGTTATGATACTATTTCATAATAGTAAAATCTAAAAGAAAGTCGCTTTAAATTATCTATATCACTGAAAAAAGACTCAGCTCATTGAGATTTACCTACATGTCTCATGAAATTTTAATTTTTAAAACTCTCTTGCATGATGTTTCCTTAACCAAATTTTTGGTATCAGTTTCCTTTGTCACGTTTTTTTTGGGAATTAAAGTATATGACCTTATTTTGTGACTGCAATTTGGCATTGACAGATATGTTTTTGAAAATCTTGTTATGTTACTATTCAGAATAATAAATTTTGCAAGTAACATTGGTGCATATACACATTTTAGTAAAAATCATTTTTTGTCCAAAGAAATGTTCTTCCCAATTAAAACTCCATATATACAAGAACAAAAAAAATTGAAAGCAACATTTTGCATATATACATTTAAGCAAAAAACTATTTCTTGACCAATGAAATGTTCTTCCTAATTGGAACTCCATATGCTTTTGATGCAAGTCCTGCATCCAAGTTTTTAAGCTATTAACTGACTTGGAATTTTTGAAACTAAGATGTCAAAGCATAGTTTTTATATTGAGGGCCAAAATGCTACAAAACATATTGTCACATCCCCTCCCGCCTTGGAGTGTAAACACGAAGTCATCTGCTCGCTCTGATAGCTCGATGTCCATGAACCCGGTGCCCATGCACCTAACTGATATGCGGAATAATTTAAAACTTCTCTTTACTACGTCTTTAACATAGTCATGGGTCATGTAAAATCCCTTTAACATTCATTCTTAGGCTTCAAAACCACTATAACAGTTGTTCCACCCTTAATAGATCCATTCTGTGACCAGAAACACCTTTTTCGCATTGAACCTACCCATTCTGCACTCCGCCTTCCACCATCTGGACTCCCCTTTCCACCTCCTCATGCGGAATTTGAGAACCAGAAACTCAATATTGTGCGACAGAGTGATTCAACCATTTTCCACCTTCCGTCGTCCGCTGTGAAACTCAGGAATTAGAAACTCAGTATTCGACAGAAACATTTAACCAGTCTTCTGCCTTCTGCCTTCCACTGCGGAACTCGAGAATCGAAAACCTATCATTTTGACGGAATCGTTCAACCACACTCCACATTCCGCCTTTCCGCCTTCCCCTATGGAACTCAGGAATTGAAAAACTGACAAATCGATACCTTTACTTGTCCACTTTCTGCCTTCCGACTTTTGCCCTTCTGCCTTCCTCTGTGGACCTTGGAAATAAAAAATTCTGCAAAACAATCACTTTGTCTTTCGGATTTCCTCCTTCCGACTTTCGACTTTCCATATTCCGCTGTGAACCTCGAAAATTAAAAAAACAACTTTTTACCTTAACCTTTTTCTGGGTTTCTGACTTTCGCCTTTTGACTTCCACCCTCCACAGTGGACTTTGGGAATGGGAAATCAACATTTCCTTGGGACGTTTGGATCTTTTTCCACTTTCTGCCTTTCGCCTTCCGTAGGTAGATCCCGGGGTGCAGAAACAAAACATTCTGCCTTGTTTTCAACTTCTCTTTCTGGCTCCCGCCTTCTACCTTTCGTAGGAGGATTCCAGAGTGTGGAACGCTTAAGTCAGATGCCTTCTGACTCTGTAACCATGATTCCAACCTCCAAGGACTTAAGTAAAAAACATTGAAACCAAAACATCTGCAGGGACATTCGTTCAATAGTAAACTCTACTGAAATCATTAACAAGCGTTCATCAGATTCAACATATTCATAAACAAATACATTGCATAAATAATACAACATAATACTTATCTTTGAATATGAAGCTGTCCCACAACTCGCTATGTCGCTACAATGTTCCACCCAACCATAGGCCAATTGTGTTCATCAATCTCTCAACACAACTGCTACCCCTGATATGGGCATGATTTCCACAAGGAACTAGAGAAAATTAGACTCACACACAACTAGATCATATAACACACAGTCAAGCCGAGCTACAGTTGGGTTTATCAGACTGTCCAGCCAAGCCAACACACAGTTGGGTTTATAAGGCTGTAGGAAATCAATCCAAACACTGCTAGGTTTATTAGGTTACACAGCCAAGCCAAGTAACAGTTGGGTTTACTAGACTGCTCACAGCCAATCCAACATTCATAATAAGGACCAACCAAGACAACTAACTAATGGGATTATCAAGCTACTCAGCCACGTCCATCACACTACTGGGTTTATTAGGATTACTCAGCCAAGACAACATACAGTTGGGTTTATCAGAATGTCCAACCAAGGATCACACACATGGACAAAAATCACAACAAGACACATCCAATCCAACTACCAGTTGGGTTTACCAGGCTGCTCATCCAAGCCAATATCCAATTGGGTTTATCAAGATTCCCAGCCTAGCTATTATACAATTGGGTTTATCAAGCTATCAACCAAGCCAATCTCCTTTGGGTTAATCAGGATGCTAAGGAAATGTAAAGGTAAAATGGATAAGCTAGTGGCTCAATCAAGAGATAGGGACACCTCCACAAGATCTATCCGGCATGGCATCCATAATACCTACACACCCAACACAAGGAAGCACCCCCTTCTATGCTCCACAATCCCTCGGGCTATGCCTTCCCTTCCAGTGCTCTTTAGGGCATGCATAGAAGATTCACCTGCCACTCTTATATTTTCATGAGATTCCTCTTTGCACTAGGTTTATCAAGTCCATTCCTCATCTCTTACACTCCAAATTCTTGCACACATTTTAGAACTGAAGTAGGGTTCACATCACAACAAACCACAGGGAGGCACATCAACACAGGGATTCACTGTGTAACATAGAGAAATAAGGTCTCATACCACTCTGTAGTTTAGGATAGCACTGTAACACAACAACCAGGGTTCCATACCACACTATCACACAAACAAATGCTTCAGAACAACTTGTCTGTGACTCAGGATGGTGAACAATGCATAATCAATTGGAATGAACAACGTGCATGTGGAAAATGAATGCCGAGGAACAACAAAAACTTCCCGCAACTGAGGGAAATACAGACTAGCACACATCCACGTGCTTACTTGCTTCATAAGCAAGAACATGGCTTCTGTAGACTGCAGGATTCTCAGTCTCTAAATTGACTGACATACCTCATACTACCCAGGGAATTAACTGCCTCAACCTATCTTCTGGAAGAATTGAATGATTAAGTGCAGAGGACGAATAGGGTGGACGAGCTTAAAGAACAAGTAACTTGGACAGATCTATGGATGAGATCGATCGTCAAAATAGATTGACGAAACACAACAATTCCGCTTGGTGAAGATGCACAATATAGAAAAATCTTGATGTACACAGAATTTTTATGAAATATGCTTCACCAAATTTGAAGTCCACCATTGATTTGGTGGGGACATAGATCTGACAGTCAACGAGGATTTCTCAAATTCAACTAGAAATTTGTTTAACAACAACGAGCATGTGCATAATTTTAATCCAAAAGGATTTGTTTCGAGTTTGAGTCCTCCTGGGTGAGTTGGATGACATATCAATGAAGGTTTTTCTGCTAATTAAACCGGGTTTTATGAGAATTGGACCCACAATATCTCACCTATCATCTGCTTGGATAACTCCCTCTCCCTATCCTTGTTAAATCATGCCCCCATCTCTTTCACATTGCAGTGCATAGCTAGTTGTGGTATTTTATTAAGTTGTATATTTACATGATATTCCAAAATGTGTTGTGCTTGACTAGCACGAGAAACCATAGGCATCGATCCTGATCGCCTATACACAAAACACCAAATCAATGGCAGGGCCTTGGACTTGAGCTCCTTGCCATGATTTATATACAATATATACATCATGTACAATTTTAATACCATGGGGTCAAAACCGAGGTGTTACATTCCCCTCCCCCTTCATTAGCACTGTCATCAATGCTTTAAAAAATTGAACAAAAATGGATGTGCCAATCCCATGGAATTCTCCAGCTCTCACGTAGCCTCTTCAAGACCATAGTGCTCCCACTTCACCTCTACCTATCCAACGACTTGATTCTGGAGCACTATGACCTTCCTGTCAAAGATGCACAATGGCTTGATTTGGAACTCTCCCTTGGGTTCCACCTGAATCACATCCCAATTTATCACACGGTTAGGCTCATGTACATATTTCTTAAGCAAAGAAACATGAAAAACATTATGAGCTCTAGTGCTAGCAGGCAATGCAAGTCTATATGAAACTGACCCTATTCTTTCAAGCACTTCAAAAGGCCCATAATATCTAGGTGACAGCTTGGCACAACTTCCAAGCTTCCAAGAACTCTTCCTTTCCCTCACTCTAAGGTAAACATGATTTCCAACATTGAACTCTATATGCACTCTATGCTTATCTACATAGATTTTCTGTCACTTTAAGGTAAACATGATCCCAAAACTCTTGCTCCATTTCCTTGAGCAATTATGGACCAAGCACAATCCTTTTCACTAGATTACCCAAAGTTACTGGTGCCCTACACCTTCTTTCATACAAAGCTTCATATGGACTTGTTCCCAATGATGCTTGTTGTCCATTATTATAGGCAAACTCTACCAAGTGTAAATAATCCTCCCAATTGGATGGTTTTTCCATCACACACATGCGAAGCATGTCTTCAAGCACCTGATTCACTCTCTCTTTCTGTCCATCAGTCTGAGGATAGTAGGTAGTGCTAAAGTTTAACTTCATGCCCAAATATGCAAATAGGCCCTTCCAAAAATTGGAAGTGACCTTGGTATCCCTATAAGAAATTATTTCCTTAAGAAACCCATGCAATCTGAAAATATCCTTCATGAAGATTTTTGCAATGGAATCAACCTTATACGCGGACTTAACCGGTATAAAATGTGATGCCTTTGTAAACTTGTCCACCACAACCATGATGGAATCATGTTATCTTGCAGTCATTGGAAATCTCTTAATAAAATCCATGGAAACAACTTCCCATTTCCATTTTGGGACTGGAAAAGGCTACAATAACCTTGTTGGGTGTTGATTCTCAACCTTCACATGCTAACATTTCATGCACTTTGAAATATACTCAGCAATGTACTTTTTCATTCTTGGCCAGAAACACTGCTTTCTGGCTATAGCAATTGTCTTCCGATATCCAGGGTGACCAAAATATGGAGCTTCATGGATTTCATCCATAACAATTATCCTCAAGTATGCTACATTTGGAATATAAATTATATTCTTATAAGTAAGAAGTTCGTCTTCTTCCAATTTATATCCCTCATACCTCTTTTCAATACTTTGTTGTTGCAACTTGCCCTTTATCTGCACATACACTTCATCCTCAGTAGTATGATCAACAATTTGTTGTCTCAAATCTGATTGGAAAATACTAAGAGATGCCCCATGCATTTCATGCACCTTCCTGCTGAGTGCATCAACTACTTAATTTTATTTTCCTTTTATGTGTTTGATTTCAAAATCAAACTCACACAAAAAATCCAGCCATCTAGCTTGCCTAGAATTTAGAGTAGGCTAATCAAACAAGTATTTCAGACCACAATGGTCTATCCTTATCTCAAATCTTCTTCCCATTAAGTAATTCCTCCACATATTGAGAGCATGTACCATGGCTAAAAGTTCTAAATCATGAGTATCATAGTTCTTCTCATGCTCCTTCAAATTTCTTGACTCATAGCATACCACGTTGTTATCAACCCAAATGGCACTTCTCCGTCCGAGTGCCAACATTCCCTATGTTGGTACACAAAAGGACATTTTAGGATTGAAGATTGCCAAAACACTATAGATAGGCATGACATGAGATGCATTTATCTTTCAACTAGCCTACCATATTATTTTTCTAAGTGTTGATTGGCGTACGCGACTATCTTCATTGAAACTCGCGTACGTATACGACTTTTCGCATTGACAACTCGCGTACTGTATGCGACTATCTCCATTGTAACGCGCGTACATTAGCATACGCGGGTTTCCTTTAAGCAACTCGTGTGTCATACGCGGTTTTCCTATATTAATAGTCGCATACATCTCCATTCGACATTAAAAAACATAAATCAAGATTAATGGAGATTATTTGGGTCCTAATCATTAACTACTCCAACTATCTCAACCTCCTCAACCTTGAAAACCACTCTATTTCCCAAAGTATAAATAGAGGCCTTGGGGAGGGAATTAATCAATCAAGTTTAAGAGCAAAGTTATGATGGAGGTATATCTTTAGAAGTCTTGGAGCAGCAGAACTCAGAGTCCTTTGGTTGCAGAGGAGTCCTTGTCTCAGGCGTTGGGTTGTACTCTTATCTCATTCACTGATTGTTAATAAAGATAATTCTTATTCCAACACTGTGTTGAGTCTCTTTCATGTATTATGGTTGATGAATATATTCAATTATGCACTAGATATATTGTTTATCTAACCTGTTATATATACATGTATAAGATTGTACTTGGAGAATTTTCTCTTTGCAGGTGAAGGAGGTGCATCCCTGAAAGCTTTGGAGAGGAACAAAGCGGAAGGAGATCAAGCTTGGATCAACCGTCAATAATCGGGTGAGTCAAGTATTTCTTCCTATTTCCCTTCTGTACTTTATTAAAGCTAATTGTCTATAAGGTTAGAAGTAAGTTGGTAACCCCAGACCCTAGGTTACAAGGGTGTTTAATCCTGAGCAACAGAACTGGCGACTCTGCTGGGGAGCCCAGCTTGCTGTGGGTTAACTCTGTAGATCCTTGCCCAGTATTTGCCTTGATTCAGTGTGTGGTGTTGTGTCTTGGTTCAAACTTATAGTGGTGTTTGAAGACCTTTATAATTTTTTCTTTTGTTGAAAAATTTTACTCATGTATGCGGGTTGCTGTGCTACACAGTCGCGTACATAGGTCTATGTACGCGGGTTGCTCTTGTGAACAGTCGCGTACAAGTCTAAGGAACAAAATTTTTGGGTTTGGGTTGCTTGTCCCTATCCTTTTGTGGATTTTGTCTTGCTTAGTGGTCTTTAGTACTGGCATTGCACTATATGTTTGATAGCCCTATTAACCATACTTCGTGCTTTTTGGTAAGCCCTTGAGTTTTTGTTGGTTGGATTGTCTTTCTTTTAGCAATTTCAAGTGGATTTGCCTGTTGGGTGATAGGTCCAAATGCTGGTTGTCTGAATCAGTGATCAGGGTTCTAGATACCGTATATCCCATTCTATTTTTTAATAGTGTTGGCTTGTCACTTGCCTTTGATTGATTTCAGTGTTTTCTATTCATTTCATCTTCCCAGCTGGGTGTGTTCCAAGTATTCCTTAGGTGGTTGATCTTTGGTTTTATAAATCTGCATTACTTCATTTTGTTTACTTTATATAGTTAGATTATTCAAGCATCCTCAAGAATTTTACATTTAGGTGCATAGTAATCTTTGAGGAATTTGAAAAGTGAAAATAAAAACATGGGAAACATTTTGCATTCGAATTGCATATAGTAGTTTTACTTTCAGTTTTTAAATAAAATCTCAAAAATTACAAAAATAAGTCTTAGTTTTCTCTTCCTTAGTTGCATTTTCAATAGTTTATATTTACAAAAAAAAAAGAAAAACAGAAGCTTGTTTTAAGTAGTGATATTTTGCTTCGGAATTAATTTATACACCTGTTTTTTACGTCTCTTATCGATTCAATAACATCATAGTCTTTCACTCCACATGCCTTCTGAGTAAAAACAACCCTTAAAATGAACACCATAATTAAAATTTATTAGTAATTTTTGTTTTATAGGGCCATACACTTACTAGCTTAGGCTATACTTGTGGGATAGGAAGCATAAACTCCCCATAAGTACTTAAATTCAGACATAGTGGGCCAATCAATAGGTAAATCCTTCTCTTTATTGATAGTATCTCGGAAGCTCCTCTCAAACGGGAGTTAAGCATGAGGCCGCGTGGAGGCATTGGACTGAGGAGATAACCCTTTGATTCCTTATCAAAGCGTAGAACAAGGTTTTTACATATCTGGGGATTCTGTTCTAGATAGAGTTTTAGGCTCAGCTACCCTGCCCATGCGTATGAATCAGGCTTGCGACTGTCCCCCCAGACTATCGATATAGTTAAGGCAGCATCTAGTCTCTTGACATCTAGGGTTCATACACAGGTAAACCGGAAATCTATTTCTGGTTCACCTTGGAAGGGCTTGGAAGGTAACCCTTGTTGAAAGTGTAGGAAGGCGGTGGGTGATTCCTCCGCTTATGCCTAAGAAACTCTTCAAGGACGCCAAGAAACAGTCTCTCAACTTTCTTCGGGAAAGCATATCTTGGACCCCTTGTGATTGTTGAGGCTTTAGGAATTTTTTTAGTGATTGCTCTATGGTTTGTCTGTGTTTATCCAACCTTAGGGTTTGGAGAGTCAAATTTACAGTCATGGAGGACCAAACTATCAAAAGGTCACGAAGGTTGCAAAACCTTCATCCGCTCATTACATTGGAACCTCCACCTCCCCCTCAAAGGTGGAGATTGGACACAAACGGTTCTTTTGAATTGATAGGAGTTAGTGAAGTTCTGGGTGAACCAGAACTTAGGGAAAACTGTTTTAATTTAAACATAGTTGAGATAGAAGACTCATAGGTGGACAAGTTTGTAAGGAATTTTAATACACCTCTAACTGACTTAAACGATCCTGTGATAGTTTAGGTTTGTCCTTTCGATCCACCCGTGATTGGTGTCTTTATGGGAAGAATAATGTCTACTGCAGGAGAAAGTTCTTTTACTTCCACCTTAGCCACTCTGGCTGAAGGGGTGCTACCTCCCCCGGTAGGTGCTCCTAGATCAAGTATACCTACTATGCCCTAAACTCCAGCGAGCCAAGTGGTTCAACCACCGGCTCCCACAAGCCTAGAAGGTGCTTCTGGTGGTATGGTCACTGGGATTCCTATTGTACCTACAGTTCCTACTTCCTTCGCACACACTTCCCAGAGTGGTCCTATAGGATCCTCGGCTTTTGTCCAAGGATTTCCTTGGAATGGGGGGCACATTCCTCCATCCACTCCATACATAGGCCCAACACCCTCATATGTAGGGGTGCACTTTGGAAACACTAACCCTTATGGTCAAGGTTTTCGAACTCTGGTTTCAGCTCCGTTCACGAGCTCTCCCTTTTCGCTTTTTAGTGGAGGGATACTTGCTCCTGTATTTCAAACCCCAGTTTCAAATGGGGCAGCCAGAACCTCTTATACTGCACCTCACACAAACAATCTTGTGGCTTACGACTGGAATCCGTTCCAAAGCAACCCATCCACTTCACAACCGACAACAGGGGGAAACCCCACCTTCACATATGGGAATATGGGGGCAAGTCCCTCTAATCCCCAAACTAGTACTTTTAGTGCTCCGGTTAGACCTAAGATTCTTTTCCTGGCAACGTTAAACTTTCCATATTTGTCTAAACTGACGAATGACCCGGTGAGACATGATCCCTCCTAGCCCCCCGTCCCTACCAAGCTGCCCTCTAATATCCCAAAATTCGAAGGCAAAGTTGGTGACGATCCTGGAGCTCATGCCACCACTTTCCATTTATGGTGCTCTTCCAACTCACTGAACGAAGATTTAGTTCGGTTGAGGCTGTTCCAAATAACTTTGATGAGTACTGCAACAAAATGGTACATTGAGTTGCCTTCTGCATTTAGCAGTTTTTGGGACTTGGCTAACGCTTTCCTTAGTCACTTCCAGCTTCCTGTTCGATATGATTTCAGAATGGACTTGTTGTCTACCTTACGGTAGAACAAGGCCACCCATATCTCGGATCACATCCAAGAGTGGAGGAGGCGGAAGAGCCTTATTAAAGCCACTATTCCTCCTGAGTTTTTATTAGAATGGTTCCTTAAATCCCTATTGCCTTATATATCTAAGGATGTATCTACTTCAGGAGTGATGAATGAGGAAGAAGCTATCCTCGGGGCCCAACAACTAGGTTTGATATATTCTCAGTCTGGGATCTGATATGAGATTATCCCTGAGGCACCGAGGCCAACACACGATGTAGAGAAACCTAAGCCTAGACCCCATGCTGATGGTGTGGTTGGTTCCATGAATTCTCCCACTGTATAATATTTGGCCAAACAACTCCGTCAGCTGTCCGTCAAACATTCTACGGTGGAGGCAGCAAAGGCTGCCCCCTCACCCCAAAATGAAAATGTTTTTGCACAAACCTCTCAGAAGGGAAATCAGCAGCCCGATGGGAAAAAGAAGAGAGGGAAGAAAGGGGAGGGAAGCCAAAACAAACAAAAACCCGCAAACAATGCTAATGGGGGCAAGAAAGAAAAGAAGAAGGTGAAATTCCCATGTAATTTGTGCCATGAATATCACCTCACCCATATTTGTCCCCTTATGGAACAAGTTCAGAAGCTGTTAAAAGCTCAACAACCGGCTGTCCTGAAGGATCCTTTTCCCCAAGGATAGAATTCTGCTTCAGCTTCAAATGCAATAGGGGGCACCCCAAATTCCCTTGACCCCAATTATATCAACATGGTTTGATCCCAAACTTTACTACAGACCAGGAATAAGAACTATGAAAAATAGACCTTGGAGAAGGGCACGTCCATAGGTGAAACTTCTAACCCTCTCACAATTGAGAAACCTACCAAAATTATGCCCAAGATACCGAAAGGTGTCTTTAAGAAGACCTTGCATAATCCTAATGCTAGGGTTGCAAAAACTACTCCGTAGTTGAAGACTTAGCCTAGACACCTTGTGCAATGTCGAATTTAGAGGTGTTACAGAGTTGTTCCACCCAACGAGGTGCACTCTTAGCAGCCTTAGGTAATATGGACTCATCGATTCTCATGGTGAAATTTAATTTGTATGATGTCAAAATTTGCCTACCATATCTTGTAGCCATATCGATAGATTTCATCCATGGTGGAAAGACCATTGGAAGGGCAGTTGTCGACGAGGGTGCTTCTACATGTGTTATGTCCTTGTCTTGTTGGAAAGTTCTTGGATCCCCAAAGCTGGTCCCGTCAAACACCCTGGTTACTGCTTTCGATAGAAGGTCATTCTGTCCTCAGGGTATCCTACCGGCTTTTGAAATTAAGCTGGCAAGGAAAGCGGTGTCTGTTGAGATAGAGGTGATTGATGCACTTTTGGATTATAATTTTCTCTTGGGAAGAAGTTGGACTTATGCCATGTCTGCTATTGCATCAGCCTTCTTTCGAATGGTAGTGTTTCCACACGAAGGGAAGTTGGTTACTGTTGACCAACTCAACTTTACTCGAAAAGGCCGCATGGAATCTAATGAGTCCACTGTGCCATTGGTTGATCAGGTCAAACCTACTTCAGAGAGATTAGGGGATGGAATGTACACATCATTGATGGGCACATTTGATCTTCCAGCTCCGATTAATTATATAGGTTCTACTAGTGTGGGGACGTCCATAGCTACAGTTGTTGATAGGACTGATCCTTGGGTTATCCCTTCCCACCATGAACCTGAAGTGCCCTTATCAGCAGTGGAAGTGGCTTATCAAGCTATCACCCAAACCATTGTTGATTTCTTTCGGGTCCCCCTCACAGTCTCAGAGGAACTAGAAGAAGCCTATTTGCCTGCTTGGGAAGAAAACTCTTTGCATTCTACAGATTGCTTAGATATGGTTTTACCTTCTGATGAAGCCATTCTGGAATCCATGTGCGGACAAGATAAGATCTGTGAATATCTTCACCATCGATGCTATTTTCTTCCATATTTAAGCAAGATAGAGAATCAGGAGTTTCATTTGAGACTGGCAGACGATGTTGATATTCCCATTAATCCTTTACCAAGGGAAGGAATGTTTGCTGAGGAGAATATGGCAAACATTTCCACTACCATCTCTATCAACATCTCTGTAAATCCCGACATTGTGGAAAATATACATATCAGCACAAACTGCTCTCCTGAGGATATTGCGATCTATACAGCCTTGTTTAAGGAATTCTGCGACGTTTTTGGCTGGTCATATGAGGAGATTCCAAGCATTGATCCATCTATAGTCGAGCACGAAATCTGAACATACCTTGACGCTAAACATGTTCGACAAAAGTTGAGACCTGTTAACCCTCGTAAAGCGATGACAATGAAGGCTGAAGTGGAGAAACTACTGAAAGCCGATTTTATTTATCCCATAGCTTTGATGGAATGGGTATCCAACCCCGTTCTTGTTGATAAAAAGCAAGGGACCATACGCGTCTGTACTGAATTTCGAGATTTAAACAAAGCTTTTCCTAAGGACAACTATCCCACACCATTTATAGATCAAATTATTGATTCTTGCACGGGAAGTGAAGTCTTTTTGTTTATGGATGGTTTCTCCGGATATAATCAAATTCAAATTAAACCGGAAGACCAACATAAAATGACTTTTATTTGTCCTTGGGGTACCTTTGCATACAAGAAAATTCCCTTTGGATTGAAAAATGTTGGGACAACCTTTCAGCGGGCAATGAATTTTTCCTTTCATGATATTAAAGCCATTGCCGAACCTTACCTTGATGATCTGCCTGCACATTCTCGTAAGAGGATTGATCACCCAGATCAATTGCGTTTGATTTTTGAACGATGTAGATACTATAAGATTCAATTGAATCCCCGCAAGTGCATTTTCTGTGTCGAGTCAAGGAGACTGCTCAGATTGATTGTTTCTAACAAAGGCATTCAGGTGGATCCTTTGAAAGTTGAGGCCATTGTAAATCTGCCTCCTCCTCGTTCTATCAGGTGGCTTCAGATCCTGCAGGGGAAGTCCAATTTTCTTCGACGTTTCATTGTAAATTATACCAAGATTACTAAGGGTTTCATGCACCTGTTAAAACAGGACACCCCATTTGTATGGGATGAAATTGCACAAGTTGCATTCAAGGCATTGAAAAAATCTTTGTTGTCAACACCATTATTACGACCTTCAGATTACTTTAGGGATTTTATATTGTATCTGGCCACATCTGAGTGAACCATAGGGATAGTCCTAGTCCAAGAGGATGATAAGCTCCAAGAACATGTCATTTACTATCTCAGCCATGCTTTAGCTGGACCTAAACTAAGGTATTCCCATGTCGAGAAGTTGTCCTTAGCAATTATTTATGTTGTTCAGAGGTTACGTCACTACATCTTACTGAGGACTACGAAGGTAGTGGCAGATGTTAATCCTTTTCAATATGTTTTGTCTTGATGGATAGTTGGAGGAAAATTCAACAAATGGATAGTCATACTCGAAGAGTTTGACTTGGATTTTCAGTCCACCAAATCCAAAAAATCCTTAGTTTTTGTTGAGCTCATTGCAGAATTTCCAGTAGAGGAAGATGTAGCTATTGAAGAAGACTCATTTCCAGATGAGCATATCTTTTTGATTTCCACCTCTGAACCCTGGTACGGAGATATACTTATCTATCTCCAAACTTTGAAGTATCCTGCAGCTTTGTCATGGGAAGAATGACGTAAACTATGCCTACATGCCAAGAACTACCTCATCATAGGATATACTTTATAACGTAGGGGGGTAGATTCCATTTTGCGTCGATGTCTTACTCATGAGGAAGTGGATATTGTCCTAAATGATGCCCATAGTGGAGTGTGTGGGGGTCATTTATCTGGGTTAGCAATGGCCCAGAAGATATTACGTGCCGGCTATTTCTGGCCCACAGTCGTTAAAGATTGTGTGGAAGTCGTGAAGCATTGTCATCCTTGTCAGATTTACACCAGAAATATGCGGTCACATCCTTCTCCGTTATTTCCCGTCATCTCAATGGGCCCCTTCATGAAGTGGGGGATTGATTACGTGATGTGTAACCCAACCTCGTCTGGGGGGCACAAATATATCATTGTCGATGTAGACTATTTTACGAAATGGGCAGAGGAAATGCCCACCTTTAAAGCTGACAGGGAAACTGCAGCATTTTTTGTGTTCAATCAAATTATCGCATGATTCGGTATACCTAAAGTGATTGTCACTGAACATGTCATTCATTTCCAAAATAGCATGATGACCGAATTGACCACTATGCTAGGATTTAGACAAGAACATTCATCTTCGTTCTATCCTCAAGCAAACGGTCAAGTCAAGGCTGTTAATAAAACTTTGAAAACTATCCTCAAATGTACTATTAATGAAGCCCGTTCCAACTGGCATATCATGCTGTATCCTGCACTTTGGGCATATCAAACCAATGTAAAAACTGCTATAGGGTTTTCCCCCTTCCAACTCATTCATGGAGTGGAAGCCGTTACCCCGGTTGAATGTGAAATCCCATCCTTAAGAATTTCTATTCATGTGTTACTTGATACAACTGAGCTGGAAGAACGTCTATTACATTTAGAACATCTGGATGAACAACATAGAGATGTGCTGATAGCAAACCAAGCTCATAAAAATAGGGTCAAAATACAATATGATAAATCGGTCAAGCCTTGGATTTTCTCTGAAGGGGAGCTTGTTTTGCTCTGGGACCAAGACAAAGAACCCCTGGGGGTAGGAAAATTCAAGTCTATGTGGTTGGGGCCTTATGTCCTATCAAATGTGTTAAAGAAGGGTGCATATGAATTGATTGATTTTGATGGGAATAATCTATCCAAGCCTAGAAATGGGCTCTACCTAAAAAAGTACTATGCTTAGGCTTAGCACTTTTTCTTGTATTTTATTGTATGTATTTTTATGTACACTAGTTCACCGGTTTGTGTTTTTTATACCATATGTTGGTTGTTTTAGATGTCTTTCGATAGGTTCGTAGGTTTCGCTAATGGCACCAGTCGCCACACTTGTAGTTTAGCTTCAGCTGCATGGGTCATTTATTCGCCCTCAGGACAGTTAGTTGCCTCAGGCGTGCTTGCTTAGGTCCCGCTACCAATAATGTGGCTAAATATAGGGCTGTCATTGAGCTTCTATGGGATGCTTTGTCACGTGGTATCACTCAGCTGGAAGTCCGACTGGACTCTCAACTGGTGGTTTCCCATCTCAATCGGGCTTATCAGGTGCGGAACCCTATTTTATTGCGTCAGTTTATGCAAGTTAGGTTATTGGAAAGAAATTTTGAGTTCATTACATTCAATCATATTCCAAAAAATCAAAATTCATTAACTTATGTATACGCTAATTACATCTTGGATTGGCATTTAACACATTTTACATAAAAGTATACAACAAACAAATAAATTTTTTTTGTAAATAAACTTGAAATATATATATATATATATATATGTGTGTGTGTGTGTGTGTGTGTGTGTGTGTGTGTGTGTGTGTGTGTGTGTGTGTGTGGGTGTGTGTGTGTGTGTGTGTGTGTGTGTGTGTGTGTGTGTGTGTGAATATCTGTCCATATAGATAGGTCGAGTCTCTGATCCTCAGATCCAGTCATAATTGTATAATATACAAAAAATATACAAAACATGGATCAAAGTCCATAAAATGCTCCTAGGTCTAAGATGGACCACCCTAGTCACTTGGACCCCCCTAGTCCCCCCGATCACCTTGCACTCGGGCTTCTTCAGCCTCTTCATCTTCAACAACCTCAACAACATTTATGTACACAAGTACTTCTCTGGCTACTCACCTCAAAAGGCGTATCCAGACAGGTGGTACACCAACCACTAGCTCCCGCATGATGGCTGGGATGTGCTCAATCCATAAGGTAGGTACTCTCTGGGTAAGCATGGCTAGCTTCCCCTCAAGAACCCTAATCAAGCCTTAGTCTTCTCCCAAAACAGGACACACATACATGTGTGGATGCCCAGTAGGGCGGACTGGTCCAATATTTGCATTTTGATAT
>LPNX010159027.1:269057-375358 GCA_001517045.1 Pseudotsuga menziesii | reverse complement strand
GACATAGCCTTTGTAGGGGAAAGAGATAAGTTTGTAGTGATTTACTTAGATGATATTACAGTCTTTTCACAATCAGATGATGAGCATCTAAAACACTTAAATCAAACTTTTCTGAAATGCATAAAATATGGTTTATCTCTCAATCCAAAGAAATCACATTGTGTTGTTCAAGAAGGTAAGTTATTGGGTCATTTAGTTTCAGTTGATTCCATAATGATTGATCCGGAAAGGGTGAAAGCAATACTGAAAATAAGTTTACCAAGAAGCAAGAAGGATGTACAATTTTTTATTGGTAAAATCAATTTTCTGCATTGGTTCATACCAAATTTTGCTGAAACCATCAAACAGATTACAACTATGTTGAAGAAAGATCAGGAGGTCAAGTGGACTGCAGAAGCAAAACACACATTTGAAAAGATTAAGATGGCTCTTACGGAAGCTCTAGTATTTGTAAGCCCTAATTTTACAAAGGAATTTTTAACTTTCTCTTAGCATCTGAAGATACATTGGCTGTTGTTTTATTACAGAAGAATAAGGATGGTCTTGAACAACCTATTGCATTTTTCAACAAGACTCTCAGAGACTCAGAGCTAAAATACAACACTTTAGAGAAGCAGGCTTACTCATTGGTAAAGGCATTGAAGTTTTTTAGAATTTATGTTTTTACATTCCAAGGTTATTGCTTATGTTCCTAATGCTTCCATTAAGGATGTTTTGACTCAACCTGACGGTGAGGGAAAAAGAGGGAAGTGGATTGCAAAAATAATGGAATATGATGTGGATATTAGACCTACAAAGCTAGTAAGGGGACAAGGTTTAGCTAAATTGATAGTTGATTTAAATTGCCAAGCTTTAGGTCTACATCGCATGGCAGAACAGCCAAAACAGGAAGAAATTCAAGCAGAGCAAGAGAAAGAAAAGATTATGGACCACTATGCAGAATCCACATGGTATGCAGATATTGTACACTTTCTTTTGTATTTGCAATGTCCAGAACATTTAGACAAGAAAGCTGCTAGGTCATTAAAGTTGAAACTACTAAATATTGTTTGATAGAATAACAGCTGTTTTGGAAAGATCCAAGAGGTATTTTACTTAGATGTTTGGATAAACTAGAAATTGGAGAAGTAATATCTGAATCACATGAAGGTGCTTGTGGGGGACATAAGTTTTGGAAGGAAATAGCATATAAAATTTTAAGAGCCGGATACTATTGGCCCTCTTTATTTTCTGATGTATATCAGTAGGTAAGAGCATGTATCCCTGTCAAAAGTTTGTTGGTAAGAAAAAGTTGTTGCCATTACGATTAAATTCAATTGCAGTTAATGCCCCTTTTCAGCAATGGGGTTTGGATTTAATAGGAGAGATAAATCTGTCTTCTTCATGGCAGCATAAGTGGATTTTTACTGCTACGGATTTCTTTACTAAAGGGGTAGAAGCTATTCCCACAAGAAATGCAACAGACAAGGTGATCATAGATTTTATTGAAGAAAATATTCTTAGTAGATTTGGATGTCCTCATAAATTATTGTCTGCTAATGCTAAAGCTTTTAAATCTAAGGCTATGGGGGAATTTTGTGAAAATAATGGGATCATGTTGAAACACTCAACACCATATTATCCTCAAGGAAATGGGTTAGCTGAGTCATCTAATAAGAATATTATTCAAAGTATCAGGAAGTTATTGAAGCAGCATAAACGATCGTGGGATTCAATGTTAAAATATGCATTATGGGCAGACAGAATAACAGTTAAAAATGCAATTGGAACTTCTCCTTTCCAATTAGTATATGGTACTGATGCAGTTTTTCCTGTCCAATTGGGTATCCCAGTAATGACATTTTTTCAAGATTGTCAAGAAAAACCTAGTGATATGCAAAGAAGAATTTATGCACTAATAGAGTTACAACAGAAATGGGAAACAGTGGAAGAAAAGGCTCAGCTGTACAGGTCAAAGATCAAAGAAAGATTTTATAGAAAGATCAAAGAGAACACTTTTTCAGTGGGAAATATGGTTTTGAGATGGGAAGCTAGGAAGGAGCAGAAAGGAAAGCATGGCAAGTTTCATAACCTTTGGTTTGGTCCTTTCATAGTATCGAAGATTCTAGAAAACAATAGTTTTGTACTACAGACTTTGGATGGTGAGGAATTGTCTAATCCAGTCAATGGACGATTCCTCAAGAATTTTTACAGTTTTTGAGATGGATACTGGATTTTCATTATATATACTGGTGTGAATAACATAATAAGGACTCCATGACCCAATGGAAATTCTGCAGACTAGCAGGCAGCAGCACGGAAGGCACTGGTCTACAGGTTCTTGAAGCCTCACAGGGAGGACTTCATCCCATAGCAGGAGCCAGATGTTAGAGCCTGTTTTTTGTTTTCCATCTTTTAATACATTTGTTTATGTTTTGAAGCTTGGTTTTATTAATTTCTCCTAGAAAATTTTGTTTCTTAGGATAGTTTTTCCTTTTCCTTTAATTTTCATGTTTTTATGATTTCTTAGTTTTATTTTTCAAATTTTGGTTTGATTTATTAGAATTCGTAGTTAGAGGGATTATAGAATGCTTATATGGATTAAAAGGTCTTAAAAAATGACATAAAATTTTGATTAAGGTTCTTTAATCAAGGTTAAACCATTATTATGAGTTTTATTTTTGAAAATCATTAAAGCAGACTTTCTTGTAGCGTAAGCCTGGAAAAATTGCACACATGCGCTACAAGAAAGTCGCGCAGTTCAAAAATCATTATTTTTGGGTCAAATTTTTTGAAATTCTCACACATGAGATGTAATTCATATTGGTTGATGGATTTGATACGTGTTTCCTCTAGAATGATTATTGTGAGAGGCATGAATATGTCAAGCAAATCATAATGAGGGTGAGTCACATTGGTTTGTTGCAGGAGTAATGGAATAATGATGGTTGAGCATAATGAGACAAATGCGCCTTGAATATCGTATTCCCTGAAATGCACGTAGAGCAGATGAAGGTCATGGCAAAGAATCAGCACTCTGTAATCAAAATTTTGAAACAGGGTGAAAAACTAGGGCTTTGAGGAGCGGTCGTTTGGAGTTATCGAAGTGGTCAAAGAAGATTGAGGAATGCATTTGGACACCTGACAATCAAGAAAACACGATTCCAACACCTGGATTCACCACTTTGATAGGTAGGCTGTGAATCATTACCAAAGTTCATAAATTTGGGTTTTTTCTAATCAGAGGACTAATGACAAAATTGATTGAAGATTATTACTTTATAAACCTAATTCATACCAAATGAAGAATTCTAAAGCAATGGAATTAAAGTATGTATCATTTTAAATGAGAGAGTTCAGTTTAGGGTTTTAGGTTTCCCCATACAGCATTGTCTGTCAGATTGTAAAGATTGGAATAAATTTAGAGTTTATTTTATTGACAGAAGCTATTTGACAATTGTTCAAAATGAAAAGAAGTGGTAAGACTAATAGAGCAGAACCTTCAAACATGAGCTGGGTTCAAACTTTTCCATATTGTGCAAAATTGTTTTCAGAAGCAGGGTGGTTAGTGTTTTTTGAAAGAATTGAAGGTTATCACTCAAAAGTCTCGTATAAATTTGCTCAATGTTTGGATAAGGATATGGTGTCTTTTGATACTTTGAAGTTTAAACTGACCAGGGAATTGTTAATAGAAGCTACAGGGATTTTAGATGAGGGTGAATACTGGTTTAAAAAAGTTCCTTTCACTTTTGATGCTCAGAGATATCTACTTCCAGATGTAGTAGCAGATTGGGGAAAGGGAGTACCTATTCAAAAGTTTAAACCAGAATGGGTAGAGCCTATCAAAATCTTACAAAGCTACATCACTTGTGAAGGCATATTTGCTTTTTTTTAAAATATCATTTTAGATTCCTTCAACATCTCGGTCATGAATCCAAAATGAATCTCCCATTCTTCTTCTTGAAAAGTTTACAGAAGATGTCTATTAGGGTGAAAGAACATTAGGATCACACCAAACAATTAGTATTTCATCATGGGCTTATAAAACTAATCATAAGGACCGTACTTCAGAAAAGAGAGAAGACATGGGAATATTTCCTTTTTTGGTCTGGTTTCCAAACAGAGAAGGAAGAGAAATCTTAGAAGAGACAGTTAGATAAAGGTCAGAATTTGATCAAGAAACTTAAAAAGAAAGTCACAGTCAAGAATGAAGAAGGTGGTGAACCAGTAAAAAATTCGAACCAAGAATATGAAAACATTGAAATTGAACAACAAATTAATGTTGAGCAAAACAAAGTTTCAAAGTTAGAAGTGAAGGAAATTGAGCCTGTAAAAGATGTTTCTCCTGAAGAACTGAACCAAATTGTAAATGAAGATGTGAAGGAACAAAAGCAGATTCCTATTACAATACTCTCTGAAGAAGAGGAAAGATATTTATCTGATGAAGCTAGGGTTCATACCACTGAAAAAGATAGGGTTCATTCTAAACAAGTGATACATACCCATTCTGAAGAAGAGACAGTGTCACGAAGGAAGAAAATGAAAGTTGTTGAACTAGCCTCAATTACACATCAAGGGAAATTTTTGAAAATGTTAGGAGAGGTTGGAGAAGTTTGGAGGCCCAAGACAAGGCCAAAGAACAAACTCAGGTTAAATATGAAGAAGCTGTTAAACCCTAAACTGGTTGAAAAGAAGATTACAGTAATTAAAGATTCATCATCTCATGAGAAAATAGAAGACAGTGAAGATGAAAACAAAAATGTTATGAAGGGTGAAAAACAAATAGTTTCAGAAGATAAACCAGTTTTTACTGATAGTTTTTACTGATAGTTTTTACTGATACTAAGATCTCAGAAATATTCATGGAGGTTCGAGAGAAGATGATTCTAGAACAACATCAAAAAAATTTAAAGAGCTCTTGTATAGAGAAAGGAGAGGTGGCTGAGAAATCAGTTAAGTGCAGTATTGAAGTTGAACAGTATTCAGAAATTCCAATGACCTTGACAGAGCATATGGAAGAAGATGAAGAAATTTTTAGAAAGCTAAAAATCCCTTGGATACCTGAAGGAATGCAGCCAGTGTTAGAAGGAAAATCTTTTGATTCTGAAAATGAAAATTTGCAAAGGAGTATCAAACAATACAAGAATCAAATTGAGTACTTGCATGAAAGCAATGAAGGATTAGTGACTACAAATAAAATACTAAGAGAAGACCTAGAAGAAGTAAATAGTCTTTATCAGGAATTGATTTCGGTTTCTAAAGAAGCTTTAAAAAGAAAAAGACATAAACAGAACCAATTTATAGAGCTAAAGCAAAATATTCAAGAGCCGACACAACAAAATGAAGAGTTACATATTTGGAAGCAGATCACCAGAAGGCGAGAAGGAAAGCTTAGGCTTTAGAGGGAATTCCTCTTTTAGCAGAGGCAGCAAAAGACTTGTAAAGTACTTTAAGAAGAGTAGTTATTAGTTAGTTTGAAAAAGTTATTTCATTTTTGTATAATGATAGTTTATATTGAACAATTTGATAGATGACCTAAAAAGTAGTTTTGGCTCAGTTATGTAATTGTTTTTGAAGGAACAAGATAAATGTAAGTCTGGAAAAGGACCAAGGGTTCAATTTTTGTTGCAAGGGGAGGCTATCAAGCTGTGGTTTATTGGCTAAGTGTAAAAACTCTTATATGTTTTTGATGACTGAATTATGAAATATATGCAATTATGAGCCCTATTTTAGACTATTGATTGGTTTCATTTCTGATTTGTGTTAATCACTCAGTCGGTATACTCATTTCTTGTTTAAGGTTTTTATGCATGAAATGCTTGTTAACTGTGGGTGGAACTCAGTACTGTGATTATTGTGTTTGGATTATAGTTTATATGTTATGCATCTCAGTCCTTCAAATGCTCAGAATTTAGTGTTTGCTTTGGTCTTATGAATTTTCTGCCCTCTTGTCTACAAACTGCATAACCAAAACCCTAAAAAACCCATTTTACTTAACTTGTTTATTGAGATTGTGTTGGCTTGTTCTTTCATAGTCTGAGAACAATTTCTGGCACAAACAACATCTATTCACATGGCTTGGATTGTACTGGTTTTTTGGGATTTTTTGATGAAGACCTTAGGTTCATATCTATGGACTAAGTTGCACAAGATTATGTTGTGGTCACTTACACAGCTTTCAGATCTTTGAAGACTTATCATTATTGTATATTGTGGTTTCGATCCACCTTTGTAATATACGTGGTCTTGTACCCGTACTATATGATGTACTCAAATATTGTAAAGGAGCTAGTGTTCCAGTATATTGAACATAGCATCGTCAGATATGACTTTGTATATGACATTATCATGTATTTGTTTCAGGTACTACCTCTGCTCCATCAGACTTCTAAGTTCTCCAAAGATAATGATTATAATGTATTTCGGCCATCGTTTCCCTCTGACCTCACACATTAGGGGGCATCTGTTATCAACCCAAATGGCACTTCTCCGTCTGAGTACCGACATTCCCTATGTTGGTACACAAAAGGACATTTTAGGATTGAAGATTGCCAAAACACTATAGATGGGCATGCCATGAGATGCATTTACCTTTCAACTAGCCTACCATATAATTTTTCTAAGTTTTGATTGGCGTACACGAATTTATTCATTGAAACTCACGTACGTACACGACTATTCCCATTGACAACTCACGTACTGTACGCGACTATCTCCATTGTAACCCGCGTACATCAGCATACGTGGGTTTCCTATATTAATAGTTGCGTACATCTCCATTCGACATTAAAAAGTATAAATCATGATTAATGGGGATTATTTGGGCCCTAATCATTAACTACTCCAACTATCTCAACCTCCTCAACCTTCAAAACCACTCTATTTCCCGAAGTATAAATAGAGGCCTTGGGGAGGGCATTGATCAATCAATTTTGAGAGAAAATTTATGCTGGGGGTATATCTTGAGAAGTCTTGGAGCAGTAGAACTCAGAGTCCTTTAGTTGCAGAGGATTCCTTGTCTCAGGTGTTAGGTTGTACTCTTATCTCATTCACGGATTGTTAATAAAGAGAATTCTTCTTCCAACATTGTGTTGAGTCTCTTTCATGTATTATGGTTGATGAATATATTTGATTATGCACTAGATATATTGTTTATCTAACCTATTATATATACATGTATAAGATTGTACTTGGAGAATTTGCTCTTTGCAGGTGAAGGAGGTGCATCCCTGAAAGCTTTGGAGAGGAACAGAGCGGAAGGAGATCAAGCTTGGATCAACAGTCAGTAATCGGGTGAGTCAATTATTTATTCCTATTTCCCTTCTGTACTTTATTAAAGCTAATTGTCCACAAGATTAGAAGTAAGTTGGTAACCCCATACCCTAGGTTACAAGGGTGTTTAATCCTGAACAACACACGTGGTTGTCTTGCATAAGAAATCCTCCAAGTCCTTGATTACATGCATTAGTACACACCACAAAATATTTTTATGGGTATTCAATCTTCAAAACCGGTGCACTTGTAAGAATATTCTTCAACTGTTGGAAGCTTTTTTCACATCTTGGTGTCCATTCAAACTTTATCCCCTTCTTTCACAAAGAAGTGATTGAATGTGCAACCTTGGAGAATCCTTCAATGAACCTCCTGTAGTATCCTGCAAGTCCCATAAAAGATCTTACATATGTCACATTTCTTGGTATTGGCCAATTCATAATGGCATCAATCTTCTCGGGGTCCACATATATGCCCTCCTCTGAGATAATGTGACCCGAATAATGAATTCTATCTTTATAGAAGTCACATTTGCTCAACTTTGCATACAACTTATGCTCCCTTATCAATTTCAATGCCAGTCTAAAATTTTCTTCATACTCTTCTTCATTCTTAGAATAAATAAGAATGTCATCAAGGAAAACAAGAACAAACTTGTCTAGATACTTACTGAAAACACTATTCATGAGGCACATGAATGTAGCAAGTGCATTTGTGAGACCAAATGGAACCCCTACAAACTCATAGTGTCCATACCTTGTTCTGAAGGTTGTCTTATGAATATATTCATCCTTGATCCTTACCTAATGGTAACCAAACCTCAAGTCAATCTTTGAAAATACATTTGCTCCCCTCATTTGATAAAAAAGGTCATCAATTCGAGGTAAAGGGTATTTATTCTTCACAATGACTTTGTTCTACTGTTTGTAATCAATACATAACCTGAGTCTTCCATATTTATTTTTCACAAACAACACTGGTGCTCCCCAAGGGGACACACTTGGCCTGATATACTTCTTCTCCAACAACTCTTGCAGCTGCATCTTCAACTCTAGAAATTTTGGTGTTCTCATCCTGTAGGGTGTCTTGGACACTGGTGCTGCTCCTGGCACAAGTTCAATTATAAGATCAATGTCTCTCTTTGGAGGAAGCTCTAGAATTTAATCAGAAAAACATCCCTGAATTCTTGCAATACATGAAATTCCTCAAACCTAGGATTTTCATTCTCTGTTGCCTCTAAAACATGGGCTGCATACAATATGCAACCTTTCCTACATAATTTATTCAGTTGCATTGCTGAAATCTGCCTAATAGAAATCACCTTTGGAATGCCTCTTACAACCCTTGGGTTTCCTTCTTCATCTATGCATTCAAAATTCTTGTTGTAACAATCAATATTTACTATGTACACTTCTAACCAGTCCATTCCAATGAGAATATCATAGGAACCAAGTGGTAGAACATTCAAGTTTGCATAACGACTAACCCATCCATCTCTAGTGGACATTTCTCTACCACTTCACTAACTTTTCTCTTGGTTCCAGTGGATAGTTGAACTAACCATGATTTGTTGTGCTTTAACTTCTTAAAGGAACAAATCTCAACAATTCTAGGAGTGATATAAATGTGAGAAGATCCAGTTTCGATCAAAACGGAAATATATTTCTCATCAATCTTACCTTCAACTTCAACCACAGTTGATTGATGATATTCTTGATGGTCCTCTAGCGCTGCATATAATCTAGGGATGATCCTTGCCACTTGACCCATAGTTTCAGATTCTTGAATGTTGTGAGCTTGCCTTACATATCCATTCTCATGCAGATAGTTCCTACGCATATGGTTTCCTCCACATCCCAAACATTGGAATGGCTCTCTGATCTCCTTTGGATGTCTTGGCTTTTCTCCCATCACTCTAGTTGGCTTAGTCACAACTTGTGATGGATTCCTTTCTGATTTCGGAAGTTAGAGGGTTTGAGACCTTTGTTCCTTTGGTCAAAATTTTCCTTCTTTTTTTCCTTCCATTCCTTATGGATATCAAGTTTGCCTTTTTCCCGATCATAGCAATACATATCCTTCCAGATAGCCTCTTCTAGAGTTCTAGGTTCATCAAATTCAATTTTGTCTTTGTAGGACTGAGGTAGCCCACTAAAAAAATGTTGGATTTTCACTTTATGATCCCTAATGTATCTGACATACCTCAGCATATCCAAGAATTTGTTTGCATACTCTTCCATAGTCAATTGTCCCAATTTCAACTCATGGAACACTTTAATCTTGTCATCATAGTAACTGTAAGAGAGGTACTTCTACTTGAAATAATTCTTGAACTGCCTCCACACAATATTTATGTCATTTATCTTCTTCACTTGCTTGAGTTGTTCTTCCATTCATATTGAATATGGCTACCCTTGCCTTCATATTTCCATAGTAGTATTAGACTTGGAAATACTTCTTCATCCCAAGAATCCAACCTTTAGCTTCTTGACGAGTCTTTACCTCACCATTAAAGGTAGGAGGCCTTACCTTCTTAAATTCATCACATGAATTGTTTCGGTAACGCCTCTTTCTCTTATTCCCGTGAGATGAATATCTTGAACCCCCAGTGGATCCTTCAGAGTCAGATGATCCACTAGAAGACCTTTTTCTTCTTCTGGTACCGCTCCTACTTCCTTCCATATTTATTTCCTGATGCCCAAAGTTCATCCGCCTTTGGATGTCTATCAAACTTTGCAGCATGGATGCATTCAACTGATTCTACTCTTCCTAAGATTTAATCATTCTTTCATTATATTATATGTAACTTTGCATCTCCACCCTTAGGATTCTCATGGTGGCTGCAAAATCTTACGGAGTCTCTTGATATCTCCTTCCATTGGACTCTATTTCAACATTTCAAAATTGAATGTTTTCCCCCATAGCATCTGCCTCGTTCTCATAGGGATCTTGCGCATCATTCATACTGTAGGTTCTCATGGTTGAGCCAAAAAATAACTTTTTCGATCTGCACTATGACTCTGCAAAAATGTGTCAATAAACATGTTTGTTAGTTGTATAACAATTTCAGAATTTAAATGCCATGGTTAGCTGCAATGTTGCAACCAATAGTTCTGAAAACTATTCACTTGGCCCATCTAGGCCCAATTTTATAACCATTAGCTATGATACCACAATGTCACGTCCCCTCTTTCCTTGAAGGGTAAACACAACGTCATCTGCTCGCTTTGATAGCTCAATGTCCATGAACTCGATGCCCATACACCTGACTGATATGCAGAATAATAAAATACTTCTCTTTACTACCTATTTAACATAGTCATGGATCATGTAACATCCCTTTAACATTCATTCTTAGGAAGAAAAACCATTGTAACAGTCATTTCGCCCTTAACATATCCATTATGTGACCAGAAACACCTTTTCCACACTCCCCTTTCCGCCTCCTGCTGTGGAATACGGGAACCAAAAACTCAATATTGTGTGATGGAGTCATTCAACCATTTTTCACTTTCCACTGCGGAACTCGAGAATCAAAAACTCAATATTTGAAGAAAAAATTTAACCACTTTTCCACCTTCCATTGCAGAACTCAGGAACATGAAACTCAACATTTTGAGGGAATCATTCAACCACATTCCGCCTTCTTCATTCTACCTTTTCGCCTTCCATCGCGAAACTTAGGAATCGAAAAACCAACAAATCGATACATTGACTTGTCCACTTTTCACCTTCCGACTTCCACCCTTCCGCATTCCAATGCGGACCTTGGAAATCGGAAAACCCATGAAAAAATCACTTTGTCTTTCGGATTTCTGCCTTCCAACTTCCGCCCTTCCGCATTCCGATGCGGACCTTGGAAATCGAAAAACCCATGAAACAATCACTTTGTCTTTCGGATTTCTGCCTTCCGACTTTTGACTTTTTTCCTTCTGTTGCGGACCTTGGAAATTGAAAAAACAACTTTTTACCTTAACCTTTTTCTGGGTTGTCGACTTCCACCCTCCACATCGGACTTCAGGAAACGAAAATCCAACCTTTCCTAAGTAATTTTGGCTCTTTTTCTTCTTTCATCCTTCCACCTTCCACAGGCAGATCTCGGGGTGTGGAAACATAACATTCTTCCTTGTTTTCAACTTCTCTTTCCACCTCCCGCCTTCTGCCTTCCGCAGGCAGATTTCAGGGTGAGGAACGCTTAAGTCAAATGCCTTTCGACTCTGTAACCAGGATTCTAGCCTCCAAGGACTTAAGAAAAATACATTAAAACCAAAACATATGTAGATATAAAATTTAGGGACATTCATTCAACAGTAAACTCTACTGAAATCATTAACAAGAATTCAACATATTCAACATATTCATAAACAAATACATTGCAGAAATAATACAACAAAATAATTATCTTTGAAGATGAAGTTGTCCCGCAACTAGTTATGTTGCCGCAACGTTCCACCCAACCATAGGTCAATTGTGTTCATCAATCTCTCAACACAAATGTCACCCTCGAGATGGGCATGATTTCCACAAGGAACTAGGGAACATCAGACTTACACATAACCAGATCATATCACACACAGTCAAGCCAACCTATAGTTGGGTTTATCATACTGTCCAACCAATCCAACACATAGTTGGTTCTATCAGCCTCCAGGAAATCAAGCCAAACATTGTTGGGTTTATCAGGCTACACATCCAAGCAAGCTAACATTTGGGTTTATTAGGCTACTCGCAGTCAAGCCAACATTCACAAGGACCAACCAAGCCAACTAGTTGATGGGTTTATCAGGCTACTCAGCCAAGCCATCACACTGTTGGGTTTATCAATATTACTTATCCAAGCCAACATATAGTTGGGTTTATCAAGTTTTCCATCGAAGGATCACACACATGGCCAAAATGCGTAACAAGACACAACCAATCCAACTACCATTTGGGTTTATTGGGATGCTCAGCCAAGCCAATATCCAATTGGGTTTATGAGGCTGCCCAACCAAGCCAATATACAATTGGGTTTATCAGGTTGTCATCCATGCTAATATCCTTTGGGTTTATCAAGATGTTAAGGCAATGAAAAGGTAAAATGGCTAATATAGTGGCTCATTCAAGAACTAGGGACACCTCCACAAGATCTATCTAGCCTGGCATCCACAATACATACACACCCAACACAAGGAAGCATCCCCTTCTCTGCTCCACAGTCCCTCGGGCTATACCCTCCCTTCAGTGTTCTTCAGTGTGTGCTTAGAATATTCACCAGCCACTCTTATCTTTTCATGAGGTTCCTCTCTACACTAGGTTTATCAAACCCATTCCTCATCTCTTTCACTCCTAAGTCTTGTACACAGTTCAAACCCAAATGAGGGTGCACATCACAATGAACCATATGGAGACACAACAACACATGGCTTCCCTTTGTAACACAAAGAAACAGGGTCTCAAACCACTCTGTAGTTCAAGATAACACTATAACACAGCAACGAGGGTTCCATACCACAATGTCACATAGAAAAATGCTGCAGAACAACTCGTCCTCGACTCAGGATGGTGAACAATGCATAATCGATCGAAATGAACAATGTGCATGTGAACAATGAACACCGAGGAACAAAAAAACCTTCATGCGACTGAGGGAAAGACGGATTGGCACACATCCATGTGCTAATTTGATTCAGACGTAAGAACGTGGCTTCTATAGGCTGTTGGTTGCAGGTTGTAGGTTGCAGGCTGCTCAATCATGAAATCGACTTCCATACCTCGTAATGCCCTAGGAATTAACTGCGTTAACTGATCTTGTAGAAGAATTGAATGATCGATTGCAAAGGACGAATAGGGTGGACGAGCTTAAATAAAGGGTAAATTGGACAGATCTATGACTGAGATCGATCGTCAAAATAGATCAATAATGCACAACAATTCTGTTGGGTGAAGATGCACGGTTTAGAAAACTCTTGATGTATGCGGAATTTTTATGAAATCTACTTCACCAAATCTAAAGTCCACCGTTGATATGGTGGGGACACAGGTCTGACGGTCAACAAGGATTCTCTGGATTCAACTAGAAAGTTGTTTAGAAACAATGAGCAAGCACATAATTTTTATCCAAAATAATTTGTTCCGAGTTTGAGTTTGCCTGGGTGAGTTGGACGACAGATCAATGAAGGTTTTTCTGCTGATTATATCGGGTTTTGTGAGGATTGGACACGCAATCTCTCATCTGGCATTTGCTTGGATAAATCCCTCTCCCTATCCTTGCGAAATCATGCCCCCATCTCTTTCATGTTGCAGTGCATAGCTAGTTGTGGTATTTTATTAAGTTGTATATTTACATGATATTCCAAAATGTGTTGTGCTTGACCAGCACGAGAAACCATAGGCATCGATCGTTATCGCCTATACACAAAACACCAAATCAATGGCAGGGCCTTGGCCTTGAGCTCCTTGCCATGATTTAAATACAATATATACATCTTGTACAATTTTAATACCATGGGGTCAAAACCGGGGTGTTACACATATTCTCGGAAGTAGAAGAAAACTCAGCAAGTGGAAACAAATAGCATTTATGCCTCACTCAGTCATTGTACACCAAGGCACAATTCCAACCTAGATTCACTTGAATTCACAACTGTACTCGAGGATTTTAATAAGACATATTAAGTTGGAGAACTAAATAATTGGGTGAAGAAGGCCCGTGTTTGACTTGTTTAAAACATTGATTCTAGAACATACTTGTTAACTAAAATGTAAATTAGTCTTCTAGAGATATATTCAACACAATTTTCACCATATTTTGCAATATAATCTTTGCATGGCCAAAATCCATTGTCCATGACACAGAAAAAAAAATACTTCTCATATTGTACGTCGTCCTACTGGATCCAGTCAATTGAAATCTCATTGGGACATCGGTGGAAAGACATGACATGTTCCATGCCAAAGAAAAATGAATGGAAAATCCATTCCTGGATGGTGCTACGGGGTGCTAGGAAATATGGGTCGTCTGGATGCAGGTAAGAGGATTTCATCAATGGATATGGGGTAATATGTGTGCCCCATATCCTACCATCACCGGAGCATTAAAATATAGAACTTAAGACCAATTATATATCGATACAGGTTTTTAACCAAAATGCAACAATGGGTTGGGGTTGATATGGTATTTTTAACTAAAATATCAAATCAAAGAGTATAGGGTATATAGGTTTTGTATTAATCTAGTATAAATTTATTTTAATCTTGGATTTATTAAGCATTGACAGGGATCCAATTTTTTGAGGTGTAAATATTTTATTGATGCACACAAAATTTAAGACAAAAAAAATTACCCCTCGAGAAATTGGATCTCTCTGGGTGCTTCCAGAACACCCAGTAAGTTAGTTTAGATTCATCTTATTTCTTCAAGTGTCAAATTTTCCTCAAGTTTTTGCATCATAAAAAGGTTTACATATGAGAGAGATTTGATCCCTCTCAATATTTCATAAATTCATGATTAAAATGCACATATATTGGATTTCAAAAATCCAAAAACACTTTAATATCCATATGGTAAGTGAAATGAATAAGTTACAACTTGAAGCACTTTGTTGAAAAAATGCAGCCAAAGACCAAATATATATATAGATGCAGACACATTCACTGAATGATCCAACATTTGCTGCTATGCATGCACTTGGCATTTTTACAAATTTCTGACTGTATACATTTTAAATATTATTTATTAGCAGAGAGGATTACAACCAGAGGAGTCGATAATCACCCCTCAAATGATTAGCTTATGATAATCAGTAAGTTTTTCAACTCGGAAGGTAGGAATTTACTAGTTGATATGATAAGTATCTCAACCTAGATTTGTGTGCACTGCACATTTGCAATCTTGAGCTCCACAATCTCTAGGTACATATCAGAGTTGGGTTTAGATAGGTTTGAGTGATTGTTCATATTCAATGTACACAATGCAGTATTTAGATTAAATGCATCATTATACAGGGGTGCACACAAAGAAAGATAAATTACCCACAACCATATCCAGGTTGTAGAATCCAACTTGCAAGAATCCATAGCAACAAGGTCTATTATAGCAGTATTTGAACTCTTTTAACATGATTCAAGATGAATAGATACACTTTACTAGTAAATACTTGCTAAAACATGAAAGGGACCTTTTTCAACAAAAATTTGCATGCCCAATGTATAATAAAAAGAAATCCAAGAAAGTAAGCAGTATGTTTATCATGTATACATGGTTCGTTTATTACAAGGATTTATGGTTTCGCTGATGCAAATATCCCAAGTGGCTGGTTCAAACCTCTAGAGACACGGTAAGAACATGGGTACCTCATAGGGTTTTTCTTTAACAATAGCTTTTCCCACTCAAAATTAAAAAAATCATTCCTATGCAAACTTGAAGAAATGATGAAAATGAGATGAGCCAACATGGTATTACAATTTAGCATTACAATTTAGTGGTACTTATATACTAAAGATGATTTTAATGAAAAACTGCAAACAAGTTTTTAAGTCATGATCTCAACATACCTCTCCCGATAATCCAACAACCACTGTAAGAGGACTTTTCGCAGTGAACCAAATTAATCTTGGAACAAGTGGAAAGCTTGACAGCAAGGAAGCAATCAAGATTGAAATGCACTGGAATCTGATATAATTATGGGACTCTTGGCTCACCCTAGCTCTCCAAATATCAATGTTCGTCATGTGTGAGAGCATGGACATGCTCCAGGCTCTATTAGGTGTACATGGCAAGTGGAATATTTACATATCGTATAGCAAGGGAATTACCTAGAATCAATCCCTCAATGCCAGCGTAACAACCTCTAGTTTGTGGCCGGACTAGAGGAGCTACGACGCAGTGGTCTTCGATAGCCAACTCTTCAGTAGTTGTCTGCAAATATTGTGTAAGGAATGGGCTCAACAACCATTTTCTCAGCGTGAGTATCAAATCAGTTTACTGGATCTCATAGAGAGAAACGAGGGTGGAGTTGAGGAGGGAGAGATGGTAGGAGGACATAATTGCAGCATTGAACTATTTGGAATCCTGATGGTGGAAGAGGACAAGAGGACTATGGCAGTGAGACATGATGTAGGCCAGTCCAAATAAAATGGAACAAAAAATCCATTCCCAGAGGGTGCTACGTGATACCAAGAAAGATGGGATGTCGAGCTGCAAGTTAGAGGATTCTGGCATTTTTCCGTCGATAGATATAGAGCAATATGTGTGCCCCATATCCTCTGTTGAATCCAAGAACAACCTATCTGATGGAAATACTCATCCAATGCTGACAAAGGTTGTTTTCTAGCTTGAAAGACCCAAAACTAGAACAAAACACCTACAGAATAAAGAATATTTCCCTGGCATTAACTAAACTACTTGAATTGACTGCTCTCCTTACCTTTTTACAGATTGTAAATGTTGAACCTTGATGTGCTTGGGCTATGCAGAGATCCTTCAATAGACACAACAAAAACAAACCAAGCGAGAGTGAAAAGATAATTTATAATCCTATGTAAAAGACAAAGGAGTTAAACAATAAACAAATTATAAGAACAAGATATACAATGTTTATGGGAGAGAAACTATATTTGCATTAAAAAACAAATAAGGAGAGTACACAACCGATGCCTTGGTGTTGAGAACTCTTCTCAATGGGGTCTTGCCTCAAATATTTCACCTTGCCTCCTAATCACTCAAGAGTCTGAGGGAATTTGGCCAGAATTTAGATGCTATCACACATTCTTCCTCCCCTTTCCCATGACGGGTGAGGTACTATATAAAGGCTTCAAATGATAAGTAGGTTGCGGATTCTATGGGAGAGGTGGAGGGATCATCCCTAGGATAGAGGATCTCGAGTTCCACCTATCCTGATTTATAGGGACGAGGCTCCACGAAGGCCATCTTCTAGAAGCCTGTCGAAACCTCTCTTTTTTGCCTTCTTAAGTAGAGCACCGCTCCTTTTATGATGAAGACATGCGCAGCTAGAGGAGCACGACCTCTTATAAATAGGAAGAAAGCAGTGGCATCGCTCTTTGCAAATGGTAAAAGGGTGTTGCTGAGATGAGTATCGTTGGTTGCACATAGGGAAAGTGTGGTGGTGGCTCAGAGTAAGGAATTACTCTTTCCCACTCATTTTTCAACTTCAATATTAAGGGAATTTTAGGAAAACAATGAGATACCTCTCTCATTACTGTTGGAGACATCTACCATCATACACACTCTTTCGGTCAAATTGGCTTAGTTAAACCACTATCCTAAGTTTAATTGACATCAGTGGAGCATTAATTACCATCATCTCAGTCACTCCCACGCCTACCTACAGTCAAGGAGGCTAACTTAGCCTTCTCCTACAGTCAAGGAGGCTAACTGGAGCACTCCAGGGGTGATCTGTGTGACATTAATGCACCTAATTGCTAACTGGTGGTTACTTTCAGTTTAACAAGTCAGTTACAGTCAGTTAAGGTACCTCCATTCATTAAATATATTATTTAATGATTATTTAGTATTATTTAATGAACTGGAGTTAACAAGGCGCCTCCACCAACTTCTGATGGTCAGTTCAGCTTCAGTTAACCTCATCAGGGTTCATTGGAATCATGCAGTACTAGCACTTGATGGTTGGTTTGCTATGACATGTGTTTGATCTCCTTCAATTGAGATTAAGTCATTTATTGCACTCCAACTTCAGTTAGGGTTTTGTGAGTCAATTAGGGTTTTGGTCAAGTGGTTAACTGAGTGAGATTGCATGGCAAAGAGTTAGTTAAGCTAGACTCACTCACTGAATTCGAATTGTCTCCTTAGGTATTCGAATTCTTCATGGAGTTAAGCCATTGCTCAGCATGGAAATTGTAACCCTTTATTGTTTATTAAATATACAGAGAGGAAACCTATTTTGGTTCCAGTTATTTTCCAATTCATGAGTATTTGTCAATTATTCTTTGATGATTTTGATTCCTAGTTCCTAGATCATGTGCAAGAATTAATATGGTATCAAAGCATGCGGTGGGACGAAGAACAATCTCTCAAAAACAAGATTTTTGACAGATTTCTCCATGAAAAGTGAGCAATAGCTCAAAATTCCATCACTGCACCAGAAGCCAAGGCTTACCACTCAATATCCCAAGTAAAGAACTTGTTGATCAACCTTGCTTGATTGACTATGCTGGGTGTGATGAAAGCCTAGAATGTGCAGGCTGTCCGACCTTATAGTGCCCCTTTTTGTTTTGATTTGCAGTTTTTATTAGGTACAACTTCAAATGGACTCATCAATCCCTCTTCTCACCCCATTCACAAGCTATTCGGAATGGAAGTTGAAGATGATTGCATCTCTGAAGAGACGAGGTCTTTATGAGGTGTCTATTGGACTTGGAAGAGAGTCTTATGAGAATGAGAATGACTGGCTAAATGACTGTGATAGAGCTTTTGGAACAATAGGTCTGGCCCTTGATGATAGCTTGTACTACCCTATTGATTTTGCTGACCACCCAAAGGATCTCTGGACAAAATTAGACAGAACCTTTGGCAAGCACAATGAGTATCATAATAGTACTTTGGATATCATGGCCAGCACCACAAGAGTTCTTCACTCAAAAGTCTCATCCTCTACTCTCTCTGATGAAGTTGTTCAAGATGAAGATGAAGCAGAATCTTCTACACATTCAATTCGAATTGAAGAAAGTCTCCATGAAGTGACTCCTTCTCCTGATGCTCCGAAAGTTCATGAGATCTCTGATATATCATCTTCTCATATTGCTGAAACATAAGAAGACATTCAAATCTCTGATATTGAAGAAAAACACTGCTGCACTTCCATGCAAACATTCACTGGTGATTTTCCTTTGAATTCTGTGCAAAATTTACCAATAATTGCTTCCGAAAGTGAAGAGAAATTTGATTTTTCTCACTCTAATGTTGCTACTGGTGTGAAAATATGTAATACCTTGGATGTTTTGGAAAAAATATCAAATTATAAGAGTGACACATTCGATCCCCATGATCTAGATCTTCCAGCAAATTCCTGCAGCATTGCATGCACCAAAATTCAGAATTTTGAAGAAGAAGAAAACTGTGCATCTACCGTCTCGGTTGACCATACCTTTGGATCTGATATGAACCTTATTGGATCTGATATGATCTTATTTGGATCTGATCTGATATCTATTGGTTCAAAATTTTAGGTTCATAAACCTTCAGTACTGCTTGTAGCTGTTCTCATCAACGGTGTAAAGAAACAAGTACCACAAGTCTCCTACGAAACTGCTGCTGGGGATTTGATTTCATTTCATAGTTTTGGATCTGTTGTGAACTTATTTAGATCTGATTTACATTTTGATCTGATATTATTTGGTTCATATTTTAAAATCCAAGAGCTTTCAGCCATGCTTGTAGCTGCTCTCACCAATTCTGGTGTGAAAAATCAAGTACCGCAGTTCTTCTTCAAATTTGCTGCTTGGGATTTGGTGTTAGTTTCCTCTTATGAGGTTGCTGATATTTTATTTTTTGAATCATTAGATATTTCAGAATCTATATAAGATAATGGAGCTCAATAATTCTCTCTCCAGAGTCCCAGGGATTCTCTACCTTTGGTCACAAGCTCATCTCCTCACAGAACTAGTAAAGAGGAAGACATTCTGCATCCGCTTGGACACTTGATCCTAATATTTGGGGCTGATTTTACCACTCATGGTTTGCTGTTCAAGGCTGCAACATATAAGTTTCTTGAGTGTTCCACACATGGTTCAAATCCTCAAGAACCTTTGGTCTCTCTTCATATGATTTCAGTTGCTCTACATGGGTCCAGTTTTCACCGTGCAGCTGCTTATATTTCTAATTCAGTTGAGTGCATTGTTCTTTTTCCAAAGTGGAAGATTCCTCCAGACATATTCATTTAGTTTGGATTCAGAGGTTCACATGCATAGTCTTAGGATGCTTCTGCATAGAAGAACCAATTCTTGATTTACTACTTAGTTTGAGGGGGGGTATTTTTCCCATGAGGTTTTTCCTGTTTCCTTGGTTATATTAAGCAGTTACTTTATTGTACAGGGTGACCTATGGCCTTTGTTTCTAGGGCCCTAGAATTTTTATGCATCTATGTTTTATAACTCTTCCTGAGTATAGCTTAAGGGGGGGTGTTGGAGACATCTACCATCATACACACTCTTTCGGTCAAATTGGCCTAGTTAAACCACTATCCTAAGTTTAATTGACATCAGTGGAGCATTGATTACCATCATCCCAGTCACTCCCATGCCTACCTACAGTCAAGGAGGCTAACTCAAGCACTCCAGGGGTGATCTGTGTGACATTAATGCACCTAATTTCTAACTGGTGGTTACTTTCAATTCAACAAGTCAGTGACAGTCAGTTAAGGCGCCTCCATTCATTAAATATGTTATTTTATGATTATTTATTATTATTTAATGAACTGGAGTTAACAAGGCGCCTCCACCAACTTCTGATGGTTAGTTCAGCTTCAGTTAACCTCATCAGGGTTCATTGGAGTCATGCAGTACTAGCACTTGATGGTTGGTTTGCTATGACATGTGTTTGATCTCCTTCAGTTGAGATTAAGTCATTTATTGCACTCCAACTTCAGTTAGGGTTTGGTGAGTCAATTAGGGTTTTGGTCAAGTGGTTAACTGAGTGAGATTGCATGGCAAAGAGTCAGTTAAGCTAGACTCACTCACTGAATTCGAATTGTCTCCTTAGGTATTTGAATTCTTCATGGAGTTAAGCCATTGCTCAACATGGAAATTGTAACCCTTTATTGTTTATTAAAAATACAGAGAGGAAACCTATTTTGGTTCCAGTTATTTTCCAATTCATGAGTATTTGTCAATTATTCTTTGATGATTTTGATTCCTAGTTCCTAGATCATGTGCAAGAATTAATAATTACATGGTGTTGACGAGAATTAGGTGTAACAGAATTCCCCCCATAGCATGAGGCTAGAGGGGAAGGATAGGAAATATTCTATGTAGGAATAAGTTATCACTTCGAGGCAAAGGTCCAAAGGTCAGAACTCATCAAAAACCAAGGTGATTCTGCAATACATTTACACTTTGATGCATATCTAAATGACTCACAACATGGTTGTCGACCAATACAAAGCAGATCCAGGTGAGATATAAACATTCATGGCTACTAAAATACATAGTAGATCCATGCGAAAGACTCAAATTTGGACATAGCTTACAGACATACAATGTAGATCTATGTCATATAGATGCAAATATGAGCACAACCATCAACATACAAATGTGGATCCATGATATGACTCATACAAATACTCCATCGCAACCTAGGGAAAGAAATGAATGCTCAACATACACCTAGGGTCTTCGTCTCGTTCTCAACAAAGTACGATTCTATCCATAGGAATAAATGTTTTGAAGTCAAACATGGTAGAAACCACTTGATTACCGGTCAATGATGGAAACCATTAACAAGTGTGAGGGAGATCATCATTAATGTTAATGATTCCCAAGGTACTCCAATACATTCCTACGAATGTGAATGGATGGACTGATGTCGAACACTCGAATGAATCTTTCGATCAAAGACCAATGATAAAAGCGTATTGTTGAAAGTAAGGAAATCTTTCATCGAGGTACAGAAATATCAAGGTATTGATTTGTTTCTAAGACTAATTCCTAGAAGATGTGTTGAAGTCGACAAGAATAGTCTTGTCGATGGAGGGCCATGATGAATCCCACATCGATGACATGAAACTTGGAACAAAGTTTTGGAATTTGAGCATGAAGTAACCACATGACTGACTCAAAGGTAAGTGACACAACATAGAGGTAGTTTTGACTGCAGAGGGTAACTCTCAACACACAACTTCCTTTGAAGAATGGGCGACATGACCGAAGACTTGGCAACATTGAATTGACGAGGCATATACCAGGACATATTGCGACGCTAGACGATGCATTCTTTGAAAAGACTCAAATGAGTAACATGACTCATGAAAGTGGATCGACTCGGAGACAACCTGAATACCCAACAATTTGAATGAAATGCAGACAGGTGCCATGTTCAAAGGTGACTAGCTGTCATCTTTACAAATGAAACATAGTTTTCTTCCCTTAATTTTCCCATCATCATCAATGAGTTCCTCTTTGGTTTTTTACCGAGTTAAAAGAGGGTAACAAAAAAATAGTTGTATCTTATCATTGAATAAGTCCATTCTCATATGTTTTCCGAACCTAAGAAAGGTGGGGTTCATTCCCAAAAAGGTTCTTTCATTGTTTAGTTTAACGAGTCCAATGAAAGGAAACTTGGCGTCGTTCATGTTTAGAGAGTCTGAATGAGACTAAAGAAGACTCTGAAAAAGGTCCTTTTTGGTAAATGTAGTCTTTGACGCCTGAAAAAGTATAAAATAATACCCTGGAGAACTATTCTAGTCAATGACTAGAGTATACCTTTTTCGTAGATAGTCAATCCGAACAAAAAAAAGGGGTAAACTATTGTCGGGAAGACAACCCTTCAAGTACTTCTGCGAGCTTGAAGGTTCCAAGTTCACTCGCCGGTCTTTCCACATTTTAAGATTCAGAGAAGAGCTTAAAGATGACTCCATTAAGGTTTCTTTTTTCATAAACAGCTTTTAACGAGTCTAAAAAAGAAATAAAACTAGACTCGAAAACTTAGTTCTAGGGTTTAACGAGCATGACTAAAGTTTTAAAAATGTGCTCAGAATATTTTTTGTTTTGACCGAGAACGAAAAAGGAAAAAATAAAACTCATCCATATCCGAAAATATCACTTCTACATGACCTGCAATTCCTAAAAATATCATTAAACACCAATTTGATTAAAAATTAGGCAAAATATGACTATACTATGGTTAAAAATAATAAATTTATTTAAATAATAATTCAAAATGGTAAATAAAAGTGGTGAATAGTAAAAAATAGTTACCACTTGCATTTTTACCCATCTTTGGAGAGAAAAATCCCTTTTGGAGACCAAACTTGGAGTGCAATTTGCGAAGGCTATGAGCGATCATTCGACAAATCGTCTGGACCAGGTAATTCTTCGCCTCTTACCCTTCACTTTCATGGTTTCCATTTTTGTTTTAGTTTCATTTTTGGAGTTTTTAGGGTCATTTTCCAAGGGGAAAATGCGCCTCCTCAGCCACATGCTTTCCTCTTTCGGGAAAGGTGGTGTTGCACAACACCACACATTTCCTCAAAAGGAAACATGGTGCCACAGCTCTGTCCAAAAGGACAAAGAGCGGTGGCGTAGAATGCCCTATAAAATTTAGAAATGGGGCCAAACAATGGATTTTTAGGGTTTGAAAATGATCATAAACGTTTTTAAATCCCTTTATTTGAATGTTTGGTAGGTTGAATGAGCAAAAATGGTCGTGTGGAAGGAAAGAGAACATGAGTTGGATGATATTTGTGGGGAAAATGATCATGGAATGGTTAGTGCACTTAGGGAGTGTGGACTCCTGAATTTTTTCGAGGTTCCCAGCATGAGCACTCAGATTAGACTACTAGAGTACATAATCAGGATGTGGAATCCTGAGCAACGATACTTCGAGGTGGGGGCACACATACTCACAGTGGAAGTAGAAGACATCTACTTTCTTACATGGATTTCCAAGAGGGGAGAACTGATCTCACTGACCGGTCCACGAGGAAGGGATGTGAATACCCAAGGCCTTATCAATTAATATTGCTTTCCAGGCACTCAAATGAGTAGGAAGAAAATCCCCATCAAATATGTTATGGATTTTCCTTTAAGGACGGTCCTCTTTACTATGCATCGAGTATCTTGGATCCATGGAGCACATCATAATTCCAGGGCCCATATGTTCTATGTCCTAGAGGCGGTGGCACCAACCGTGTTTAACTGGGCAGAAGCCTTGTTAGTGGTTTTAAAGTAGCAACTTACCAAATTTCATTGTGGTGAGTTGAAGCATTTTGGATATGGGACCATTCTAGTGTCCTTCTTCTTAGAGACATTCCCATAGTTGAGGCCTCAAGTGGGCTTCAATGAACTCGGGGAACATGATCCATGTATTCTATATGGGTTGAGGTGATGGCCCGCCATGGTGGCAGGGGCCCTAGAGTCAAGTACGGTGCATCCTTCTTGCATTGGTTGGATTACCAACTTCTGATGATTGAGGACTATGCCTATGCAGGCACATATTTCCATGGTGACCCAGATTTAGATCTTCCCGAGGACGAGCAATGGGGTGATATCGATAAGCAAGACATTGAACTACATGTTTTTATTTTTTTCATGAATCTGTAGTTTTTATGTGTGGTACTAAGACAGGTTTCTAGTTATATGGGTGTTGGGATGGCCAGGCCTGGAGGGTATTCACCTATTGACAGGAGAGCGAGAGCTCGATTTGTATGCCAGGAGGTCAAGGAGAACCTCTAGAGGATCACATTATACATCCTTGACATTTTAGTAGATGACCTCCCGAGGAGGTATCAGTGGCACACGACCGGTGTGTCAAGATGTTTAGGTTGCTTTCTACGTAGAGTGGCAAGAGCGATCAGTGCTACCATGAGCATCAATAGGGTTTAGCAAGAGATGTACACTGAAATCCATGAGCTTCAATTTTTTGTTATCTTATTGTACTGAAAGATAGCATGCTTCAGATTAGTTTTCGAGACCACATTTTCTGTACTAAAACTTTATATATATATATATATATATATATACACACACACACACACACATACATACATACTTCTTTTTGTAGCCTATGGAAATTTTGTAATGGAATGTAATTTACATGGATTTTATCTTTTACACTGTTTATTTACAATCTCTCATGTTATTTTCACGCATCAAAATGTCAAGAGTGGGAAATATGTCAATCCAGCATATAATTAGCCAGTGATTCGGAAATTTAAGTATAAGCTCTTGGAACATGTTGATAAGTAATAGACTCAAATGATCGTTCAAGGAGGCATACTCTTCGAAAGAGATAGAGAAGAACAAGGTTGTGGATGGCATAGACATGATTAAAATGGGATACCATTAATTGAGAGTCCAAATAAACAAACATGTATCAACATCATGAGAGGAAGCTTCGATCAACAACCCTATCATTGCATGATATTCAAAGATATTGTTTGTAGCAGGACCTAGGAAAACTCCCCCTGAACTAACTAAGTCATGGGATTGGGAATAGAGTACCGAGGCTACTGAAGCAAGATTCAGGGTATGGAGGTTGGCATCGTCCGCAAAACCATAGTAATGTGTCATCTACAGAGTAAAAACATAACATGAAATAAGTAGTGACGGATAGTATTCCAAAACCACACCAAAAGTCAAATATACACAAATGTACAAGGTATTGATGCAAAATCTCTTAAGCATTGTACCTTTTTAGGTAAATCCCATTGCAAGGCTTCTCGAAAAGGACTATGTCATAATAAACTAGTTCATACACCCCTTTCTCTAATACTTTACTTATGATATAGGGACCGTACCACATCGATTCCAATTTCCCTTTCCCTAATTTTGTCATGTTTCTGATCATATGTCAGAGCAAGATCTCCTTCATTGAAAACACAAGGTTGAACTAACTTATCATACTGAGCCTTGATATGTTTTTTATGCGATTCATTAGCCAAAGAAACATCTCATCACATTTTTTCAAGGTTAGTAAGATAAAGGAAACATTCTTCCTCGACCGAGGTATTAGGTAAAAGCTCGATAGCTAGTTTCAATGACATAATTTCACATTCAATGGGTAAAACAACTTCGAGCCTATAGACTAACTGAAAAGGCGTGAAACCAATTGTTGTTTTTAAAGAGGTTCTATAGGCCCAGAGTGCTGAGAACAGAGTTAAGTGCCAATTCGATTTATGTTCCCCTACCATCACGTGAAGCATAGTATTCAGAACTTTGTTAATGGCTTCAACTTGTCAATTAACTTGTGGATAGTAGGATGGTTGAGTTTTCATGATGAAAACCCAACTTGGCACTTAGCTCGATCATCATATGATTATAGAAATGAGATATGCGATCAGTAATTATGGCTTGAGGAACCCCAAACTTGGCTATGACATGACTAAAAAGAAAGCAGGCGGCAATTTTACCATCCTCTGCATATGTAGGCATTTCCTCATCCCATTTCATAAAATAATATGTAGCTACAATGATGTAACCATGCCCTCCGACTGAGGTACGATTACATTGCATAAAATTAATCCCCCATTTGGTGAAAGGGACAATGACAATGATGGGGTATAGCGGAGCAGGGTTGTTCTCTTCTTTAGATAAAAGAGCTGGCATGGTGGGCACTTTTGAACCACTTCATGGCAATCGTTAAAGATCGAGGGCCAAAAAAAACCATCTTAAAGTATTTTCTCGGTTGCAGCCATCCCAGAAAGATGATCCCCACATGCTCCATAATGGAAATCATTTAATACGTGTTCAACCTCCTCATGGGTTAAACATTGTCGCAAAATAGAATCAATACCACGTCAATATAAGGTATCATTGATAATTAGATAGTATTTGTTGTGGTGTCGGATGTGGCGACAATCATCGTGAGATAGATCAAGCTGAAATCGTTGAGTTTGGAGAGATATGAGAAATACACCATACTACGGGCCAGTCATGCTAATGAGGAACAAAATCTCATCGGGTAATGAGTCATTGGGCTTAGTTTTCATTGTATCATGGGGAAGATCACATATCAACTCCGCAAAAACTAAGGACTTATTGGAAGTAGTCTTGGAAAACTCTAGGTCAAACTCTTGAAGGATGATAATCTAGTGAGAGTATTTGCCCCCCAGTACTTGACGGGTCAGGATATAATACATGGGTTGTAGGATGTAGTGACGAAAACATTGCATGGTGATGACGGTAGCCAAATCCAACTTCTCTATATGTGAATATCGAGTCCAATAGGATCTTACTGAGATAATAAATCACATGCTCCTAACCATTTGAATATTCCTGCACTAAAACCATACCAACGGTAGTAGTGGAAGCAACAAGATACAACATAAAGTATTTCAGTTAATTGGGGGGTGCAACACAAGTGAGTGTGTAATTGTTTGTTTTAGATTATCGAAATCTTGTTGAGAAAGAGCATCCCAGATGAACAAGGTGTTCTTTTTCAACAAACACATATAACCATGCATATTTTCTGTGAAATTGTACACAAAACAATGTAGACAGTTTGTCTTCCCTTGCAAACTTTTAAGTTCAATATCGGTCGGAGTGGGTAAGGCCACTATGGAAGCAATTTTCAAAGGATTGATACAAATACCATCCCTGGAAACAACAAATCCGAGTAAGCATCTTGTCTCGACACAAAAAAAAAGCATTTATGTGGATTGAGACAAATATGATAATGACGACATATAAGGAAAATGGCATGAATATGCCTTGGATGATCCTCACTTCATTGTGAATGGGTAGGTAGGTCATCCAATTAAGGTTCCACTATATTCTTGATATCGTGGAAGGCATAGGACATGGATCCTTGGAACGTAGCTCCGACATTTTTCAAGCCAAAAGGCAGTTTTCGATAGGTGAAGGTTCCCCATCGGAATATGAATGTTGTCTTGTGTTGATCAGCGGGTAGTATTTCAATTTGGTTATAGCTAGAAAATCCATCCATAAAAGAGAAAACGACACTTCCATCACAATTGTCGATGATTTTATCAATGTAGGGAGTAAGGTAATTTTCCTTTGGACAAGCCTTATTCAAATCCCTAAAGTTGATACAAACCCTACTAGTGTCTTGTTTCTTAGCGACATGAACAATATTAGATACCCATTATGTCAATGGAATGAGATAAATGAAGCCATCCTTCAAAACCTTTTTGACTTCAGCTTTAGTCACTGCAACTTTCCTAGGGTGGACTTGACAGAGTTTCTGCCTAACAGGTTTTGTAGCTGTAAGTTTTGATCTCATGGACAACGATTGAGGGGTCAATCCCAGGAATTTCCTCGTAACTCCAGGAAAAAACATCTTGAAATTCCTTGAAACGATCTTGATAAATTTCAATTTCTACTACTGAACAATTCTGGCCTATATGAACATGTTCAACAGTTCTAGGTTTGATTGATATCTCGACAGGGATAATATGAGTAATGTTATGCAGATTCCCTTCAAAATCAACACCTTGTAACAATACAAGTGACTGAGGCTATTCGACGATATCTAAACTGATAAGAGATACAAAACATGATTTTTCAAATCAGAATTAGGAAGGAAAGAGGATCTGTGATGATGATCTTCCCATATAGATTCATCTGAACTCATAATCTCCATAATGGTCTCATCCAACAGGAAATTTTGTAAGAGATAGTCAAGAGTATTGAGAGGGGAATTTAGCCAATAAGGAAGATGGTAAGGATCTGATTCTACTAAATGTTGGTCATTGACGTATGCATCACAAGTAGATTGTATGGCATGATATAGGGATTCAGGTGGACTCAGAGAAGGCAGTTCAGCAATGGCTTTGCCTTTTGATATGTCACTAGCAGTAGAAGAGATCATGTTCACTATAGCAATTTGAGCGTTAGGAGGGGAAGAAGTAGATGGAAAGACTCCCATAATGGATGAGTCTTTCAAAAGTCTAACTTCTACATATTGATGAGGAGGGGGTGACTGCAACTTCCCCAACAAAGAAACATTATTTGACGCGGTAGAAGTGATATTTGGGGAGCAATAATCAGGCTGGTCGATAGTGACAATATTTCCTTGATGAGGAAACTGGAGAACGCAAAATATTGATGAGGCGAAACTGTTATGGTGTAAAACCAATTTCTTCCTAACAAAATATTTCAATCTAATGAAGCTTCGACCACTTCTACTTGAATGGAAACGGTCTTTCCCCCAAGTTCAATAGACAAATCCGGTAAAAATCCATAGGGATAGAAACCTCGTCTGTCAAAATATTTCAACGTATATTGTGATCAGCTAACCTATGGAGAAGCAATGGCTCTCCAACAAGGCATAGATAAGACTGAGGTGGAGGCTCCTTCATCCAATAAGGTACGATGAACCTTCCTACCCATCACTTTGGTCATGATTTGAAATGTGAGCTAGTGAGATAGTCTCAGTTTAAAATTCTCCACATTAAAGGTAATTATATTATAATTCTCCAGATCTAAGGCTCATATAGCTTACAACAAGTTTTTACGTTGCGTAGGGAAAGTTTGGAGTACTTCCAGGGTGGACAGAGCACAAGGTGGCAGAGCAAAATTTTCAACGATATTGGAGAATTGGGCAACTTGATCACTTAGGTTTAAATAATGATTTCCTGATTGTACTCTTAGGAGAAAGTAAAATTGTGTCAAGAATAGGGTTTTCAAATGTAAGAGGACCATTAGAAGGAGACGAAGAAAAAGGATTAACAGAAGGAGTCTTCTCGGTAGAATTACCTTCATTATTTTTTTGTGGAGGTTTATCATATGTCTGAGTTCGCGTGGTCAATCCCATGGTTTCAGCGGACGTCATTTTTATTTCCTCCATAGAGAAAGAGGCACCATGCAAAGATGTATGATCGATCAATTGATATTGAGATGGGAACGAATAAGTTAGAACTATTGGTGTAGGATTATTATTTTTAAATTTGTTGATATCTTCACACCTAGGACATTCCTTAGTGAAGTGATCATCTCCACACAAGATACAAGGATACTTGGCTTTCCTTTTTGGTTTTGACTCATTCTCTAGAGCCGTAGTCTTTGGAGTCTCCTAGTGGTTTCTGTTATTTTTGGATTTACCTTTGTCTTTCTTTTTATTACCCGGTGACTACGAGGATTGGACTGCATTCACTTTGACAGAAACAGTAGGATTTGGTGATGTAGCAGGAGAAGAACTATGTTGCTTGGCAGGTTTCGTTGAGGGTGGGGGTTGGATTGTACCTACGACACCATCCACAGGAGGTTCAAAAGGTGGATTAGTAGGGTCAACTATGGGACAAGGATATTTAGGGATCAAATCATATAATGTTTTGGACTGGGAATAAACCAAGTCCAAATATTGAGCACGACTAATAGCTTGTTTCTTAGTAACAACATCTCCCATAGCCACATAATGGGAAGTAGGGGGAAACAATGACTTTGTAAACCAATCAGCTAGCAATTGATCTGGAGTAGGATCCTTGATAAACCTTCGATGTCTCTTCCATTCATGAATTTGATCAGATATGTGTGTGGAGGTATTTTGTCGAAGAGAAGTCAAGGGTTCGGTACTAGTCTCATAATAGATCGGTAGTTGGAAATGGGTAAGAAAAATTAGTGCCATCGAATTAAAATCCACAAACAAATGTTGTGGAAGTTCGATATACCACTTAGCGGTCATACCGATCAAAGTTATTTGGAAGAGCCACAAACTAATAGAATATTCCATCAAGGAGTTCGACGAACACCACAGATGGAAGGTCATGACATGGTTTTTTGGATCTTCCCCTGGTTTTTCGTCAAATTTCATAATGTATGATGGTAACTTTACTGGAATAGTTGGACCAAAAGGTTCGTGTAGAATGGGATCATTATTCAATTTAGATATATCTAGAAAATCCAATGTTTCCAAAAATGGGAGTTGCCTATTAGGTTGCGGGTAATTATAATATTGATAAGGCATGGCCACCCCAGTAGTACCATAGGTCGGTTGAGGTTGACCATAATAACTAGAAAATTGTTGGTAAGTGGGACTATTTTCCCCTACAAATGGTTGACCCAGGTTAGGCCCGGCTTGAGGTCCATAAGAGGTTTAGGTCCATTGATTAGTAACACCTTCTGGGTAAGGCACGTATAAAGGGTTATTGCATTGTCCCTAATTATAGTATGGGTAACCAAGATTAGGCTGTTGTGGTTGAGCCCAAGCGGATGCATGTGGTTGTGAAACAAGACCATAACCAACATGTCCACTAGATCCTACGATTAGGAGTGGGTCTTGAAATATTATGCAAAACAAGTACATAAGGTCATCTAACTGCATAGGATGCAGAGGGAAAAGAATGACTTCCAACATTTGGAAAACTCATGGAAGGCACAGGGGGGATTCTCAATGAATAATTTGACATTGGATTTGGAGAATATTGTGAAATTCCCACTAGAGTGGTGAATCTAGTGACCATTGGAGCAGGAGGAGCATTAGCCAAAACTGAACTAGAAGGGATGTTTAAATACCTACGAAGAAGATCACTTGGCAGAAGATAATGGAAACCTATTCTAGGGTTAGGGGTTAACTCCATTGAGGATACATTAGAATCACTAGTAGAATCAAATTTGGAGATAGCTTGTCCTAAGGTGGTTCCCCAACGGAGCAGTTGGACCAAACATGGAGGAAACTAGATCATCGGGATGGAACTGGTTGAACATATCCCCTGTAGGGATTTGTATGGAAAAAGATGGATCTTGAGATGAGGGTTGTTCCATGATTGGTGGTACTTAATAATCAGTAATAGGAACCTTAGCAGGAGGAGATAAATCACCCCCCTCTTCTGTAACTAGAACCCCTTCCAATTAGGAATTAATCTCCATCTCTCGTTCCATATAAGATTGAGTCGTAGGATTCAAAGGATACTCAGGTGATAATCCTTCTATACAATGGGACCGTCTCCAAGAGAAATCAACCATATTGATAGGTGAAACTAATCTCAAAAATAAACCTTTAGCTAATCAAGAAAAACAAACACTACTCAAGCTAAAGAAACAAGCAAAAATTGTGACATGGGTGGATTGAAGGTCTGGATCCTCACAGGATTGTTAGATCACTGCAACTCGTGATATACCACATGGTCCAATAGTAAAATGCGACAAGGAGGATTGGGATCGTACCCTTTCATGAATATTCGACTACCTGGATGGTACGTGCATAGAAATATCCTCGAGTGTTTTTCTCAGTGTTTTGCGATGATAGGACAGTCAAAGGGATTTTCTAAGTTGGTCTTAGGATCCATATAAGTGTCTCTCGATATACACAAGGTATGTGGGATCTCAACTCCGTAGTAGTGTTGTTTAATGCACAACCATTCGAAAGGGTCCTTCCTATATATTATTGAGTACGTGAAGTAACATTCGATATATCTCAAGGGTACATGAAAGGTTGTTTGATATACCAACAAGTATGTGGAAGAACCACACGATCCCTAGGATGTAGTGTAGAAAATAAACGACAGCTCCTACATTTAAAGATGTCGGAACACATCTCTAACCTATCACACCTTGCTAAAGATTTTAACTTATACTAACGCTTTATTTTATCTTATGTGTTTAATTGGATGCATGAGGTGAAAAACTGAAATATAAAACCATGCAAGTATGCAAGTGCAAGTTTTTCACTTTAACTTTTGATTATGCCCTACGTAAAAGAAGGATAGAGGTTCGGTTCTTTTCCTTTTAAAACACAAACAATCCCAAGAAAACGACATCAAACTATTTCTTTCATTCCTATTCCAAACAAACAAATCTTTCTAATGTAATTTGAAAATAAAAATGAGATCTCCTTTAAAAGAAAAGATGCAACTACTTGTTCACACAAAACTTTCAATTCTTCATCTAAAAGAAAGACTAACTTAGAAGCAAGGATTTTTTTTGTTCTTTTGTTATAATGAGAAGAAAAAACACAAGAATAAACACACAATGAACACCTGAAAGTTTATTAGACTAATCAAGAGTCCTTTCTACACTAAAATTTATGATTTTTTCTCATTTTTTTGCAATAAAAAGCATAAAAGAAATTTTATACAATTTATGAAGAAAACAAAAGAAAGAAATATTTTATTCGTTGTTGAATACAAAAGATATCAGAGATATAAATCAAATGATTTATTTTCAAAGTACTAACTGTTCAAATTAAAGACAAATTAAGAAGAAGCCCTAAAGGACAAAATCAATCAACCTTCTTGAAGATAAAAATAAATCAAGACTATATAAACCTTTCTAGATTTTGATTAATGACAGTAATTATCAAGAATGAACCCAGAAAGACTCAGAAACCAAAAACTCATATGCAAAATTCAAAAATCAAATATAAAGGGCACATGAACATACCTGGCACCGTGCTTTGATAGATCAGTACAGAGCATTGGAATCCTGGCACCTTGCTTTACAAATAGGTATAGAGCAGTAGCATTTCTATTTTTCCACAGTGAACCTACGGTGGCACCATGATTTGCCTTAACAAAAGGTGTGGTGGCCACAATTTATAATCTACCCAGGTGCATTGGCCTAACTGTGTGTTAGATCCTGTATACTGAATCCAAGAAAGGGTGAAACAAGAAGTGTGTTAGAGCCTACATACTAAATCCAAGAAAGGGTGAAACAAGAAGTGTGTTAGAGCCTGCATACTGAATCCAAATAGCAAGTAAAGAAAGAAACATGAACAATTAGAGGCAAATCTACTATTTCAAATCAAATCTCTCAAATCAACAAGTAAATATGATCTATGAATTGAAAATACAAATTGAGGAAAAGCTTACTACAAGACCAAGAATCTAATTTCTCCTGAGCGGAGTCACCACTTTCGTTTAATGGAAATACTCAGCCAATGCTGACAAAGGTTGTTTCCCTAGCTTGAAAGACTCAAAACTAGAACAAAACACCTACAAAATAAAGAATATTTCCCTGTGATTAACTAAACTACTTGAATTGACTGCTCTCATTACCTTTTTACAGGCTGTAAAGGTTTGAACCTTGAAGTGCTTGGGCTATGCGGAGATCTTGCAATAGACACATTAGAAACAAACCAAGTGAGAGTGGCTATATAATTTATAATCCTATGTAAAATACTAAGGAGTTAAACAATAAACAAAGCATAAGAACAAGATATAAAAAGTTTATGGGAAAGAAACTATATTTGCATTAAAAAATAAAGGAGAGTACACAAATGATGCCTTAGTGTTGAGAACTCTTCTCAATGGGGTATTGCCTCAAATATTTCAACTTTCCTCCTAATCACTCAAGAGTCTGAGGGAATTTGACCAGAATTTAGATTGTTAGATTTTTATCATTCAAGCTAGAATTATCTTAGGATCTTTAACTGAGAGAATAACAAGCACAGCAATCAAACGCAAGAGACAATAGACACAAACATTTTCCTTAGCGAAACCATTAAGGAGAAAACCCCACAACTTCCTCAGAGATAAAATCAACACCAAAAGTAAAACCCAAAATAGTAATATGATCTCTTGACAGCAGTATTCTCTCTCTCTCTTGTCCTAGCTTCTTCTTCTCTCTCAGTTATGCGCTACAACTGAGTGTGAGTGAATGTGTGATAAATAGAGAGGCTCACTCTCTATTTATACTAATTCTCGACTTGACAATAACTCACTAGGGCCGACTTCTCTAGGATTCTAATAACCCTAGGGCCCCACAACTACGAGGACTTTAACCCTTGATCAATAGGAAGGGTTACCCTCTATGACTTTACATGACTTGTTTACATTATTGAATCTCCCGATAAGAACATCGGGGCATGAAATGACTCAATTACAATACACATACTTTCCAGAATAAACATCGGGGTACAATACATAAAATATACAAGTGAATACATTCTGAAGTTACAAATACATCAACACTCCCTCTTAACTAGGAAGGTATTCTCTCAACACAATTTATCAGCACCGGTCTTCTTCTCTGTATCATCTGGATCATCATCAAGTTCTCTTCATCTTCAAGTCATCTTCATTACTGGATCTAGATCATCACTCGAGCATCACTGGATCATCATCACTGGATCTGGATCATCACTAGGTCATCATCCTAGATCTTGATCATCACTCGATCTGGATCATCACTGGGTCATCATCATTGGATCTATCTCTCGATTCTTCTCATCATAGGAATTTCTACAGAGCCAACCCTTTTTCATGTTGGTTGTAGGCCTAGCATCCATGTAGGTCTTCTTCAGCGCTTATATCTGACCCTTAGTCAGAATGGCCCGCCCAACACTTACATCTGACCATGGGAGGAACACATCCAACAACCATGTCAGAAAGGAACGCCTAACACTCACATCTGACCATGGGAGGAACACATCCAACAACCATTTTAGAAAGGCCCAGCACTCACATCCGATCATGGAAGAAACACATCCAAGAATCATATCGGAAAGGCTCAGCACTCACATCCTCCCATGGGAGTAACACATCCAAGAACCATTGTTACGGAGAGAAATTCCTATGGGTTGGGGTACCACAACAGACAGCTTAACTCCAGAAATCAATCCTTTCCTATATGTAATAGAAACCAAACAACTAACACTAAAGGATCTTGATTCGTACCTTATTCCGGACGATTGGTGTAGATCCCCGTTGAGCTTTCCAGCTTCAGCTTGAATTGATGAATTGCTTCCTCAACATTCAATAAACAAGACAAGCATACTATATATAATTGTGTTAGCTCTACTCTAGCATATATAATCAATAACATATAAGCATTTGAAATCATCCATAGATAAAATATTCATTCAAACACACATTATTGAATAGGAAAAGATTTGCTATTGATATAGAATCAGAGATTACAATGAATACAACCTCTTTCGGCACGTCTGTGAATCGGAGAAACCGAGTCGCCCACTTGGGCCTCCACCACTTCAATCCTCCATCTCTCGATAGCAAGCTCACAAGCAAAAGATAAGCTTGGGAAGAACACAAAAGTGCTCCAAGGGACAAAGGGGATGCAGACTCAAGCACAAGTTCTGGCAATAATGGACTATAGTTCTCTTGCTCTTAATTTCCCATATGCCTTCAATGTATCCAAAGGGTTCCTTATATAGCTCATAATGGGGTAATGAAAGATCGAATCTGAGCGATCTCAAGGCATAGGGAAGGCCAGGAGACAAGTGAGTTAGATCCACATCAAGGAAAACTCCAAAAGAATTTGGCCTTTTGCACACATCCTGATGTACGCGGTTTTAGGGGTCAAACCCGCGTATATACATGAGAAAGGGTTTAAAATTCGCGTATGGAAATTTTTGCATGTTTCTAGGGATGATCTAGGAAACATCAAAGGAACAAAAATAATCCATGGGGTCTAAGGAGTCTGCAGAGGGACAGGTAAGGCCATAAGAGTGTGATTTACCATGTGTGGTAAAATCAACTCTAACAACCATATTGGAAAGGCTCATCACTTATATCTGACCATGCAGGGAGGAACACATTCAAGAACCATGTCAGAAAGGATCAGTACTTATATCTGACCATGGGAGGAACACATCCAAGAACCATGTTAGAAAGGCTCAGCACTTATATCTAGCCATGTGGGGAACACATCCTATATCCATGCTAGAAGGGCTCGGCACTTATATCTAGCCATGTGGGGAACGCATCCTGTATCCATGCTAGAAAGGCTCTGCACTTACATCTGATCATGTGGGAACACATCCCACAGTCCCATCAGAATGTCTCTCGAACTCATCACTTCCCCTTGGAGGGAACCTCGATCTGGAGAACACCAAGCTTCTCCCTGAAGTACTCAAACTTCATTCTGGCCAATGGTTTGGTCAACACATCAGCTATATGTTCATCCATCACAACATACTGTAGCTTCACTGCTCCTCTCTGCACCATATCCCTGATATAGTGATACTTGATCTCAATATGCTTCGATATCATAGCATCAACCGCTTTTGATGAAGCATCACTTAATAGCTCCAGGTTGATGCAATAGATGTGGTCATGGCCTTGCAGTACATCATCTCGAACCTCTTCAGGATCTCTACTACATACTTCCCTTGTCCCAAGGAAATTCCATCTGCATTCTGCCACAACTCCATGCCCAGGAAATAGTGCATCATACCCAAGTTCTTCATTTCAAACTCGACAACAAGCTTCCTCTTTGTGTCAGCAATCAACCCATCGATACCTATTACAAACAGATCATCTACATACAACAGTCATATCATTGGGTTCCTTTCTTCAACCTTGTAGTAAATGTTGGAATCTGCTTTACTCTTGGTAAAGCCCAAACTATATAGGAAGCTATCAATTCTATCGTACCATGTCCTGGGTGCCTGTTTCAAACTGTACAGGGATTTCTTCAATTTACACACATGAGTCTCATTGTCATGTGTCTCAAAACCGAGTGGCTGCTCCACATACACTTCCTCTTCCACTACACCATTCAAGAAAGCAGTCTTGACATCCATCTAGTGTATATTCCATTTCATCACTGCAACCAAAGTAAGTATTGATCTGATGGAAGTGTATAGGGCTACAGGTGCAAAATTTTCTTCATAATATATTCCTTGTTTCTGGGAGAAGCCACGAGCCACAAATATTTATTTATATTTCTCTATGCTACCATTTGCAGCATGCTTGATCTTGTAGATCCATTTGGAAGTCACAATAGACTTCCCTTCTAGTCTAGGAACAACATCCTAGACATCATTCTTCATGATCAATTGGTAGTCCTCGATCATAGCATCCTTCCATTCTTTCTTCTCTGCCGCTTCTTCATAGTTGGAAGGTTCTTTATCAATAATGTTACATAGCAGGGCCACATAACTGGAGCAAGAGCTAGTTCTCTTGCTTTCTCCGTGTGTTTCTTCTGGAGCCCCATATCTTTCTGCACCTTGGATAGCCTCTTGTACCCATGCAGGTTTCCTCTTGTGCCAATTTTTTTCCTGAGGTGGATCTACAGGTTCCTGGGGTTCTTCTACTTCTCGATCTTCATCTTGATTTGTATCGTTCATAGTTGTATCTTGAATTCTGGGTGCTTCTTTTTCTTCAAAGTATTCAACTGGTCTCTTTCTGGATTTGTTGTAAGTTGAATCTTCGTCTAATGTTATGTCTTTGCTTATGTCGATCTTCTTGAATCCTGGGAAGTATATTCTGTAAGCTTTCGAGCTTTCACTGTATCCCACAAATATACCCTTCTTTCCAGAAGGTTCTAACTTTGTCCTCTTTTCTTTTGGAATGTGTATGTATACCGGACATCCGAATATTCTGAGATGGCTAACTTCTAGTTTCTTGCCAAAAAATACTTCTTCAGGTATCTTGTTCTCAAGTACTCTATGTGGAGTACAATTCTGTACATAAACCACTGTTCTGGTAGCTTCTGCCCATAGATGCATGGCCCTTGCAGTTTCCATGATTGTTCTATTCTTCCTTTCTCCAACCCCATTCTGTTGTGGATTATATTGAGTGGTTAACTCCCTCTTAATCCCTGAATCTTTGCATAATTATTTGAATTCATTTGATGTGAATTTTTCACCATTATCTGATCGAAAGGTCTTGATCTTCTTTTCTGTGTGGTTCTCGATCAAGGCTTTGAATTCCTTCAACTTACTGAATAATTCATCTTTGTTCTTTAAGAAGTATATCCATGTCTTCCTAGAAAAATCATCAATGAAAGAAACATAGTATGCATACCCTCTTAATGAACTGGATGACATCGGACCGCATACATCGGAGTGGATTATTTCCAATATTTCTTTTTCCTTGTTCTCGCTACTTGGAAATGTCTTCTTTGTGTTCTTTCCTTTCGCACATCCTTTGCAGACACCATCATGTTTTGTCTAAATTTATGGAAGACCTTCAACAGCTTTGCTTGCAAGTGGTAGTGCTATGTAGTGCACATGTGCAAGCCTTCTATGCCAAAGTTCATTTGGTTCTACTAAGTCATGAACCAAAGCTTGTTCCGGTTGGCCCTTCAAATTGTATAGACCTCCTTCTTGTTCCCCAATCACTACTGCATCATCAATAGTCTTTCCCTTTGGCCAAATAAAAACTTGGCCATCTACAAATGCAACCCTCATGCCTTTTGCATCCATTGCAAATATTGAGAGGAGGTTATTCTTTAGTCCTAGTACAAACAAGACATCCTTCATCTTCATAGACTTTCCAGAGTCTAGCTTATAGGAGGATTCCCCACTACCTTTTATTGGATACTAGTAGTCATCTCCAAGTTTCACCTTGTGTGGTGATTCATGTTTTGATAGTTTCACAAAGGATTCTTTGAATCCTGTCATATGTTTGGAAGCCCCACTGTCTATAAGCCAATCATTGCTTCCATGTGTGATGTTACCCGTGAGAGCAGAAATCAAAACATATTCTTCATCACTTGAAGAATCATCACTTTCTTGTTTGATTCTCTTTGTGGAAGGTTCATCATCTTCTGCAGCATGAGCATGATGTCTTCTCTTGTTTCCCTTCTTCTTGTGAGAGCTATTTTTGTTTCTAGGACAATCTTTGGCAAAGTGTCCTCTTTCATTACATGTATAATATCTAAATTTAGATAAATATTTGTTAGATATTGTAGGGTTATCTTTCTGGTGGAAGTGCTTACCTTTGGAGTGATAAAAGTATCTTCTGCTTTTCTTGGAGTGTACTGTAAGAGATTGATCTTCACTTTCCATCTTTTCTTCTCGAGCTACTATTCGAGCTTCTTCTTAGGAGCATTCCTCCCACAGTCTACTGAATTTGACTAGATTCTTTTTGTCACAGATCCCTTGAATAAAGGAGTCCCATGATCTAGGGAGGCCATTCAAAGTGGTCATCACAATTTCTGCATTCTCTACTTCTTCATATACTACTTCAAGTTGTTCCTTGATTTGAGAGACTCTTGTAAAGTAAGACTGGATGGTTTCTGCATTCTAGATCTTTACATTCTTCAATTGGTTTCTCAAAGTCATCTTCTGATTTATGTTCTTCCCTTCAAACAGTTTGGTCAAGGCATCAAACATAGCTTTAGGTGTCTTTAGGGAGGACACTTGTGGTATGAGATGATCCTTGATTGAATCAGCAATAATCCTCTTAGCCATGACCAATTTCTTTTTGTGTAGGGCCTTAGCCTCATCTCCCTCTGGAACTAGAACCTCTTCATTGATGTAAGAGTCCAGCTCGTTTTCTTCCAAGACCAGGGAGATCCTATAATTCCAGGCTCGAAAGTTATCAGCTCCCTCAAGCTTTTCATCAAGCTTGGTATGATGAGACATCTTAACCGAGAACCTCAAATGGAAATACAAAAGATTTAGATCTTACCAGGTTAAGATGTCGGAACTGGATCTGAAGCTGAATTTCTGTAGAGCTGGTTCAGGAGCAGATTAGGGTTTGACTTTCCCAGAGTTCTGCCCAACCAAAAACTATGATCTTGATGTCTAAATTTCTATTTTGAGGAGGATATCAATCCAAGCTTGGGCTCACTCAAAAATTCCACTTCTGTGGAAAGCCCTAATTTTTGGCAGTAGTGTCGGGTCAAAAACTGAAAATAGTCACAATCAGATTCTATTTCGACAGAAATATGCCCCCTAGAGAGGAGAGTCAGCCCAACCTTCTTTTGCTGAAAATCTGCGGAGAGAGATCCAAAAAGTAGGAATCCCTAGTTTCTGCAACTGCACAGTGTCTTCTTCTCAGGTTAGCTTTGAACCCATGTTAGATTTTTATCATTCAAGCTAGAATTATCTTAGGATATTTAACTGAGAGAATAACAAGCACAACAATCAAACACAAGAGACAATAGACACAAATATTTTCCTCGAGGAAACCATAAAGTCAAAAACCTCGCAACTTCCTCAGAGATAGAATCAACACCAAAAGTAAAACCCAAAACAATAAGATGATCTCCCGAAAGCAGTAGTCTCTCTCTCTCTTGTCCCAGCTTCTTCTTCTCTCTCAGTTATGTGCTACAACTAAGTGTGAGTGAATGTGTGATAAATAAAGAGGCTCACTCTCTATTTATACTAATTCTTGACTTGACAATAACTCACTAGGTTCGACTTCTCTAGGAGAGTATAATAACCCTAGGGCCCCACAACTGTGGGGACTTTAACCCTTGATCAATAGGAAGGGTTACCCTCTATGACTTTACATGACTTGTTTACATTATTGAATCTCCCGATAGGAACATCAGGGCATGACATGACTCAATTACATTACAGATACTTCCCAGAATAAACATCGGTGTACAATACATAAAATATACAAGTGAATACATTATGAAGTTACAAATACGTCCACATAAACGCTATCACACATTCTTCCTCCCCTTTACCATGAGGGGTGAGCTACTATATGAAGGATTCAAAGGATAAAGTAGGTTGAGTATTTTAAGGGAGAGGTGGAGGGATCATCCCTAGGATAGGGGATATTGAGTTCCACTTTTCCTGATTTATAGGGATGAGGCTCCATGAAGGCCATCTTTGAGAAGCTTCTCAAAACCTCTCTTTTTTTCCTTCATAAGTTGAGCACTGTACCTTTTATGAGGAAGACAGACGGTGCGAGGGGAGCACCACCTCTTGTAAATGGAAAGCAAGCGGTGGCACCACTCTTTGCAAATGGTAAAAGGGCGTTGCTGAGATGAGTACCGTTGGTTGCACATAGGGAAAGGGCGGTTGTGACTCAAAGTAAGGAATTACTCTTTCCCACTCATTTTTCAACTTCAGTCTTTAGGGAATTTTACACAAACAATGAGATATATCTCTCGTAACATGGTGTTGACGAGAATTAGGTGTAACACAACCCAGGATTGCTAGTACAAAGTAAGGAAGATGTCAAGCTTCTTTCTTTTTTTTCCAGTGCAGTCCTTTGGCAAAACATTTGGCCCTCTGGGTAGCCCATGTTCTTCGCAAGAATAATGTAGGGTTTGCAGGCTCTATCTTTGAAGGATTCTATGACGACGTGGTCATTTAACCACTATGTAACCACTGGTGATCTCTAGAACTAAGGTAATCAAGGGTTATTGCATCCTGTGTGTTTCCTTTTAGAGTTATTGCAACCTAAGTGTTTCCATACTTAAATAAATATTTTCTTGTGGTCTCATTCAAAGATGACAAATCTAAAATTCAAATCTTTCATTATAGTAACCAAACATGAAACAAATTATAGATTTTTCTTTGCATAAGTCGTAGCTAGACATTCCATGGGAATGCCGGTCTCCAAAAGTGAATGGTACCTCTAGATGAACAGATGTAGCAGTACTGAAAGGAATCATACAAACTTCAAAGGAAAAAAAGAAAGGTGGTATCATGCAAACCACAATTTATGAGTGGAAGAAGGAAATTAATGGTGCAACAGCTAAGGCTTCAGCAAAGAAAAATAAAAAACACAAAATACACATGCAAAACCTAGCAGAAGGGAACGGATTTGTCAGACATGATGATATTGTGCTATCCACAGTTATAAAAAAAACGGTTGGATTCAGTCACAATGTTAACATGGTAGGTCGTCGTTGTATTACCCCTTTATGGAACCACATGCAATACACACCAGTTAACGTCGAGGGATGCTGAAAATTTCATATTGTGATCGCCGCCTGCAAGCAAAAGTGGTAGGATTGTGACTTTCTGGTGAATTTTCATATCTCACAAATGCTCAAGATTTCATACGAGGTGGGTTGCTCTATAGTCAATATCTATACATATACTCCCCATGATGTAAGATTATAAAACTTCTTCACTTTCCTCTCGCAACCATCATAGTCCATGTGTACCTTCATCTCTTTGGTATGCACAAGCTCCGGGGTTTAATGTTTAAAAATTTGTCATCTAGAAAAATCATGTGCTCCAATTCCCATTTAAGCTGTGACTTAAAAGAGTTGACTTACCAACAATTGTTTATGCTTTATATGTTTTGTGTGGCCATTGAAGAGATTTGATACGTAGTCTAGGGAGCCCATCCAACAAAAAATATGAATATTCTCAAGGCGTGTATTGCAATATACCTACAACTTTGTATTGAGAGTGTACCTAGAATTTACATGTGAGCAATTATGTGGATGCTCATACATAGAGCATGTTGTTCATTGGGCATCAAGTCTCTCAAACTGCAACTGAACAACCGTATTGATGGTGCAATAACCGAGGCCGTCTCAGGATAGGCCTGAAAAACATTAGCTCATTTGTTGAGCATAAACACAAGGCAACCTCAATATCATCATCTTGTTCACTCAACATCAATTCAAAGCAACCTCAAGATCATCAACTCGTCGGCTCTCGAAGAACACAACCAAATTGTTTAACACTACACTCTAAACTAAGCTTTTCATTTGGGACTAAAAACTTAGGTGGTGGTTTAGAGGTTGTACAGTAAAGCGATGGCAAGGCGGTGGCGGTGGTGGTTATATGGAAGTAAGGCAGTGGTGGTGGTTTCAACAGAAACATCGAGAAGTGATATCATTAATGATTGCAGAGCTCGAGAAGTGTTATCACTAATGACTATTTCATTGTATATGTTAAAATGAAAAAAACAAAACTTTGGTTATGTATTAGGGAGTAGGGAGAATAACAAGCAGGAGCCCCACAATAAGACTGTGAATATTTGGATGAATCATGTGTGAGATAAAAATAAATTTTTATATTACATAAATAAATTATTTTAGTTTTACATAGGGCAATATTAGAACTTTATAAAAAATTGAAAGTCAAAAGTCGAACTAATTAAAAGTCTAATCAAATCGAACTAATTAAAATTCAAAGCAAATTCAAAGCAAATCCATCACAATAGTACTCTCGCCTTTGGCAGGGACGAATAACATTTTGTTATTTTTTTGCCATTCTTTTGGCCTTTCGCAGGGACTAATAAGATTAATAAGATTTCATTATTCTTTTGGCTTGCTCTTTTTCCCTTGGGCAAGGACTAATAATATTTTATTATTTTTTTCATTTAATATTAATCATTAAATGAAATATTAAATTTTATTATTATATATATTAAAATCAATCATTAAATTCCTTTCTAAAGAAAAAGTGACAAATATTTCAATGTAAATTGAAGGGAAAAATCAATTATTAAATACCTTTGCAAAGAGAAATACAAATATTTGAATGTAAATGGAAGGGTAGGAACAATATTGGACTTTCATTATTATTTTTAATTGATGGGTAAAGGTGAACTTTTAATACCTACACTGGTTGAGAGGCTAATTATAAAAATAAAGTACAAAACACATGGGAAAAAAATTAGACTACAACCATTTTGAATAAACTAAACATTAATAAACACAAATAAATGATAATTTAATGTAAATCATATTAATATAAATGTCAAAAATTTTAGATTTTTTTTTTCTAGAATATTTGGATTTAGGACGATGCCAACTACTAGTTGGTATCCTAACAGACTCAACTATATTGTCCCCCTCTTTCACCAACTACCAGGTTAGAGGACGATGTCAACTTTTAAATGCTAACTCTAAGGGTATCTACCAATCAATCCTCTCTTGAATTTTAAATTATGGGGGTGATATTGTCATGCAATTAATTATAGTTGGGTTGAAAAATGTTGTTGAATTATATTGTTATACTATTATATCAAAATAGTTTTTAAAATATTGAAATTTCAACCCTAAATAAAGGTGCATGAGTGATAAACTAACCCCAAGGGAGTGTCATTTTTAAGGTTTTATTTGCAACAATATCAAGCTTTTAGGCCATGGTTCTTAACATGTTTTAATTTTAACCTTGAAAAAAAGGTTCTATTGGTAGCACCACTATTTTTATTTGGGTTTGATTTTAAGGTTGTGGTTGCAACACCAATTGTTAAGTTTCTGGTTTTAAAAAACTGAAAAATTAACCCCGTTTTTATTTTTTTGAAAAATGGTGTAATTGGTAGCACTGATTCTCATTTTGGAGGTTATTTTTTAAGGTTTGTTTGAGCAACATTACATTTTTTTTAGACCATGGTTGCGAAATGTGGTAATATTGAACTGGATACTAGTAGTGTTAAATGTACAACATCAAGATTCATTCTCCAGGAGACATGTCTTGTATTAAGTCTGGAACTTGTGTTGTATCAAGTTCAGAAACTTGTTTTGTATCAAGTTAAGAGACCTATTGCTAGGATTATAATCCTCACTTGTCCAATTTGGTCAATTCTTCCTAATTTAGGAGTCTTCTTAGCCATTATTGAGTCACTAGTACCATTGGGTCCACTTGGCCTAATGGAGCCACCTGTACCAGTCACTAGAGTGTGGGGAACACTAATTGAGGACAATTGCCATTGAATTCACTTGCATGCATCAGTTTAGGCGCCTCCTAGAACAAACCCTACAATTTAAGAGCCATTAGGACTTTCAGAACCAACCTCCTTCAGTTGATTTTAGTTGGTGACTAGTCAAGCCTAGTTATGAGTCAATTACATTCATTTACATCTAGTTGAATTCAGTTACATCCAGTTACATTCAGTTAGACTAGTTTAACTGATTGAGCCATTGATTTAGACAATTGGAGCTAACTAGTTAGGCTCCGATAGTGATTTAGACGTGTCCAATTATCCATACAGTTAGACTGAGTCAATAATTTCAAATTTCCTCTCATGTATTTGAATTGTCTCATTATTAATACCAATGTATTACATTGTAAACATCATCCAGATTGTATACATTTACTTTTTTTATTAAGGAAAGCATTATATAGCTGCAAGTCATTTTTTGCATCGTTTCATGTCAATACTGAGTAAATTGTTTGTGAGATCTATTTGTCAGTTTTGTCTTGGTTCATAGATTTCCGTGAGCTCAATTTTGTATGGTATCAGAGCCTCGGTAGGACAAGGCAATTCTTCTTCTATAGATTTCATGTTGGATCTATGAAGCAATTTGAGAAAAAAGCATTCCAGCTCTGCACCAGAAGAGGAGAGTTTACCACATAATTCCTGGAATCCCAACCTTGTTGATCAAGCTTGCTTGATTAACTAATCCAGGTGTGAAGAAAAATCCAAAAGTGCAGGTTGTTCAACCTTATTGTGTTTTTTTGTGTAATTGCAGGTACAATTTTAGATGGATTTGAAATTATCAATTCCTCTGCTTACTCCATCCACAAGATATTCAAAATGGAAGTTGAAGATGATTGCATATCTAAAGAGACAATATATCTATGAGGTGTCTATTGGACTTGGTAAAGAGTCTTATGAGAATGAGAATTAATGGCTAAATGATAGTGATGGAGCCTTTGGAACAATATGTCTGGTACTTTCTCCAAGCTTGCGCTGCCTCATTAAATCTGTTGAATACCCTAAGGATCTCTGGACAAAATTGGATGGAACCTTTGGAAAGCACAATGAGGATCATTATAGCACTTTGGAGAAAACACCCAGCACCACAAGATTTATTGACTCAAAAGTCTCGGCCTCTACTCTCTCTGATGAAGTTGTTCAATATGAAGAAGAAGCAGAATCTTCCACACAGTCAATTCGAATTGAAGAAAGTATCCTTACAGTGAATCCTTCTCCTGCTGCGCTGGAAGTTTATGAGATATATGATATCTCATATTCTAATATGGATGATATATAATAAGACATTTGAATATCTGATATTGAATAAAAACTCTGCTGCACTTCTATCCAAACATTCTCCAGTGATTCTCCTTTAAATTATGTGCAAAATTTGTGAGTGATTGCTTCTGAAAGTGAAGAGGAATTCGATTTATCTCCCTCTGATGTTGCTGTTGGTGTGCTAATAAGTAATAATCTGGATATTTTTGAAAAAATATCAGATTGTAGGAGTGATCCATTCGCTCTACTTGATCTAGATCTTCCAGCAAATTCCTACATAATTGCATGCACCAATATTCAGAATTTTGAAGAACGAGAAAACTGTACATCTACCATCTCGGTGGACCACACTTTTGTATCTGATATGAACCTATTTGTATATTATAGGATCTTATTTGGATCTAATATGATATTATTTGGTTTGAATTTTAAGTTCCAAGAACGTTCAGTCATGTTTGTAGCTGGTCTCATCAAATTTGGTGTGACAAATCAAGTACCGCAAATCTTCTTCAAATTTGTTGCAGGGATTTGATGTTAGTTTTCTCTTATGAGGTTTTTGATATTGTATTTTGTGATTCATTGGTTATTTTTGAAGCTATATCAAATTATGGAGCTCAATCATTCGCTCTCCAGAGTCTCAGGGATTCTCTACCTTTGATCACATGCTCATCTCCTCACAGAACTAGTAAAGAGGGAGATGTTTTGCATCCTCCTGGACACTTGCTCCTAACAATTGGGGCTGATATTACCTCATGTGGTTTGTTGTTCAAGGATATAATATATCAGTTTCTTGGGTGTTTGTCACATGGTTCAAATTCTCAATCACTTTTTCTCTCTGATCAGTTGATTTCAATTGCTCTACATGGGTCCAGTTTTCATCCAGCAGCTGTCTATATTTCTTATTCAGTTGAGCACATTATTCTTCTTCTAAAGAGAAAGATTCCCCCAGACGTAATAATTTAGTTTGGATGGAGAATTTCACATGCCATGCCCCAGGATACCTATGCACAGAAGAACTAGCTTGAATCCTGATTTTACCTGCTTAGTTTAAGGGGGGGTATTTTTCCCATGAGGTTTTGCCATGTTTCCTTGTTTGTATTAAGCAGTTACTTATCATTTTAGTTGTAATGGGTGACCTTTGTTATTAGTTACCAGGGCCCACATATTTTCCAAGTTAGCATTCATGGGGGGTGTTAGGATTATAATCCTCACTTGTCCAATTTGTTCAATTCTACCTAATTTAGGAGTCTTCTTAGTCATTATTGAGTCACTAGTACCATTGGGTCCACTTGGCATAATAGGGCCACCTGTACCAATCACTAGAGTGTGGGGAACACTAATTGAGACTAAATGCCACTAACTTCACTTGCATGCATCAGTTTAGGCACCTCCTAGACCAATCCCTACAATTTAGGAGCCACTAGGAGTGCCAACACCAACCTCCTTCAGTTGAGTTCAATTGGTGACTAGTCAAGCCTAGTTATGAGTCACTTACATTCAAATACATCCAGTTACATTTAGTTACATCTAGTTACACTTATTTAGACTAGTTTAACTGATTCTAACTGATTGAGCCATTGATTTGAACAACTGGAGCTAACTAGTTAGGCTCCGATTGTGATTTAGACATGTCTAGTTATCCATACAGTTAGACTGAGTCAATCAATTCGATTTTCCTCTCATGTATTTGAATTGTCTGGTTATTAATACTAGTGTATTACATTGTAAAAATCATCCAGATTGTATCAATTTACCTTTTTTTATTAGTGAAAGCATTATACAGCTGCAAGCCATTTTTTGTACTGTTCCATGTCAATACTAAGTAAATTGTTTGTGAGATCTATTTGTGAGTTTTGTCTTGGTTCCTATATTTCTGTGGGCTCAATTTTTATACCTATGTTGTATCAATTTAGGAAGTTATGTTGTATTAAGTTAAGAAATCTTGTGTTGTATCAAGTTAGGACATTATGTTGTATTGATTCCTATTCATGGAAGATGCATGTACTGTGATCTTGTGTTGTATCAAGATCATGATCTTATGTTGTATCAAGATTGGAGTCTTGTGTTGTATCAAGACCATAGACTTGTGTTGTATCAAGTCATGTGGATATGTTATGTGATATATTTCTAATCATGGTCACTAGGTGCTATAAGTCTCCTTTATGAATTAATTACGCCTAGAGTGAATTACTTTAGCATATGACTATATGAACAGGGGTAATACATATGATCATGAGTATGGAACAATTCTTCTGACTATGATATGATAAGATGATTAATTAAATAATACATATATGGACCATGTAGTATTTAATTAATTATAAATGAGATCAGCATAGAGAAAGAGTAAGGATTCGAATTGCCCATGTCAGACCTTCAGTGAACTCGAATTGCAAAGACATCAGTTAAGTCTCAATTGTGGAAAAGCAAGTTTCAGTTAATTAAGGAATCTACTCCTTGATTTATGCCAAGTGTTTGTTCATGGATGGCATCGATTGTGAAGCACTAAATACATTTAGTTAAACTCCTAATGGATGGTCAAGTAGACAGTTGATTATTGAGTCCAGTTCAATTAGTTCAGTTCAATTCAATCAGTTCACATTCAGTGAAAGAAGGAAATTGCATATCTTATGCATGGGAGATAATTTTGAGGTGACAACTTGGCACCAAGTTAAGGAAGGCACAAAAGGTTAATGTAACAATGCACATAGAGTTCATAGTGCACAAAATCATGCAACAATTTGCTACCTCTCATTGTATGACTAAATAATCTTGTTATTAAACTGCTATGCACTTGGCAAGTCTGGGACAGTGTTCCTAGTAATCTCTTCTCTATTACTATCTCTTATCAGGAAATATACTCATGTATTGTAAATCATTCTCTGCAATTATCTATGATACTCAAAGGATTACTTGGTTTTGCATCCTCCAGATTTGGAGGGTTTTCCCAGGGTACATCTTGTGTCTTATGTGATTGGATTGTTTATGAGATTAACATATGTTCTGATTGTTCATTAAATAAAAGTTTTAAAGTTCATGCATCTTATGTTTTTTCTCAAACATTTACATGGTATCAGAGCAAGGACATGCAAGAGATTAGTTTGGTGCAAACATTCTAAACCTATGCATATCTTGAAGCAATGGCATCAATCTCCGTTTGACTAGAAGACCGACTTGAAGGCACATCAAACTTCAACACATGGAAGGCGAGGGTGATTAAATTTCTTGAAGAGCATGATCTTGATTCCTTTGTGACCACTGTGATCGAAGAGCCCACTACAAATGTAGGAAGAACTAATAACAAGAAGAATCAAGCAAAGGCAAAGAGGATCATATATGACTCTATGAAGGTGTTACAACTGCAATAATTTCCCAAATTTCTAAAAACTTCAGGACCCTCCTTTTAATATTGTCTTACTTAACTTGTTTGGGATTGCTTGATTTTACTGATGATTATTAAAAGAATAGCTTTATGACGATGCTATTTTTATGACTTACATTGATTTCTTACCCCGCTGTCGGAAGTTGTTGAGGCTATGAATCGGAACCACAGTTAACTACGCATCCGTCATTACGGAGATGCTGTTGAATGAAGATCCGATCCAAAGTATACATTCCTCCAATGCACTTTCTTTTATTTTATTATCAGTGTCCTTATTGGAAAACCGTCGAAACTCTTTGTCTGTATAGCTTCCATCATTGCGGATGACATATTGTGAGCACCATGATGGATGTTTCGATCTTTTCCAATTCCCGTCAGTGTTGATTCACAAGGCCTTAGTCTATTTTGATCCGTCGTTGCGGCTCTAGAAGGGACTATTCTTCTGCTTTAGTTTGGTTTATGTTTGCCGCTTTTCCGATGTTTCACTTAAGTCGTTTTGTTTTCCCTCCGATTTTGACTGGTCTACAAAACTCATTGTCTTTACAACTTCCGTCGTTGCGGTGTTCCAGCCAACTTATGGTCCGAGGCTATAGTCTAGTTGAGCTCCGATGCAGAGTTATTTTATTTCTCCCATCGATGTTTTGCTTGGCACTGCAGAACTCGCAGTTGTTTCATCTTCCACCATTGCGGCGGGGTAGCGGACTTGATCACCGATCCCCTAGTTACTCTGCCGCCCGATTGTTATGTTTTTCCTGCCGAATGTTTGTTTTTACTGGGATATATATATGTTGGGGATTTGGGGCATTTTTTCTATTATTTTACCTGTGAACCTGTGCCTACGCTATCATTGTCGTTTCAAACAGGGCATTATACTTGCTATAGGTAGCTCATTCGTAGGTGGCGTCGCCGTGGAAGCTTTCAAATTCTTCTTGTCAGCTGCACAGCTCCTTGACAGGTAGGCCAATCTTTTCGATTCTACCCCTTCATTTGAGTTTCGAACTAGGGTTGTCGTCCTTGGTTAGTTTCCACCTCCGTGGTTAATGGACACCTAGGTTTACGGGTTTTTTTCAGCATATATCTAGTTCATCTCGACAGTATGGTCATTTGGGGGGGGCTTGTTTTCCTGATAATTACTACGGGGCCGTTATGAATTTTCAAACCTTACCCGACTGTTTGGGAAACTGGTGCAGACAAGCATTACATTGTCTGCACCAGTTTTCTCCAGCTTGCGTATGGCCATCCGGGGGGGAGGTTTCCTTTTCTTTTGCAATAGGAAGGGGTTTTTCCCTGGTTTGTTTTGAAGTGCCAAAGGTTTTGGTTTTTCGGTATTTTGGTCGCTCGCGTGTTTGGGACTAGGGTCGTGGTTTTTGATATTGCGCCTCGTTTCGAATGGGATTGGCGATGGGACGATTTATTCAGGAATTGATAGCGCCGAGGATGGATTTTTTCAGACTGTTTTCTTTTTGGGGGGGAATTCTACATTGTTAGCGAAGCCATGATGTTATTGGTTGATCATGCCAATTTTTAGTCGTGGACAGGATCTAGTTTTCTTTTTTTTTGCAGACTTATCTTGTGCAGGAGTACTTGGTAGTTAAATCTGGTTCTGTGTTTTACATAGATTCTGTCATGACTAGCATGACCGAGGTAAATGCTTATGTAGTTTTTTGTCTTCATTCTTTGAATATTGGTTGAACGGCTCAACAGGACCTAAAGGACTTCTATGTATGACAGGGCATTTTTTCCGAGTACGAGATGTCTAAAAGGTAGAAAAAGAAAGCCCCTATAGTGGAAGAGGAACCTGAGGTAGAAGTTGTCACAAAGGTTGAGTATACTTACGAAGACACCAGATGCACCACAGGAGTGGAACCTGAATACAAGTGGGGTGGAATTTACAGACTGATATCACACCATGAAGTACCTGACACCGGTTTTGAAGAAGAAACTATATATGCTAATATTGAATGATCTACTTTGATGAAGATTGCTACCAGGCCTAAGATTTTCCTATGCTCAGAAGTAATCGGGTGGATTCTGCCCAGGGCAAACGTAAATACCATGATTTTGGCCAACACTGACAAACAGGGTTATGCTACTTATAGCCCTGGAATGTGTATCATTAGCCTACCACTTACCAGAATCCCAGGTTTACTTGACTGAGGATTGGCTAAAAGAGATTAATCTTGACCTAGTTGAAACATTGAAAAGAATGCTAGTACCTGGCAAGAGTTTCAGAACCAGGCCGTCAGGGGAATACGACACAACCACCTTAAGAACCCCTTATAGGTTCATTGCTTTAATGCTGAATAGAATCTTTGGGAGAGCTCACAGTAAAAGTTTTAAGTTGGGGTGGGTTCCTATCATCTTCTATGTAGCCACCTAAGGGACTGTGTTCAACTGGGCGAACATTGTGTCAAACAGTCTCTCAGCTTGCATTGCTTAAGCCTTGGGAGGGGTGTCCCAGAAAAAATCAAAGTTCTACATGAGCTCCATATTGATTGATTGCATACTGTGCACCCAGCCATTCCCAAACCTAAGGTGTACTTGGGACAGAGACAGAACACCGGTATACACAGCCTACAAGTCATTATGGGCACATAAGTACTACAATCATTACAGAGAAGTGTGTGAACACTTTATTATGTCGTTATATACAATGTTTTTCTTGAAGGAATGCAATTGTATGTCTGAAGAGGCGTTGCAAGTCATTGAGGAGTATGCTGATTACTACTTAACTGAGGATGAAATGTATATTAGAATGTATGGTTGCTCCAGAGCACCTTCACTGCTTCCCAAATATGCCACTAGTTATGTGGTACACAAGGAGGCAGTCAGGCAGGTTTTCTTGGATGGCATAGGGATTTTTTTGTTTGAGCACGAGAAGGTGACTTATCCTCCCATACCGTTCAAATTGGGAAGTTATAAATTTTCAAGATTCAAAAGGGCTGATGAGTTTGTATAAGAATTGGAGAAATTTCATTTTGGAGAAATAAATTTCCATAGGAATGATTCTCGAAATAAAGTCGCAGAACACTGTAAGGAATCCAATGTGCATTTTGAGTATACAAGCCATTAGGATAAGGATGAATCAATTTTCCGAAATGATAAAAACATGACTGCATTAAAAAGAAGATTCAAAAAGAATATCACTACTAAAGGTGGGAAAGGCCAAGCTGAACAGAAAAAGCAGATAAAGAGGAGGCTAGGAAAAGAGAAGAAGAGGCTAGGAGACTAGCAGAGGAGACCGAAAGTTGGCTTAGAAGTGAGGAAGAACAAAAGAAGAAAGGTGAACAAGAAGCAGCAAAGAGCGCAGAGGAAGCTGTCAGGAGGGAAGAAGAAGAAAGGAAAAAGAAAGAGGATGAGGAACTCAGGAAATAGGAGGCTGAAAGATTAAAACTAACGAGGTCCATGACAGAGCAATAGAATTCCGACCCTACAAGCGCTCAGGTTCAGGATCTGGATAATCCTAATTCTCAAGACCCTGATGCAATTTCTAGTAGCACCTTAGGACAAGTTGTTGCTTCTGGCCTAAGACTGGTCCCTTTCAAACAAAAGAAAGGGGAAGAAGTTCCAGACTTCAATACCATTTTTTATGACAAGGAAAAGAAAAGAATTGTGAAGAGGACCAAGAGGAGAGTTGAAAATGGGAGGCAGTCAGGGAAGATGATAAATGATACAACCTTGGTGCATGGAACGGACAAGGACCCGAGATTCACTATCTGAGCTAGAGCAGCATTGATCCATGCCTCTAAGGATAATGTGGATCGGATAATGACTGACCTTGAGCAATCAAGGAAAGCTGCTGCCCAACTAAAAGATACGTTGCGAATGGAGAGAGAGGAAAGCAATAAATTGAAAATGAAGTTTGAATACATGCAAAATGAAATAAAGTATTCAAAGCCAAAGCTCCAGTCCCTCCAAGTAGAGAAGATGTCTTTGGAGGTTGCCCAGGGAATCCTAGAAAAATTGCAGCAGGAATGTCAGGAACTAATGACTAAAAAGGATGGGTCGAAAACAGTATGTGAAGGTATTCATGTAGAAAAGGAGAAACTGCAAAGTAAGATAGGGGAGCTGGAATTACAAAAGGCTACTTTGGAGGAGTCAGGGAAACAATATTAGGTGCAAGAAACAGAGCTTAAAGAACAAATTGCTTCATTAGCAGCATCTTTGGAAGAAGCCAAGGAACAGCAAACCAGCATTCAGCCTTTCCAAGAACATGTTTTAGCACAAAGAAGCAAAATGCATGAGCTACAAGTATCCATAGAAGAAGAGAGGTGCAAGGTTTTGCAGGTAGATAATAGACTAGAAGAAATTTTGGAAACTTATTCATATTTTGTGGACAGATCGCAGGACATTTTAGAAGTCCTGACAGGAAGAATAGCGAGATTGGAGGCAAATGAGGAGATCCCTGCAGACTTACCAGCAAAGGATCAAGAAGGCTTAAATCAAGACTATGAATTATTAGAGTTTGCCATAAACACAGCTGAAGAATTTAAGAAGGCTGTAAAGAAAATGAAGGGAGCTTGCACTGAGTTCTGTAGGAGACTTTTGATCACTTACAACCGCTGCCAGGTGGCTATTGAGCAGAGAATGGACACATTTCCAGACCATGACCTGTTCATAGAGATGTTAAAGAATAGATATCAAGAAGATGAACAGAGAATTCAACAGATCAAGGCTCTAGACGAGCAGATCTTGAGAGATGAGGTAGCTCATTCAGCGGTCAATGTACAGTTGCTGGAAGATCAACTATGCTTGAGCTCAGCCAGGATCGAAGTGATAAAAAATCAAGCTACCAAATTTAAAATCAATATTCGTTTTCTCGAACCTTCTGAGTTCGAGAACATTGCCTTAGAATCTTTAGCATGGAAGAAGTTCCTGAACAATCAAGCAAGGCCCTCCACTTAAGTGATTTATTAGTTTGTTTAAATGTAATATATTGTAAATTGTATAAGCACTAAATATGAGAAAATTGTGGAAGATGAAGCGTTGGGGAAGCCCAAGGGTCATTTGTGGGCAGCCCAAATTTTTTTGTCTTTTGTATAAGTATAGGAGAATTATATAGAGAAGGGGATTTTTCCCAGTGGAGACTTGTGAAAAACTTGTTGTAAGTGGAACTATTTTGTTTTGCAATAATAAAATTACATTTTTTCCTGTTGGAGAAAGTGTTGTGTGGAATGTTCAAATGTGATGAAATGAACAATGTTGAAGGGGAACTATTTCGTTTTCAGCTGTGTTTCATTAACTGTGAGATCGTTCTAACTTTCTGAACCTATGTTCTTGTATGAATGTTCTCTGGTTTATTTTATGATAATTTCCACTGTGAGTAATGAATGTTTTAACAAACGACGAGATATCTTGTTGTGCATATCTCTATTCATGTTTATGTGTTTTGATTCTAAGAACAGCTATCTGTGATTTATCTTAACATATGAGTAGTAATACATTACTCATTAATTGATAATCTTGCTCCCTAGGGACAGCTTAGTTAGTCTTGTTTTCTGTTGTGTTTGATTTAGATGCGAGAGAGTTTAAGACAAGAGGTAAGAACCTACGCATCACATTGTGACCGCTCCTCGTATTCTTTATCAATCTGCATGTTAGATAGGCACTTGCAAATCATACTTAAAGTTAAAAAAATACAAAAATATACACAGTGGACTAGGCCGCAACCGGTAAAACCCTTTATTTTTGTTACTTGACTTACGGTAGCCGGACCGCAAACCGGACGGATTCCCCATACCAAACAGTCACGAGCTAGTTGGGAACGTTGAATGGGGAGAATCCCTTGCTGTTGTTGCCTACGATTTTCTAGGCCTTAACAAAAGGAAAACCTCATGTCAGTGATCACACCATTGAATACGGCAAAGGAGTGTTTTGACTCACCCACAAATATTTATGAGAAGAAGGCCCCTACTCAAAAGAGGGCTTTGAAGAACAATTTGTGCAACATGAACATGGAAAGAGATGAGACCGTAGCTTCCTTCTTCAAAAATATTTCACAGGTGAAGGATCAACTTCCAAGCATCGATGTGGAGACAGATGAGGATGAACTTTTTCAAACCACCATCGACAGACTCCCCTCCTTATGAGAGACCTTTCTTTCTACGGTAAATGGAAAATAAGAGCAACCGAAATTCGAAATACTTTGGCATGATTGCATCCAATAAGAAGGGTGCATCCAAAACAAAAGTTGTGAGAACTAAGGAGAATAATCTTGCCCTCACAGCAAGAACCAAGAAAGGGAGGAAGCATTTCACTCCCAAGAAGTTCTTCCGTGCAAAGAAGAAAGAGATTAATAAAGGTTTTCACAAATCAAAGCTTCTATGCTATTATTGTCAAAATCCAGGACATTTTGCATAGAATTTCCATACAAGGTAAAGAAGAGAAGGGAGATTTCATGCATCCAACTCCATAGAAGAATCTTCTAAGAAAGATGCACCCGAAGAGAAAGAGACAAGGAGGGAGTATTACCTTGTTTCTGAATTTTTTGGATCTCTCATCATAGGAGAATATAAATGGATGGCTGATAGTGGTGCTTCCAAGCACATGCCAGGTTTCAAGGGTGCAATCTCCAACATAAAAGAGAAATAATTTTCATGCATGGTAGAATTGGGGAATAATTCCACATATTCTATCCAAGGAGTTGGATCCACATCTTTTCAAGTGAGTTAAAAAGACACACTACATGTGAAGGACAATCTTTATGTCCCTGGATTAAAGAAGTGACTTACTCTCTGTTTCAGTTCTTCTGAATTATCTTCATTAAGAATCAAGCATACTTATGGTCGGATAACCAGAACATTGAAACTGCTACTGTCATTGGAGTTTGAGAGGGAGTACTTTACAAGGTCCCATGAAAGTATATTGTATCCATGGTACATCATACTGTCATCCCATGTGAGCTTTGGCATAGGAGGCTTTGACACCTCCACTTCAGATTACTCTCTAGTTTGCAGCGAATGGTGACAGGTATGCCTAGTTTTTATTTTGTGCATGATATTGTTTGTTGGGATTGTGCTTTAGGAAATAGTGTTAAAAATAAGTCTCCTAGAAGCCATACTAGATCTAAAAGCATCCTATATTTAGTGCAATTAGATGTATTTGGACCCATGTTATCCCCTTCCCTCAATGGACACATTTACTATGTATTGTTCATTGATGATTTCTCCTATAAGGCTTGGATTTATTTCATGAAATTCAAGAGTGACACCTTAAGTAAATTTCAAGAATATAAATCCTTAGTAGAGAATCAGACAAATAGGCATATATGTGCCCTAAGGTCTGACAATGGTGGAGAATTTGAATCAAATGACTTAAATTATTTTTGTAGTGATGCAAGGATATGTAGACAATTAACATTTCCTTACAACTCACAATAGAATGGGGTTGTGGAGAGAAAGAACATAACTATTTGTGAGGTTTCAAAATCCATGTTATATGATCATGATATATCTGCTTATTTGTGGACAGAAGCCACTAGTACAGCACAAGCTCCAGGATTTAAAGTTTAAAAAATTGTGATCTAGCAAAATAATGTGCCCCAATTCCCATTTAAGCTACGAATTAAAGAATTTGATTACCAAGAATTGTTTACACTTTATATGTTTTGTGTAGCCACTAAAGAGATTTGATACGTAGTCCAAGGCGCCTATTGAGCAAAAAATTGTAATATTCTCAAGGTGTGTATTGCAATATGCCTACAACTTAGTATTGAGTTTGTACCTAATATTTACATGTGAGCAATTATGTGGATGTTCATACATAGAGCATGTTGTTCTTTGGCCATTATGTCTCTCAAACTGCAACAGAGCAACCATATTGATGGTGCAACAACTGAGGCCTTATCAAGGTATGCTTGAACAACATTATCTCATTAGTTGACCATAAACACAAGGAAACCTCAAGATCATTCGCTCGTTCACTCAGCATCAATTCAAAGCAACCTCAATATCATTAGTTCATCTGCTCTTGAAGAACACAACCAAATTGTTTAACTCTAAACTATCTTTGCATTTGGGACTAAAAACTAAGGCGGTGGTTTAGAAGTTGTGGTTCTATGAAAGTAAGGCAGTGGCGGTGGTGGTTGTATGGAAATAAGGAAGTGGCGGTGGTTCCAACGGAAACATCGAGAAGTGATATCAATAATGATTGCAGACCTCAAGAAGTGCCATCATTAATGACTATTTCATTGCATATGTTAAAATGAAAAAACAAAAATTTGGTTATGTTCTAGGTAGTAAGGAGAATAACAAGCAGGAGTCGGGAAATGAGACTATGAAGTTTTGGACGAATCATGTGTCAGATAAAAACAAATTTATATATTACAAAAATAAATTATTTTAGCTTTACATAGTGCAATATTAGACCTTTATAAAAAAATTGAAAGTCATTAATTAAAAGTCAAATCAAATCGATCACACTAGTACCTTGACCTCTGGAAGGGACTAATAAAATTTCATTATTCTTTTCTCCTAGTATTACTTATTAAATGCAATCCCAAATTTCATATTATATATATTAAAATCAATCATTAAATTCCTTTGGAAAGGGACATACACATATTTGAATGAAAATTGAAGGAAAGAATCGATCATTAAATGCCTTTGGAAAGGGAAATACAAATATTTTAATGTAAATTGAAGGGAAGGAAAAATATTGGACTTTCATTATTATTTTTCATTTATGGGTAAGGGTGAACATCTAATTCCTTTTTTTTCCCTGAAAAAAAAATCATAATTTTATTTCATCAGTCGAGAACAAAATTACATTATGTAGATTCACAAAGATGTAAATTGCTTTTTCAAAAAATGGATCTTTTGATGAGACTTCTGAGTCTTCTTTCAAAATTTCAGTATTAGTTCAAGCATTTTGCTGCTGGTTACACCAAAATTATACAAAAATATATGTTGTCTGAGTAGACAAATATTTGTTGATATAAAAAACTATATAGTTCCAAAAGTATCACCAAGTGAGTATCGAATGCCTATAAATAAATAAAAAATATTGAAAACACAGATGTTGAAACCAAATGTTGATGGTGATCAGTCAATGAAGGGCCTATGGTAGTATTCTTGAGTCAGGTTCTCCCTGAACTCCTTCACTTTCCAGGTCCCCATGGCCATTTGCAGCCCCTCCATAGAGGCTTGGTATGCCTTTTGGTTATTTTCCCTGTAAACATGACGGCAGGAAAAAGAGTCAAAACCGTGAAGGACCTCCCTTAAAGTAGATAATAAATTGGCAAGTCTAAGATTCCTAAATTTTTGAATTCCCCTTGTCCAATTGATCACATTCATAGAGACACCAAATACATTAATAATTATGCATCCTTTCTCTTCTACAAAAATTAAAAGTAGTTTGAGGATCATAAGTTCAACAAAATTTTCTGAACCCTCCCCTAATCCAAAAGTATGTTCAAAGCAATGAGCGTCAGATAGAATTAAGAGAGATCCTCCCCCACAAATATCATTTTGTGTCACCCCATCAAACAAAACCCACGATTTCACCTTATCAATCTCCAAATCAATAACCTCTCTCTATTTTGCAGCCCTAATGTGTTGAGGGAAAGAAATTAAGAATTAAACAGTCAATGCATTTTTGATTTTAGGGGTGCACACTTTATCATGGAAGATAAGAGTGTTACGGGCCAACCAACATCCCCAGATTACCAAGAGAGGCAGAGGTCTAAAAATTTTCTAAGTTGTAGAATCCCACCAAGTCTCCCATGCTTGGTCCACAGAACGACCTTCCCACCGGCAGGGAAAGACCAATAATATTGAGCATTCCACCCACACCTCTTTCAAGTAAGGGCAGTTGAGAAAAAGATGTGTGCAATATTCCAGCTCTGACTTGCACAAGACACACCAAACAGGCCCCTAAAAACTTCTTTTTTGCATATTGTCCCAAGTAGGGGCCTTGTTTTCCAATACACACCACATAAAGAGTCATTTATTTGGTGGAAAATTGAGTTTCCACAATTTCTTCCACCACCACATCCCAACCCCTTGGATACCAACTGCACTTAGCTTAATGTAGCCTGCTTTGGGAGTATAAAGACCCAAAGGATCAATGTCCCAGACAACTTCATCATCCCTCTTTCTAAGCAGGATTTGAGCCCTACTTAATTCCCCTAAATAGATCCCCAAGGCCCTCTCATCCTGATCATCCAGATCGGAAGAAGAAGCCCTCCTCCAACTATGGAACTGTTGCTGCTGCAACAACTCCCCAAAAAAAAATTTACATTTTTAGGACCCCTTTGAATATCTTAGTTTTTCTCCTTCTACGGATTTCAATTTGATTTTCAGCCTTTACGATTTCTTCCCATCATAAAGAGTTCCAAAGATTCATTTTTTAATAAGGAAGAAACTGATTTTTTGATCCGTAACAGTGGATGGTTTCCCAGCTTGGAGCTGCTACGACGGACTCTTCTTCATTTCCGAGCCACTACGACGGGTGCACTCATTTGTTTCAAGCCGCTATAGCGGGTGATATTCTATTTTACGTGCTCAATGTTTTTTTCTCTCGCTATGGCGGGAATTTTTGCGAGTCGCACCTACTACGGCGGCAAACTTTGTGTTTCGTCTTTTGGATTGGTCTCCGGGAGCCGCTACAGCGAACGCTTCCTTAGGTTTGAGTCACTATGGCGTGTGCTTCTTCAAGTTTGTTGCAAATGTTTTTCTATTATTCTTAAGACTCGTCGTTGCGTAAGTTGTTCCCGATGCACTACCGCTACGGCGGAGGAATTTTCTTGTTAATGACTGATTCTAGTAGGATCTGTCATTGCGGAGGTTGTTTAAAATCAGAGCCACTATGGCGGCTGGCATCCTTTTCTCCTCACCAATATTATTTTAACAATCGATCCGTAAGGGAAGGTAGAAAAAAATATGGAGTTGTGAGCCGACAATTGCAGGTGGAACAGTATGATCGAACCACCACATCGGGGATGTTCCCATGATGACTTATGATTTCAACCTGAAGCATTTAGCGCCAATGGAATTTTGGTCTTGCACGTGCAAGATTTAATGACAGTTTAAACCCTCGGAAATCCTATTTATTTACCAAGTGCAAATTTTGTTTTTTTACCATTTTATTTCACAGAGAGAGTTAGGAGTTGGAGAGCATTTTTCCACTTGAGCTTATCATTTGGATTCCTTGGTGGAGCTCACATGGCGCATGCTCGCCAGTTTCTTTTAGTCGCGTGTCAAACCTCTAACCTAACAGGTAGGTTTCCAATCCTCTCTTTCAAGTGGTTGATTTGTTAAGGTTGCAAAGCTTTCCATCGTCGATGTAGGGGTGGGTTAGGTTATGTCATTGCCTGGTTTATAAGGGGGTTTTTAAGCCCTTACTTTCGTTTAGGTTTGGTCATTTCAGCTTAGGTTTTCCCTAGTAGAGACCCTCCTGTAAAGCCCATCTACTTTCCTAGAGGAATTTCTCCCTCGGTCGGCTAGGTTGACGATGAAATTTCAGAGAGTTGAGCATTGTGTCGGCATGAATCCAGTCGATAGCCCACTCGTGGGCATTGGTGTGGGTCGTGTTCTCCTTGTTTCATGCAGAGCCTGTAGATTGATAGTTTATATGTATCGGCAGTGGGATATTGGGCCTGGGTTTTACCCTAGGGAACCATCACCACAAGCTTGAAGTTCTATTGCACCTATGGGAGAGAATTTCTAGGGCCGAGTTGGGGTTTCTCCACTAAAAACCCAAAAGCTCAGGGTTGCCCATATCCGACGTTTGTCTGTCTAGCTGTAACCCTGACCCGCGTCCAATGTTACATGTTCTAATGGATGAAGCGGACAAAGTAAGACATATTTAGGGTTTTGATTCTGTGGGATATGTATACATATGAATTTGTTTGTGTGCTTACATTTATAATCATCGGTTAAAAATATGAACGCTAAGACAGCTTCATTTTTCGCGGGTACAGTTTACCACAAACATCATGACGAAGAAGGGGAGGAAGAAGCCTAAGATTTTCAAGTGCGTTTCTGACACAGAAGTTGTAGAGGTCTCGCCAGCAGTGAGAACTGAAATAGTGTATGAAGACACAAAGGCAATCACAGGAGCAGATCTTGAGCTCAAATGGGGCAAGATCTACCCCATGCTAGTTGAAAGAAAGGTGTGAGAGGCTGGTTTGGAAGACCTAGATTTGTACGGGAACATATTGAGGTTCGCGATAACTAAAATAGCCATTAGGATAGATATTTTTCCCTGTGCGGAGGTCATTGGATGGATGTTTCCAAAAATAGACACAGTAGGAATGATGATAAATGATGAGGAGGGAAATCCTATTGCATCTTTTGCACCTGCATTCATTTCAGTAGCCTACAGTCTACCAAAAAAGGAAATAAGTGTAATAACAGAGTGGGTTAGAAGTCTGAAGTTTGATTATACAGCCACAACAAAGATGATGGTGGCTGAGGGAAATACCTTCATACATAAACAGTCGGGAGAATATGAGACTTCCCATCTTCAAACCCCTTTTAGGATAATAGCATTGATGATGAGAAAGTTGTATGGTAGGGCTGATGGGAAGATGTATAATTTTGGTTGGATTCCCCTCATGTACTACGTAGCCATGGAAGGAACAATTTTTAATTGGGCAGATATATCTACCATGAACTTGGCCAAATGTGTCAAGGAATCTCAGGAAGGTTTGAAACAGAGCAAATCAGAATTTTTTATGTCTTCTTTTTTTATAGATTGCATACTCTACCGGCATAAGTTCAAGAGGCTTAACTGTGTGTGGAAAGGGGGGAAGACCCCTATATACATAACATATCCGATTCTGGGAGCCCATAAATATCACAACCATTACCAGTTGATATGTGAGGAATTCATAAGGCCCATGTATAAGTTGATCTTTCTAGAGGAGTGTTCATGTTTGTCAGAGGGAGCTGTAAAATCCATTAAGGAATATGGAGATTATTTTTTCTCCGAAAAAGGAACGTATCTAAGGATGTATGGAGGCACCAAGCACCCTCACTGCTGCCCAAATATGCAATTGATTACACAGTACACAAGGAAGCAGTTAGACAAGTATTTATGGATGGTTTTGGAAATTATTTGTTTGATATAAAGAAATTTGTGTTCCCACTAGTACCTTTCTATGTAGGGAGCTACAAGTTCAACAAGGTCAAGAATGCTCCAGAGTTCATTAAATAACCGGAGATTTTCCACTTTGGAGAGAAAATATTTCACCAAAATGATTCAAAAGGAAAGGTGGCAGCTTACAAAACAGCTCACAAGGTGAATTTCGAATATGCAGACTATGTAGATAAAGAGGAGCAAGTGTTCAGGAATGTCTACAGCATGGCATCTTTGAGAAAGTGTTTGAAGGGAAAGACATCTAGGGTCAAGAGAAGTAGTAGCAACAATCCAAAACCAAATGAAGGAGAAGAAGAAGATGCAAAGAAGGCCCAAGAAGAAAGTGCTCGCAGGCTTGCAGTAGGAGCAAAGAAATTGTTGGAAAAGGAAGCACAGAGAGATAAAGCAGAAGCTACCAAGAAAAACAATGCAGAATATGTTTTGGATAAAATTGCATAGTTATAAAAGGCGATTGCTCAAGAATCTGCAAACCTTGAGCAAGGAATATGAGATACAGAAGGGCCTATGGAGGGGCAAAACCAGGAAAATGAAGAATTATTAGGTGGTAGAGGTTAGGAGCAAAGCCCTGTTCGGTATAATCTAGAGAACCCTCCACCCACATCCAGCAACATCCCTATCGGGGGTCATGTTCCCATAGTTGAAATGGGGCTAATACCATTTACCCCATCTAAACAATACAATGTGGCATGCTTGGAGGATATTCGTTTTGATCCTAAAACGAAATCCATTACGTGGAGGACAGAGAAAACCTTGAGGGTAGGGACTCAGCCACCAGTGACCACAGTGATAGAGAGGATGGTCATGAATAATGTAGAAGAACACCCAAAGCAATTGGATTCTATGGGCATTGCAAATTCCTATGCCAATGCTCATAATATCAACAAGCTTACAGAAACCATTGAGCAATATAAGGGGAAGATGGCCGAAATGAAGGAAGTTTTGAGGACGAAAGAAAGGGTAGGCCGAGAATCAAAAAGAAAATATGAAGCTACCCTATCAATTTTTGAGAGACTTCAACAGGGACACCAAATTTTAGAAGAAGAGCAAGACAGTTTGAAGTTATCCAATGAATATTTAAGTAAAGAGAAAGGAGATTTGGAAATCAAGGTTGCAGAATTGGAATTGCAAAAGGTAGAACAGTATGAAACCCAAGTGGCAACATTGGAGGCACAAAAGAGTTCATTGGAGGTTTTTTTAAAGGTGGAAAATGAGCAAAGAACAGATATAGCGCATTTGACAAAGCATGCCCTCGTGCTCAGAAATAAAATATATCAGATGTAGGTCCAGATAGCAGATGAGGTGTTGAAGGTTCGACAAGTGGAAGCTAGGTTGGAAGAAATTTCAGGCATAGCTTCTCGATTTAAAGACAAGACCCACGAGGTCATGGAAATCCTTCAAGGGAGTTTGACTTGGTTGGAAACAACCAAGGGACCTCCAACAAATGCATCGATCAAAGACTATGAGAGAGTGAAACTGGAATATGAGCTGGTAGGATTTGGGAATAAAGTTGCTGAGGAACTGATAAGGGCAGCTCAGAGAACTAAAGGAATTTGCACAGAGTTATGTAGAAAGGTGCTTACAACTCACAACCTTTGCCAAACATATTCAAAGAAGATGTTAGATGAATTACCAAATCATGAAGAGCACTTGAAACAATTGCATGCTAGATGGAAGGGGGATGAGTTGGGCATTCAGCTGATCAAAAGTCTGGATGAAAGAGTGCTCAAGAATGTAATTTCCTAGGCAGTAGTAAGCAACCATCTATTAGAAGATCAAATTTGATTGCTTACAGCCAAGATGGCTAATATAAAAGCTCAAGTTTCCAAGCATGAGATCATTGTTAGATTTCTAGAGCCATCAGAGTTTGAGACAATAGTGACAGATGCCAATACATGGAAGCAGTTTATTAATGAGGTGTTCGGGCCCACTTAGAATGTTTGTTTTATTGACACATATTTTGTAATATTTATATTTTTCCTAAATTAGCGAGCTCACTAGGAGACAAAGTCATTTTTGTAACCGATTTGTAAAGGAATCCCAAAGGGCAGGAAGACCAAAAGACATTTCAAATTGTATAAGTATAGATAGAGTCGATGAAGAGAGGAATTTTCCATGCTATATTTTGTGGATTTTATTGTAATAAGAACTATTTCCTTTTATAATAAAGAAAGGTCATATTTTCTGCTGGAGAAGGAGTTGTGAAGTTTCAAATGCATGTTCTAGATTGGTTGAATGTCAAATTATTTATGTTTCAGCTTATTCTACGAACTATGAGATCGTTCTGACTTATGAATTACTTCCATGTTATGAATGATTTTCTGTTATTTTTATGAAACTTATGCAGTATATTAAGTAATGAATTTTTTAACCAACAATGAGCTATCTCTATGTTTATCTTTATACATGTATTCATGTATTCTAAATTATGAACAACTATTTGTAATATTCTTTATGCATGTTTTACAGTACATTACTCACCATTAAATATAATCTTTCTCCCTAGGGATAGGTTAGATAGAGTTAGTTAGCTTAGCATAGTTGTTAGTTGTTTGTGATTTAGAAGAAAAAGGGGTAATAAGACAAGAGGTAAGAACCTGTGCATCACATTGTGAACTCTTTGATGTCTCTATTGATTGCACTTAGATTAGGCACTTTCATATCATATATAAATTAAAACTAGAACACAAAATACACTTAAACGGTGGATCGGGCCGCAACCAGTAAAACAAACTTAAACCGTTACTTGACCTACGGTAGCCAGACCGTAAACTGGATGGATTCCCCATATCAAACAATAACAAGCTGATTGGTAATGTTTATTGGGAAGAATCCCTACTATTGTTACATGGTAGTTTCCAGGCCTCAACAGGACCCAAAGCCTTCTAGGATCCGGATCGACTAGTTGATAGAGATAGATGATCCCCATCTTCCTGAGCTCCTCTATCATGTGTCTCAGAAGAATGTGTTGTTGAACACTACCCAACCAAGGGTCCTCCCCAATTCTTAACTTCCTACCATTCCCAACATTACATGCCAGATTAGATTCCAAAACATGGAATGAATTAACCACCGCCTTCCAAATCACCGACCCTCCCCTATGATTCTTCCTAGGATTCCTAATCCAATCCTCAATGGAATTAGGAAACAAATATTTCTGAGAAATCACCTGGGTCCAAAGGTTGTCCGTTGAAATGAGCCTCCATCCACCTTTTTTAGCGAGGACCTGTGCAAAGAGGAAGATATTTTTCAAACCCCAACCTCCCAGCCCTTTTGGCACAACAATCCTTTTCCAGTTTTCCCAAGGGGTTACCTAGGAATATTCCTTATTCCCACTCCACAGGAATCTGAAACAAGTCCAACGAGTTGCTTCCAAAATGATTTTTGAAATCCAAGAAAGAGACATCCAATAAACAAGGATTTCCTCTAAGATCGACTTTACCAGCACCAATCTTCTAAATCTTGAAAGCCACTTGTGGATCCACACTTTTAGCCTCTTTTCCATCTTTTCCAGCAGCCACTTCCAATACGAATTTTTATAATTATTCGATTTTAGGTGAAAACTTAGATATTTTAAGACAAAATCCAATCTGGTAGGATTAAAAGGGAAAATTCTATTGAGTTCCAATCGCTCCTGTTACCTCAGAAGGTGAGTGGTAAGGGTTGAATTTCCTACATGAATATCCATCTCGGTAGCCTTAGAGATCAAGCCCAAAATCTCCCTAAGAGTGTGAGCATCCCTCACAGAGCCTGAAAAAAATATTAACACATCATCCACAAAGAGGAGATGAGTGATAGATAGGTTCTGGGAAATTTGCACAGCCTTCAAATTTCCTTGTCTTTTGGCCTCCTTTAAATCCCTGCTCAGACCCTCCGCTACCAGTAAAAACAAAAGGGGAGACAAGGGGCAACACTGTCTAAGCCCTCGTTCAGCATGAAAAAAAGGGGAGGCCGCTCCATTAATCAGTACTGAGAAAGAAACAGTGGTTAAAAAGCTCATAATCCACCTGATAAAACCAATACCAAAACCAAGGTGGGTCAGTAGCATACGAATATACAACCAACTTACTTTAGCATAGGCTTTGGATAGATCAATTTTCAAGACCGCCCCTTTTAAGTTCATTGTTTTCAAGCTATGGAGTCCGTCCTGAGCAACCCCAATAGATTCATGGATTTTCCTTCCTTCCAAGAAGCCAAACTGTTATTCAGTGATATGAGCAAAAAGGATGACCTTGATATTTTTAGCAATAACCTTCGACACCACCATGTAAATACAGTTGCAGAGCAAGATGGGCTGAAAGTCATTCAGGGCGATGGGATTGCTGATTTTAGGAATCAGAGCAATGAAGGTAGAGTTAAAAATAGCAGGGTTCCTCCCTGAAACTCTGGTGTCCTCGACCACTTTCAACAAATCCATGCCCAACAAATCAAAGAGATATAGAAATAATTATATCGACCATCCATCTAGCCCTCGGCTCTTGTACTTTTGAAAACTGTGCAGCACTCCCTTCAATTCCTCTTCCGACACTTCTTCCATCAGAGCCCTGTTATCCCCCTCATCCAAAAACCTCAAAAAAAACTTAGCAACACTGATGACTTCTACAATAAAGGCCTGATTAGGAGCTGTAAAAAGGGTCTTGAAATGATCAAATCCAACCCTCGTCATCTCCTTGAAGGAGGAACGCTCAGTACCAAACATGTCATTCAATATCCAAATAGTATTAGCAGCCTTCATCCCTTTAGCATAAGCACGAAATAATTTGGAATTATCATCCCCACACTCTAGCCAAGCCTCCCTGCTCTTCAATCGCCAAGTTTCCTCCTTTTCCAAAAGGAGGGAGTTCCTTCTCCCTTCCAAGTGTACCAACTCCTCCTTAGCCTCCACAGAAAACAACCCCCCTCCATCCCCTTCATAAATCAATAGAATTTCAGCTTCCACCTAATTTAACTCAGCATCCTCCCTCTATCTTTTCTCCACATACCACTCCTTGATAGCACCCTTTAAAGAAAACTGGAAGGCAGGAGAATGAGAGCTCTCTGGGATGAACAAGTTCCATCTCAAAAAGATCAAAGTCCTGAAGGACTCATCCTTGAGCCAGATCTTATTGAACTTTAAGGGACTAGGGGGATTTATAGGCCTTTTTTTAAGTTCCGAAAAAATGGGAAAGTGGTAAGAGGCTTCTCTACTTTCCACCCATTGCCTAAGTTGAAAGAGTCTATCCACTAAGTGTTCGGCCACCAAGAAACGATCAATCCTCTTAACCACTCTACCTTCCCCACACCTATTATTCCTCGAGGAGGGCTTGATCTTGACGGGATAAATATACAACAAATTATTCTCCACAAGTTTCCAAGTGAAATAACCAGTCAAAATATCAGCACAAGCATGAGGCCCCCAAACCTCTGAATGACCTAGAGAGAAATTGAGATCTCCACCCAAAATCACCGAGTCCCCTTGCAGTCAAGGGTTATTGAGCAGAGAATCCCATAAGGGGATCCTATTGAGATACAACCCATATATATTGAAAAAGGTAAAAGTTTCGCTGAACTCCAATGATAGAAAATTTAGCCCAAGAACTTACTCCATCCCCCAAGAGTTTAGGAACTTCACCGATATTTCATTCCATATGACAGCCAAACCACTTGAATGACCCCTAGCATCCAAAGTCTCAAATCACCACCCCGGAAACAAACATTCCATCCTTTCTTTAACAGCGACTCCCACTCCTAAATTCTCTTGTAATAGTATAACATCTAGGTGCTCAAGAGTAACCATTCGTTTGAGGGCTGATATTTTACGGGGACCAGCAAGACCCTGGCAATTCAAGGACATGATCTTCATCTACAACCCTTTTTTTGGGCTTGCACAACTCTAAGTGCTCGTTCAATAGACAGTTTCTTCCCTTCTTAAAGGTCCTTTTTAGCCTTGGACTGAGCCTTAGCCAAAAAATATTTTCTACCCCTTCCATATTTACCCTGGTTCCTTCCCTTCCCCAACCCTCTTGAGGATTTTTTAGCACTAGATCTCATAAAATAACCTGAATTCGAAGAATGTGGTGGAGAAAGGTAAGGGTCATTTTCAAAAGTAATGGGATCAGGTTCCAGAGTGAACAGTAAGTCCTCTGTGGAGGATGCAGGTAATATAGTAAGGCGGGGTGAGGAGGTAGGTAGGCTAGGAGACAAATCTAGATTCTTAAGACCCTCCACCCATTCCAAACCAGAAAAAAGTAACATTATTGAGGAAAAATTGAAGGACGAGGATAGGGGAAGAGAATAAATACTCGGGAAAGGAGTCCCCAGCAAACATGAAACATCCACCTTCCACCACCAGCTGAGTAGTCTGAGCCTCCTCCTCCTGACTGTTGTTATCCACCTCTTCACTAACTGGTTCACTTCCATGATACTGTGAGGATGAAGGTTGAGATGAGGGTAAACCAGAGCCCTCCTCCACCTCCGAGCCTTTCTTCTTGTCACCTCTTTGATGACGTTGATCGTTAATAGTGTGCAAAGGGAGTCTACACTCCACAACAGGATGACCATAAGTATGGCATCTACAACATTGAAAAGGCACATTTTCATAATCCAGCAGTTGTTTAATCACATATGGCCCCCAACTGAGATTCATGTCTTCCGCAAGCCCCTCCCTGACATTAATATTGACCAGAATTCTCACAACTTGTCGTTGTTTGGTCTCCATAAATGAGAGATCAACTTCAATGAAGGTCCCAAGGAGATTACCAATGTTGCGAAGATGTTCTTCTGTCCAGTAGTGAAGTGGCAGTCTGGGCATCCGCACCCACAGAGGAACCGTATCCACCCTTTCTCGACTAGCATCAAAAAGAGGGTGCCATGGTTTAATAAGGAGTGGAGTATGGTACAAATCCCAATTGTGGTTCAATACCCACTGCACACGATCATCTTTTCGGAAGTTGAAAGCAAACTACCCCCTTGTGAGGGTCACAACCTCTGACAATAACCAATAGTCGCACTCCAATTCTCTTATGCCCACACAACCACTGTGTTGAGGGAAAATTTCCTCCCCATTTCCTACCAACCAAATTCATGTTCCTCATATGCAAAACCTGATCCCAACCAATATTCTCCCCCAGGACGTAGTTGACTATCGCCTTCTTCGATTTCATCCAGCTTTTTTCGCTTCTCTTCACCAGACCCCTTCTTGGATCCTTATTCTCTGATTCACTGCTAAGGCCCGATCCCTTTCCCCCTTCACCCCCAGGGCTAGGGAAACCTCTCTTCTCAATAACCTTGATTTTTCCAGCCAAAGCACCCAATTCCTCTGCCCCAAATGACCCACCGCCCAAGCCACTCCCTAGTAGCACAAAACACTCCAAACCTCCTAATCTACTAGCACAATAACCTTCACCAGAGGCCACACCTCCCAGAACCCCGATAGAGAAAAAATAAGGAGTGCCAAAGCTAGCCTAGTAAGGATAATAATCCTCTACAACACTCCATCTAGGCCCCCCTAACAATCCCACTAAGTGGTTCTCCCCTGAGAAGACCTGAAAACCCTCCTAAGTCGTTGGCGAAGAATACGGGAAAGCCAAAAGATTGGAGGGTGAGAAAATGGCTTCCGTCTGAGCAGGCTAAGAGAATTTTGAGACAGTTTCTTCAATGACAAGGGATGGCGGACCTTCCACAGTCTCCAAAACATTTTCGCCTGGAAATCCCCAAATGTCCCTCTCCTCCAGTGGGTCGCTGGAGTAATCCACTAATTTGACGCCTTCCATGTTGTTGGTATGAACGATAGCAGCTAGAAAAACCTCCAGGTAGACACAAAACCAAAGCAGGGAAACCTAACTGATAGGAGCTACCGACTGAAAACACGATCAAAATTTAAGTTCCAAACCTTCAGAAAAAGAAAAAAGAAAAAAAACCCCAATAGTGTGTGCATCTAGCTTCATGCAGTCATCCATGGGGAAAAAAGGTTTGAAAGCAAAGTCGCATGTGCGATATGATAGGAAACCTTGCCATAGCTAGGGCCCTGTGAGCTGTGTACAGCCGCACAGCCTCCCAGGAAGCCTAGCAGAGGCTCCATCTCCGAATAATGTATATAGTGAACGTCTAATTCCTACACTCGTTGAGAGGTTAATTATAAAGATTAAGTACAAACACCAACATGGAAAAAAAATAGATTAAAATAATTTTGAATAAACTAAACATTAATCAACACAAATAAAATGATAATTTAATGGAAATCATATTAATATAAATATCAAAATTACTTTTTTCCTTTTTTAAAAGAAGTCTTTACAAGATTTTCTTTTTTTCTCTAAAATATTTGGATGAAGGATGATGTCAACTACTAGTTGGTATCCTAAGAGACTCAACTATATTTTCCCCTCTTCCACCAACTATCAAGTTGGAGGATGATGTCAACCTTCAAATGGTAACCCTAAGGGTATCCACAATCAATCATCTTTTGAATTTTAATTATGGGGTGATATTGTCATGCCATTAATTATAGTTGGGTTGAAAAGGTATTTGAAAAAAAAATTATATTGTTGGTACTATTATACCAAATAGTTTTAAAAATATTGAAATTTCAAACCTCAATAAAGGTGCATGAGTGATAAACTAACCCTAAGGGAGTGTCATTTTTAAGGTTTTATTTGCAACAATATCAAACTTTTAGGCCATCGTTCCTAACATGTTTTAATTTTAACCTTGAAAAAAAGGTTCCATTGGTAGCACCACTATTTTTATTTGGGTTTGATTTTAAGGTTGTGGTTACAACACCAATTCTTAAGTTCGTGGTTTTAAAAGATTGAAAATTTAACCCCGTTTTAATTTTTTTGAAAAATGGTGTAATTGGTAGCACTGATTTTCATTTTGAAGATTAATTTTTAAGGTTTATTTAAGCAACATTACATGTTTTTAATACCATGGTTGTAAAATGTTGTAATATTACACCTGATACTAGTAGTGTTAAATGTACAACATCAAGAATCATTATCCACGAGACTTGTGTTGTATCAAGTCTGGAACTTGTGTTATATCAAGTTCAGAAACTTATGTTGTATCAAGTTAAGGGACTTGTGTTGTATCAAGTTAGGAACTTATTTTGTATTAAGTTAAGGAAGCTTGTGTTGTATCAAGTCCTATTCATAGAAGATGCATGTACTGTGATCTTGTGTTGTATCAAGATCAAGCTCTTGTGTTGTATCAAGATCAAGATCTTGTGTTGTATCAATAGCGGTCTTGTGTTGTATCAAGACTATAGACTTGTGTTGAATCAAAGTCTAGACTTATGTTGTATCAAGTCATGTGGATATGTTATGTGATGTATTGCCCGTCATGGTCACTAGGTGCTATAAGTCTCCTCTAGGGCTTAGCTACCCCTAGACTGAATTACTTTAGCATATGACTATATGACATGAGGAAATAATATGATCATGAGTATGGAACAATTCTTTCAAGTATGATATGATAAGATGATTAGTTAAATAATACATATATGGACCATGCAATATTTAATTAATGGTAAATGAGATCAGCATAGAGAAAGAGTAAGGATTCGAATTGCCCATGTCAAACCTTCAGTGAACTCGAATTGCAAAGACATTAGTTAAGTATCAGTTGTGGAAAAACAAGTTTCAGTTAATTAAGGAATCTACTCCTTGATTTATGCAAAGTGTTTGTTCATGGATGGGACTGATTGTGAAGAACTAAATACATTTAGTTAAATTCCTAACTAATGGTCAAGTAGACAGTTGATGATTGAGTTCAGTTCAATCAGTTCATTTTAGTTCAATCAATTTACATTTAGTTAAAGACAGTTTACACTCAGTGAAAGAAGGAAGGTGAATATCTTGTGCATGGGAGAGAATTTCGAGATGACAACTTGGCACCAAGTCAAGGAAGGTGCAAAAGGTTAATGTATGAACAATGCACACAGTGTTCATAGTGCAAAAAGGCATGCAACCATTCGCTACCTCTCATTGTATGACTAAATAATCATGTTATTAAAGAGTTATGCACTTGGAAAGGCTGAGACAGTCTTCCTAGTAATCTCTTCACTATTGCTATCTCTTATCAAGCAATCTACTCATGTATTGTAAATCATTATCTACAATTATCTATCATACTCAAAGGATTGTTGGGTTTTTCATCCTCTGGATTTGGAGGGTTTTCCCAGGGTACATCTTGTGTCTCATGTGATTGAATTCTTTATGAGATTAACATATGCTATGATTTTTCATTGAAGAAAATTTTTAAAGTTCAAGCATCTTATATTTTTTCTCAAACATTGACATGATATCAAAGCAAGGGCATGCAAGAGATTATTTTTGTACAATCATTCTAAACCTACACATACATTGAAGCATTCAGAAAATAGATTGAAGCAATGGAATCAATATCCGTCCGACCGAAAGACTAACTTGAAGGCACATAAAACTTCAACACATGGAAGGAGAGGGTGATTAACATTCTTGAAGGGCATGATCTTAATTCCTTTGTGACCTATTTGTTCGAATATCCCACTATAAATGTAGGAAGAATTAATTACAAGAAGAATGAAGCAAAGGAAAATAGGATCATATATGACTCCATGAAGGACAACCTCATGTCGATGATCACACCATTGAAGACGACAAAGGAGTGTTTTGACTCACTCAAATTTATTTATGAGAAGAAGGACCCTACTCAAAAGAGGGATTTTAAGAACAAGTTAGGCAACATGAATATGGAAAGAGATGAGACTGTAACTTTCGTCTTCAAAATGATTTCGCAAGTGAAGGATCAACTTGCAAGAATTGGTGTGGAGACAGATGAGGTGAACTTCTTCAAACCACCATCAAAGGAATCCCCTCCTCATGGGAGACCTTTATTGCTACGGTAAATGGAAGAGAATAGCAGCCCGACTTTGAAATACTTTAGCATGATTTCATCTAAGAAGAAGGGCGGATCCAAAACAAAGTTGTGAGCACTACGAAGGATAATATTGCCCTCACAGCAAGAACCAAGAAAGGGAGGAAGCCTTTCACTCCCAAGAAGTTATTTCGTGAAAAGAAGAAAGATATTAATAATTTTTTTGATAAATCAAAGCTTCTATGTTATTATTATCAAAATCCTGTCAACTTTGTACGAAATTTCCATACAAGGAAAATAAGAGAAGGAATATTTCATTCTTCCACTGCCGTAGAATAATATTCCAAGAAAGATGCACCCAAATAGAAAGAGACAAGGAGGGAGTATTACCTTGTTTCTACTTTGTCCATATCTCCTATCACAGGAGAAGATACATGGTTTATTGACAGTGGTGCTTACAAACACATGTCAGGGTTCAAGGGCATAATTTCCAACATAAAAGAGAAACAATTTGCATGCATCGTAGAATTGGGGGACAATTCCACATATTCGATCCAAGGAGTTGCATCCACATAATTTTAGATGAGTTCAGGAGATGCACTACATGTGGAGAACATCCTTTATGCCCATGGATTAAATAATAACTTACTCTATGTGTCTATTCTTGAAGAAAAGGGATTTTGAGTTATCTTCATGGATAATCAAGCATACTTATGACCAAAGAATCATAACATTGATATTGTTATTTTCATTGGAGTTCGAGAGAGAGGACTTTACAAGGTCCCATGAAATTATATTTCAGCCATGGTACATAATACTATCATCCCATGCGATCTTTGGTACATGACATTTGGACACCTCCACTTCAGATCACTCCCTGGTTTGTAGCAAATGGTGAAAGGTATGCCTAGCTTTGATTTTGTGCATGATATTGTTTGTCAAGGTTGTGCTTTAGAAAATAATGTTAAACAAAATTTTCCTAGTAGACATACTAGATCTAAAGGCATATTATATTTAGTGCACTCAGATGTATATGGACCTGTGCATCCCCTTCCCTTAATGGACATTTTTATTATGTATTGTTCGTTGATGATTTCTCCCATAAATCATGGATTTATTTCATGAAAGCCAAGGGTGAAACCTTAAGTAAATTTAAAGAATATAAATCCTTAGTAGAGATTCGTACAAGTAGGCATATACATGCCGTAATTTCTGACAATGGTGTATAATTTGAATCAAATTCCTTTAATGATTTTTGTATTGATGCAGGGACATGTAGACTATTAACAGTTCCTTACAACCCACAACAGAATGGGGTTGCAAAGAGAAAGAACGGAACTGTTTGTGAGGATGAAAAATCCATGTCACATGATCATGATCTATCTGTTTATTTGTGGGCAAAAGCCACTAGTACAATAGTGTACACAGAAAACAGAAGTTTGCATTCAGTTCTTGATGATAAAACACATGAATAGGTGTTCACTAGTGAGAAACCAGACATCTCACATCTTCAGATATTTGGATGTCTTGTGTATATTCACATACCAAAATAAAAGAGAACCAAGATGGAACCTTCTGGAAAGAAAGGAACTTTTGTGGGCTACAGTGAGACCTCCAAGGCATTCAGGATATATGTACCTGGTGAGAGACATGTTGAGGTTAGTCGAGATGTGACTTTCCATGAGGAGGCAGCATTCAAGAGGCGGATCAGGCTCCTATATTATAGGATCATGATGATGATTATTCCCCTTCTGATGTTCAAAGGGAGAATCCAGCAGAACATGCAGAGATACATGTCATTGATGAACTAGTTGAACTAGTTAATGAACCTCCTACAAAGAGGAGGTCAGCATGGTGTTGGGATGTATTGAGAGATGTTGAGAAGCATGGAGCACTAGTAGGATCTTCTAGAGAGAGAAAGCATCATGATAGGTATTCAAGATATGTTGCATCAGTGACTCAGAGCCTTCATCATATGAAGAGGATGCAGAGTATCAAGTGTGGAAAGATGCTATGATGGAGGAATATCATTTTATTATGAAGAGTGATGTTTGGGATATTGTTCCCAGACTTGAGAGGAATTTAGTTGTAACTTCTAGATGGATTTACAAGATAAAGCATGGTGTAGATGACAGTGTGGACAAGTACAAATCCAATTTTATTTCATGTGGCTTTTCTCAGAAAGAGGGCATTGATTATTAGGGGAATTTTTTCTCCAGTGTCCAGGTATACCACCATTAGATCTATTATTTCACTTGCATCATTATTGTGCTGGAAGCTTCACCATATGGATGTGAAGAATTCCTTCCTCAATTGTGAGGTTGAGGAAGAGGTTTGAATTGAGCATCCTAAGGGTTCTGTGATACATGAGAAGGAGTACCATATGTGTGTGTTGAATAAATCCATGTATGGGTTAAAACAAGCTCCCTGATATTGGTATGTCGAAATAGATAATTATATTTAGAAACTGGGTTTCTTGAAGATTGATTCAGATTCAAACTTGTACTTCAAAGTATTGGAGAACCAACCTCTGATTTTAGTCCTATATGTGGATGATCTTTTCCTCACTGGAGAGGAAAGGTTGATTGCTAAATGTAATAGGGAGCTTACCTCGGAGTTTGATATGAAATACTTAGGTCTTATGCACTACTTCCTAGGCCTTGAGATTTGGCAGAGGAATGATGAGATATTTCTATCTCAAGGGAACTACACTGTGGAAATATTGCACAGATTTGGCATGGTGGATTTTAAACCATTGAATACTCTAATGGATTCCAATTTGAGGAAACTCCATGAGACTGAGATTGGATCAGATCTAATGTACCCCACATTATCCAGACAATTGATTGGCTCGTTGAAGTACCTGATACATTCGATGCCGTAAATTTTCTATGAAGTTAGCATTTTGATTCAATTCATGATTGATCCTAGACGTAGACACTGGGTTGCAGGTAAGCATATTTTGAGATACATTCGCGGTACAATTTCTTATGGACTCAGGTATGCCTCCAATGGAGGAGTGTCATTGCTTGGATATACTAATTCTAATTAGGGTGGAATAATTGTTGATCAGAATAGAACTTCTAGTTATTGTTTCAGTTCAAGTTCTGCTATGATTTCTTTGTCTAGAATGAAGCAGGGGTCAGTTTCCTAGAGTACCATAGAGGCTGAATACATTGCTACCAGTACTGCTTGCAGAGAAGCATTGTGGATGAGAAAGCTACTTGGAGGATTGTTCATTGAAAATATATATCCTACAGTGATCAGGTGTGATAACCAGAGTTGTATAAATATTTTCGAAAATCTTATGTTTCGTGACAAGTCGAAACACATAGAAATGAAGTATCACTTCATTTGATACATGGCCCAAAAAGGTATTGTAAAACTTCAGTACATAGCTACTGATAAGCATATTGTAGATGTAATGACAAAGCCTCTATCTATGACGGATTTCAGACACTTCCAAGATAAGATTGGTATGGAAGAGAATGTCTCCCTCGCTGAGAGGGAGTGTTAAATGTATAGCATCAGGAATCATTCTCCAGGAGACTTGTGTTATATCAAGTCTGGAACTTGTGTTGTATCAAGTTCAGAAACTTGTGTTGTATCAAGTCAGGAACTTATGTTGTATTAAGTTAAGGAAGCTTGTGTTGTATCTATCTAGGACATTGTGTTGTATCAAATCCTATTCATGGAATGTGCGTGTACTATTATCTTGTGTTGTATCAAGATCAGTATCTTGTGTTGTATCAAGATCAAAATCTTGTGTTGTATCAAGTTTGGAGTCTTGTGTTGTATCAAGACTGGTCATGTGTTGTATCAAGGCTATAGACTTGTTTTGTATCAAAGTCTAGACTTGTGTTGTATCAATTCATGTGGATATGCTATGTGATGTATTTCTAGTCATGGTCACTAGATGTTATAAGTCTCCTCTAGGGATTAGATACCCCTAGAGTGAATTACTTTAGCATATGACTATATGACCCGGGGTAATACATATGATATGGAACAATTATTCTAGGTATGATATGATCAAATGATTAATTAAATAATACATATGTGGACCATGCAGTATTTAATTAATGATAAATGAGATCATCATAGAGAAAGATTAAGGATTCAAACTACCCATGTCATACCTTCAGTGAAATCGAATTGCAAAGACATTAGTTAAGTCTCAGTTGTGGAAAAACAAGTTTCAGTTAATTAAGGAATCTACTCCTTGATTTATGCAAAGTGTTTGTTCATGGATGGCATTGATTGTGAAGCACTAAATACATTCAGTTAAACTCCTAACTAATGGTCAAGCATTCAGTTAAATTAGTTCACATTCAGTTAAAGATAGTTAACACTCAGTGAAAGAAGGAAGGTGCATATCTTATGCATGGAAAATAATTTCGAGGTGACAACTTGGCACAAAGTCAAGGAAGGCACAAAAGGTTAATGTATGAACAGTCCACACATTGCACACAGTGTTCATAGTGCACAAAAGCATGAAACCATTCTCTACCTCTCATTTTATGACTGAATAAGCTTGTTATTAAAGTGTTATGCACTTGGCAAGGTTGAGACTGTTTTTCTAGTAATATCTTCTCTATTGTTATCTCTTATCAGGTAATTATTGGAAATAATTATGTGCAATTATATATGATACTCAAAGGATTTCTGGGTCTTTCATCCTCCAGATTTGGAGGTTGTTCCCAAGGTGCATCTTGTGTCTTATGTGATTTAGTTGTTTATGAGATTAACATATGTTGTGATTGATCATTAAAAAAAAGTTTTAAAGTTCAATCATCTTCTATTTTTTCTCAAACATTGACAAGTAGCACCACTTTTTTATTTGAGGGTTGATGTTGAGGGGTTTTGACACAAAAACATGGGTTTTCATCTTGAGGTCATGGTTCTTGTCAAGTTGGTAGCTATTTGGAATACATGTAATCACATCTAGGGAGTATGTTGAAGTCCAATGTGGTTGTCATAATTTCTACATAAACTAATATAGTATTACCACCTACCTCAATTGGGAAATTAGGCAAGATCCCTACTAATTCACATGGTCTACCATTGCAGTTACATAATGTGGTCATCAATGGAATGAGCTTGGGTAAACCTAATTACTATAAGGTAGATGAGGATGTAATACAATGGTAGGTTCTTTCATCCATAATACATCAATGTACACTAGAAGGGGTGGAAGAAGAGAGAAGTGGCTCTACTAGTTTATCTAAGTCAAAGGTAATGGGCTCTACTTGTACCAAGAAAACAATTAAAATGGACCTTCAAAAATATCCATACACTACCTAGTGATGAAATTCAAATTAGGAATCATAGACAAGTGGATTTAATAATGTTTTTTCAAAATCCCCAAGTATGTAAGTAAAGGTGATGGAGTCTAATTGATGCAAATGTGACCTGGGTCGGCTACAAATCATGTGCAAAACATAAAGTAATATACTCACAAATACCCACACAATAAAAAAGGCCAAGAATTATGGATCTTTATTAATTGAAATCGAATATAATGGTAAATTATAGTGCGTAGTCAATGCTCTGTTCAGTCATCACTAAGTGACGATTGTCAACAACACTCCACTCTAGGCACAACAACCCCTTCTCTAGTAATAATTTAATATTTATACTAGTTTCTTTATCCAAAATCCCAATCAAATATTCTTCTAGAATCCTCTCGATTCTTCGTGATGCAGATCGTTTGCATTAAATGCCCATCTACCTCTCCTCAGTGTACCCTTCCATATGGAATTCTACAACCATTGTCATAACTGTGAATTAACTTCTCCAACTATCACCTTGATATGAACTATATTTAACCTTCGCTACCCCATTAGTTGTCATTCTCAACTGGACTTTGTCACCTATATCATGACCCATTCAACTTATCCACTAGTCATATGTCATCAACCACAACTGGTCGGTATCTCCACAAATATCTCTCATGCTCACCTAGGTTAGTTGACCATACACTGGATGATTTCAGTCATCCTACCCTTGAGTGGTCTCCTTAGGCCTTGATTGTCTTGCATCAACCTACCTAGGTTGAAAAGAAAAACTCCCATGGTTCTCCTCTGAAATCCATGTTTTTTCCCATAAATATTTATCCTTCCATCGGATCAAATATTATTTCTTTATATGGCTCCTATTCTTTTCAAATTTTCGTTCATCAAGAACACCTGTGACCTATTCTATCGGCCAGGCTGGTATCTGTTCACGCCAATTTGCAGTCGCCTCACTTCCACTCGTCAACCTTTAATGTCGACGCTATATCCATCCCGTATGGAAGTTCTATCATATAAGCATTGTCTGAAATATTCGTAAGATCTTGCATGGACCAATATTATTCAACTTTAACTTGTTATATGTTCCTCTTAGGAACCTCTCTTTCCTCAGGTGCACATACACTAAGTCACATTTTGCAAAGGATTACAGATGTCTCCTTCGATCAAACCTCATTTTATATGTTGTGTTACTTTTTTCTAGTTGTCACTTCACCTTCTCATGCACTTCCTTCATATGGTCGATAAATGATTATGCCTTTGTGATTCTTTGCATCCCAGTCAGTAGCTTCACTAAGTTGGATACTCCATGCAGACTTCTCCCTTACACGATCTGAAATGGAATCATTATAGTCGATCTTTTCACTAAGTTGTTGTATGCAAATTTTTCCCGCACCAACACATTCTCCCACTACTTTGTTCAGTAAATAGTTAAACATATCAACAAATTTCCTAAGCTCTTGATCACGACTTCATTCTACCCATTAGTCTGTCAATGGTATGCAGAACTAGTTTGCAACCTCATTTCAAGATTATTCTACAAGTTTATCCAAAAATGACCCATGAACTTCATATCTTTGTCTATAGTTATGCTCTTTGGAAACACATGCAACCTCACAACTTATTTGAAAAAAAAACAACAATTATGGTGGTATCACTTGTATTCTTACAAGGATTAAATTGCATCATCTTTGAAAACTCGTCAACTACCACAAATATGGAGTCATTACCTTGGTGTGTCTTTGGTAGTCCAAACACAAAATCCATGCTGATATCTTCCTACATAATGGTCAACATTGGTAAAGGTGCACACAGTCCCATATTTTGACTTCTCCCTCTGGCATGTTGGCATATCCTACACTATCGAATCTGGTTTTTTACATCCTTCGCCAGACCTGGCCAATAATATTTATCTTTAACTAACACCTTGGTATTATTGATGCCAAAGTGTCCTCCTAGTCCTCCACTGTGCAATTCCCTAATTTCATTCTCCCTCACTAATCCTCTTGGGACACAAAAATAAATCCCCTTGAACATGTATCATTTTTGGATAAAGTAATCCAAGTATGGATTTTTGTTGACACTCCATGGTTCCTTCAACTTTTTCCATGCCTCTACAAAATCCTTGTTGAATTCATAGTTGGCCTTCATCGATTCTAACCATGTCTCCTGAACAGTCATCGTTCCCAACAATGTGACTCCTCGTCTCAACACGTCGGTGACTTTGTTGGTTTTCCTCAACTTGTGCTTCAACACAAAATTGTAACTCTGTAAGAACTCGACCCATTTCATATGCATATGGTTTAACTTCCTATGAGTATTCAAATACCTCGAGGCTTGGTGGTTGGTGAACAGAACAATTTCTTTGGGAAAAAATCAATGCCTCCACTTCTTCAATGCCTAAACAATGGCATAAAACTCCTGGTCATAGACCAAGTATTTCTCTTTGGAATAATCAAACTTCTCACTGAAAAATGCAATTGGTCGGCCTTTGTGGCACAACACTACCCAAATTTTCAATCAACTAACATTGCAGATGACTTGAAATACTTTCTCAAAGTCTAAGAGAGATAAAACTGGTCTCTCCATCACCTTTTTCTTCAACATCTCAAAATATTGTTGGGAAGCTTCTATCCACTTGAACTCGCTCTTTTTCATGCATGGCATCAACAGTGCACATATCCGACTAAAATCCCTAAGTCCATGAAAACTTCTTACCTTTATGTCACTTGTTGGCTTGGGCCACTCTAAGATTCCAACCTTTTATGGATCTATATTCAACCCTTGGGTTGATACTATAAATCCCAAGTAGACCAATTCCTCCTGCATGAAGGAACACTTATGTAGATTCGCCAATAAGTACTTCTTCTGACTTAACCTATGTAGCACTTGTCTCAAGTGATCCAAGTGTTCAACCTTCATCTTGCTAAAAATCAAAATGCCATCTAGGTAAACAATGATGAAATTCCCTAGAAATGACTTCAACACTTTGTTCATCAGCCTCATGAACATACTTGGTGCATTGGTAAGCTCAAATGGAATAACCAACCATTCATACATTCCTTCCTTCGTCTTGATGGTTGTATTCCACTCATCACCTTCTCTAATCCTGATCTGGTGATGCTCACTCTTCAATTCGGTCTTGGTAAAGTATCTCGCTCCACTCAAGTAGTCAATAAAGTTGTCCATTCTTGGTAATGGAAACATGTACTTGATGTTAATATTGTTGATTACTCTTGAATTGATGCACATCCTCCATTCTCATCGTTTCTTTGGTGCTAGTATGATTGGTACTACACATAGACTTTGATTTTCTTTGATTAGTCCCTTGTCCAACAACACTTGGACTTATCGATTCAACTTAGTACTATTCGTCGATGCCATTCTGTGTTGTGCCTTGTTTGGAAAACTATATATTAGAATTAAATTAATCTTATGGGACATACTTCTTTTCAGTGGCAATCATGTTGGCATCTCATCGACCATTATGTCCTTGAATTTCGACAAGCCCTCTCTGACTTCAATCAAGATATCCTCCATTGGTATGTCGATGCTTAAACCTTTGGGAATGTCTACAAAGAAATATTGTTTCTTATTTTCCTCCTTCAAGAACTCCTTGGTGAAACACATCAACACCATCCTTTCCCAGTAATTGTTCTCATTTCCCTAGTTATTCTGGTCTTTGACCAAGGGAATCAGTTGAAATTTTCTTCCATATTTCTCGATTGTGACAATATTCCTATGACCATCGTACACTATATTATGGTTATACTTCCATGGTCATCCCAACCACAAATTACATGCATCCATGGGGATCACGTTGCACAACACACTATCATAAATCTCACCAATCTTGAAATTAATCAGTAATTTGTTGCTCACCGTGACATGGTGTCCTTTCTGCAACCATGACACACAGTAAGCACTTGGGTGCAATCAACACTTTAGGCCCAACATATCATTGACTTTCATCGATACCAAATTCTATGTGCTACCTCCATCAATGATGGTCATACATCACCTATCCCAGATCTTCACCTTTGTCTGGAAGATAGAATTCCTCTGTGTTGTTCCTTCTCCTCTTGTTCGACTGGTTGCAGCAATGTTCGTCGGGTATTCAAATATTCCTACTTCCCTTTGACGTTGTATCAATTGTGCTCTCTCTCACGATCGAACCAATATTTTCGTTGGCTCCCTGACTATTACTCTCTTGTTTACTTTCGATATGCAAGTTTTTTGGCACTCATATGACTTATGTCCTAGTTCCCAACACTTGTAGGAGACTACATTGTGTTGGTCCACACGTCTTCCTCTGAAATGTCCCCCTCAATCGTAAGGGCCTTGACTCTTAGAGTTTTCACCTCCTCATCAGTAGTATGGAACAAATTTTCCAGTGCTTCCCTCATCTCGTTTTTCCTCACAACCTTCCTCCTTACGTGACCCATTGGTCTGTCCTCTAGAGGAAACAAACTTCTAGCTTCGAGCAGTCTATTTTCCCCTACTCATTGAAATCTTCCTAGACAATTTCTCTTTCACCTTCAAGGCTAGCTGGTAAGCCTCTCCAACAGTATTGAACCATTGGCATGCTCAACTCGCCTTAGATGGCATATTTTAGACCATTCACATACCTTGCAACTACTTCTTCTCCTTTGTTGGCCTATCCTGACCTGATAGACAATCGCTAGAATTTCTCAGTGAATTCTTGCACAGTCAACTCCTTCTACCTAAGGTTTTTTAATTTCGTGAACAAAGAAAACATGTAGTCGATGGGAAGAAACTTATCCTTCAACTTGGAGAACATTATGTCCCAATTTTTCACCTTTTCTTTGCCTTTCTTCACTCTTTCATCTTGTACATTGTCCCTCCACAATGGGGCATGACCTTTCAACTTCAAACAAGCGATTTTCACCCTTTTGGAGTCTTTTATTTGCTCCATATCAAAATATTTTTCCATTTCTCCAATCCAATCTATTAACCCTTCAATGTTTAGAGTCTCTAAGCAGGTAGATACCTCCATATTAGAGCTTCCTTCATCTCAGACAATACCCTCACTAGTTTGTCTCTTGGTTCTTCTTCCTCTTCAACCTTCGGAGTATTTGCTTCTGCCTCAACCTCTTCACCACTTTGGTTAAGAGCTTCAATTATAAATCCTCTCTTTTGGGCTTCCTTCATTGTTATTGCCTCACTCTTCATACTTTTCATGGTCTAAACACTTTCTTCAATCATTTCATGGTCAGTCTTTGTACCCTACCATGGACATTAATGCCCCTCTGGGCCATTACCCCTTACTTAATTACCTGAATTGTCACTGCCCCAATTGCAACAGGGTTTACCATGTCCTCCTGCAACTTTACCCAATTGCAATTGGAGTTTCTTTTTGCTCCAATCGCAACTAGACTTCCAACATAGGAAAGTATTTATCTAATACCGTTTGATGCAAACACGACATGGTTCAGCTGGAAATCAGATGCACAACATAAAGTAATATACTCGTAACACCCACACAACTACAAAGGCCAATAATTATGGCTCTATATTAATTGAAATCAAATTCAAGGGTGAATTACAATGCAAATTCAATGCTCTATCCAGTCACTCCTCTAAGCGACGATTGTCAACAACACTCCACTCTAGGAATATCAATCCCTTCTCTAGTCATGATCTAGTATTTATACCAGTGTCAAATGCTTATTTATGCAACTCGCTTGCATTGAATAATCATATGCCTCTCCTTGGCATATCCTACAATCTAGCATTCTGCAACAATCGTCATAATTGCACATTAGCTTCTCCAACTATCTCGTCGGTTAGCATTATATTTCACCTTCTTTGTCCCGTCATTCATCATGATCGACTGGACTTTGTCTCTTGTCTTGCGACCCATTCAACCTGAATAAAATATATCCTAATAAATTACAACAATAAAATACAATAGAATATTCTTCGAAGTTACAATATTTCAACACCCTTCCCATTTCAAGTTGATTGCTTATATTTATGCACCTTGTTGTCTAGTTTTATAACCAGTCCTTGCTGTATAATTGTAACTTAATACTTCAATTGTCTACCTATCATTGTAATGTTTACAATGTTTTCATACTATGAATTTTCTTCTCATATCAAACCATATATTCATCTTCTCAACATTCCTTTGCACCTCTGGACGCAAATTCTAGTTTACCCTAAAAAAAAATGCATGTGATAACAAAATTTCTCCATCACTTCAACAAAAACCAGTAACACATTTAACCATAATAAAACATTATGGAAATTCCATATAAACCACTTTATCAACTTATAAAGCAGTCAAGAAAATTGTCCAAGTCACGTCAATTACATTAAATACCATTTTCAAAACCACAAATAATAATATCTTCATAAACCATTGTATAGATTTTGCATCTATATATGTGAATGTGGAGGAAATATGCACTAAAAGGAATCAACAGGATGTAAGATTTGCCATTACACCAAAACCTGCAGATGTTGATGAACACTAGAAACCTAGCACAAGGCCCTATCACTAGGAGTGGTGGTTAGTCCACTTGTTTTATATTCCCAGAGGTGCAGTGGTTATACCATGTGGAGGTTGTACCAATACTCCAACACCCTACCTCTGGCGTAGCTCAGGGGAATTGAACCTGAGACCTATGCTTTGATACCATGTAAGGTTTGTCATTACACCAAAACCTGCAATGTTTATGAATATTTGAAACCCAGCATAAGGCCCTATTGTCAGGAAATTCCCAAAGGTGCGGCGGTTATACCATGAGGAGGTTGTACCGATACTCCAACACCCCGCCTTCGGCGTAGCTCGAGGGAATTGAACCTAAGACCTCTGCTTTGATGCCATGTAAGGTTTGTCACACCAAAACCTACAGATGTTGGTGAACACTTGAAACCCAGCACAAGGCCCCATCACCAGGAGTGGTGGTTAGTCCACTTGTTTTATATTCCCAAAGGTGCGGTGGTTATACCATGAGGAGGTTGTTCAGATACTCCAACACCCCGCCTCCGACGTAGCTCGGGGGAATTGAACCTGAGACCTGTGCTCTGATACCATGTAAGGTTTTTCGTTACACCAAAACCTGCAGATGTTGTTGAATATTTAAAACCCAGCACAAGGCCCTATCGTCAGGAAACTCCCAGAGGTGCGGTGGTTATACCATGATGAGGTTGTACCGATACTCCAACACCCTACCTTCGGTGTAGCTTGGGGGAATTGAACCTGAGACCTCTGCTATGATACCATGTAAGGTTTGTCATTACACCAAAAGCTGCAGATGTTGATGAATATTTGAAACCCAGCACAAGGCCCTATCAACGGGAGTGGTGGTTATTCCACTTGCTTTGTATTCTCAGAGGTGCAGCGGTTATACCATGTGGAGGTTGTACCAATACTCCAACAACCCTCCTCCGACGTAGCTTGAGGGAATTGAACCTGAGACCTATGCTCTGATACCATGTAAGGTTTGTCGTTACACCAAAACCTGCAGATGTTGATGAACATTAGAAACCCAGCACAAGGCCCTATCACCAGGAGTGGCAATTAGTCCACTTATTTTATATTCCCAGAGGTGTGGCAGTTATACCATGTGGAGGTTGTACCAATACTCCAACATTGGAGCCATCCATGTCCATTTTTTCCACAAACACCATAGAAGTAAAAAACAAAAACCTAACGCATAATTTCAGCAAAATTCACAAAAATAATTCCAAAATATGGTTTAATAGTAAACAAAATGATGAGAATTTTATATTTACTAAATTAATCTACTAATGAGAGGAGAAACTTAAGCTATGAGTTAACACCAAGGTATAATTACATGTTATGAAGAAGAAGAATTACATGCTATGAAAAACTTCAGCTATGAGTTAACACCAAGGTATAATTACATGTTATGAAGAAGAAGAATTACATGCTATGAAGAAGATCCCAACGACATACCAATATCTTTTTTTGATGTATGTGATTGAATGAAGTCTTGATTCTAAAGTTTTGACCCCTAAGAAAGTCCACATAAAAGGCTTATAAATAATAAATAGATAGTGTTTCCAAATGATTATAGTGGTTGATATAACAAAATATCTATTATAACAAAGTTAATAGCAAGTGGGAAAGTATTAACATTAAAAAACTTTTCTATAAAGTATAAAGATCAAAGATAATATGAAATTTTGAACCAAATCCTTAAATTTGGAAAATCTATTTTTTAGGTGAACAATTATTAATAATTACATACTCTATATTTTTTTAGTATGAAAATCCAATCTTAGATAGGTCTAGCCGTAAAAGCAACAATTTCAATTGTCCATTTCTTCCTTGCACACATCACATTGGGGTGGGTCGGGTCCTTTAGCCTACCTTATATGTAGAAGGGAAAGTTTCTTCTTCCAAGGTATATCCAGTTAGTACTTGGGAAAGAAAACGTTCATTATTCCTTATTTTCTTATATGCCAAAGGTTGGAAGACTTCACACCCTAAAAACTCTTCAAACCTCTTGAATTTTAGGTGTTATTTTGATTAGAGTATTAAAAATTTTGAACCAATCACATACATAGTTATTTATAGGTGAATTTATGAAAATTAAGCTATCGAATCCAAGAGATTGAGGTAAATTTTGTATTCCAATGTTAAGAGTTGAATAATTATAGGCCAATTTTGTTGGACATGTGTTGTACTCTTTGTAGGTTCCTAAAGCAAATGGGGTCCAAGAGTTCGGGGCGGAGCCCCCCAAAAAAAACTTTGCGTTTGTTTTTGGTCCTTCTGCGATTTTTTTGCCAATGTTTTTGGGCCTATTGTAAACTAATTCCAATTAAAGAATTATGGGTGTTATATAATCCAGGTTAATGGATTGGGGTTTTGGATGTTATATTATTTTATTGTAAACAATGAAGATAATATAATGATATAAGGAAAGAATAAACATGATTAGGTTGGTTTTCCCAGTTAAGGGCTTCTAGGGTAAATTTGTGTGTACTACGTGTGTGCCATTGCTATTTCTTGTGTTTTAGATTCTATTAGCATTTCTTTTCTTGCACAATTTTATCAAACTGTCATCTAGTATCAAAGTGAGGCTATGAGCTTCATGGAAGTTCCTTTGTTTCTATTGTTTATCTCTTTATGTCAAGAGTAAGTGTATCTTGGTTTTGGGATAAACGTGTGTTTGAGTGAGAGCTTTGCATAGTGAATCATGTGTGAATCGATGTCTCAAAAAATCCTACATATGCAACTCCAATTTTCTACAAGACAAGACTTGACCTAATCTTCGATACAAAGATATATATGTATATATAAACAATCAACACTAGATTTACTATAGTAAAATATAAATAAATGATAATTTAGAGTAGAGAGGCCTAATTTCCCTCAAATGCCACGTCCCCATCCATCAATATGACAAATAGAGGGGGATCTTTACGAATTACATGTTTTTAAGTTTTTCCCCATGGACCATAAATACAAATTTGTAATATGAAATGTATGTGCGGATGCATAAATTTGAAACAAAATGGAAATAAAACTCTATCCAGCCATACAACATGCATATACAAGCATAATCATCACGAGAAGAAAATAAAATCATTCCACATTCAAATATAAGAGAACACTTATCTTTTAGCAAACAAGATCCAAGCAATCAGTTGTGCAAGCGCAATTTTCCACCCAACCATATGTATTGGCTACAAATACCACCCGAAAGTTGGGCTATGGGGCCACCAGGGCGAAGGAAACACCTACAAGCTTCTCTATCTCAACTCACAACCCATTTTCTCTCATGCTTAGAAATATTTCCCACATCTGAGCACTTACAAGGATCTCATTTAGTGAGCATCCCAACCATGGAACTCTTTTTTACTGCCCCACACAACACAAGGAAGGATTTTCCCATTCACTACGACACAATTCCCTAATGAAATCCAATCCTTATAGTGCTTACCAGTGAGTGTCTATAAATAGTCCAATAGATTGTATGTTGTTGGGAACCTCATGTAACAATAATTCATGGATTCTCAAGCATTTAGGAGAAAAAAAAATCAATGGGTAAAGGTTCCTATCTTTCCCAATCTCTATGCTCACCTACAACCATCTCTTTTCTCTCAAATCTGCAATTTTTCCTCCATAATTTCGAATTTTCAATTGTTGCACAGTTTGGTAATGGAAATGGAAATGGAATGAACATCAAGAGGAAAACTCTACCTCTTGTAAAATTTGCTATAAAAAGTTGCTTGAGAAAAATGGATAATAGACTCCAAAGGAGATGAGAGGATGGGGAAAAGACAACTGGCATAACTTCTAACCATAGAAGAGAGGACTCTTAAAACAAACAAAGAAGTTTATTCATCCCTTGATTCCATACCGACATCAGAAGAAATTCCCCACCAATATCACGCATTGATTCAATGATTGGATTTAATAGTCAAATGGAAGTAATTGACTCATTTAAGGATGGGGAAAAGACAACTAGCATAACTTCTAACCATAGAAGAGAGGACTCTTAAAACAAACAAAGAAGTTTAATCATCCCTTGATTCCATACCTACATCAGAAGAAATTCCCCACCAATATCACGCATTGATTCAATGATTGGATTTAATAGTCAAATGGAAGTAATTGACTCATTTAAGGCACATGGCAGCAAATGGATGAGTTCTAAGGTTGACACTTGGCAATAGAAGATTTAATCTCCCATAGGCCCCCTTTCCTCTTCCCCTCTAGTGCTCTTTACACAACCATATTGGACCATTTTATTATTTTTCCATCATAATATTTACATAGCATTCGAGTTAGCATAACAAGCTAACCACATGGTCCATATAGAAATATTTGCAGTGTACATGCCTATCCATTCACTAGTTGGGTCTTGGCCTTAAGCTTCACACTAGGAATCCATACTAGCGCATTTACATAATTTACATGATTTGATTTAATGCATTCCAAGTCAAAACTGGGGGTATCATCATAAGAGGAGAAGATACCTCCCTTTCCCTAGTTAGGATGAAACCTTATGTTAGGTTGTAGGGTTGCAATTTCCAATTTATGAGTGGAAATATCTAATGAAGACTCTCTAGGATGAATCAACAATCCTACAAGTTTTGAGCCAATATAATTTAAAGACATCCTTCAAGAGGTGATAGAGATGATAGATGAGAGAAACCCAAGGGAAAGAGAGAGGTGGAAGCAGCCTAGATCGCCAACCTAAGTGTGTTACCTACAAATTAGTGGTTTCAAATATAGAAGATTCTAAGATATTTAAAACAATTTTTCAAAGATGAATTCAACGGTATAGATAACCAAGGGTACACCCTAAATGTGTATGTGTACATTAGGTTAGTTATTATGATGTTTGAGTCATATAAAACATTCACCATGTTGAACCAATGTTGCAAGTGTGGTAAGGCTATGTTGTAGGTTGTGGATCACATACACGACACCCCAAGAACTCAAATACACTTTCTACCAAGAGATTGGGAAAGGTTAATGAGGTTTGATCCAATTTGACCCCATAAATAGAAAGTCCAAATGGATTTGGACTGCTTTGGACTTGAAATGAGGTATATTATAAACATGGACTCGACTTGGGGTTTGTGACCCCAACTAAATCCATGAAGTTGGGAAATACCTTAAATGGAAGGCTCGAGGATCAAAGTGAGCCAAATTAATGAATAAGAGCTAGATACCAAGGGAAGACTGCATCCCACCTAAGTTTTATGCATCTGAGGGGTGTATTCTTGTATAAGCTAAGGTGATGATCACTCCAATATGGTGGTCCATCACATTAGATCATCTCTCAAGAGGTATCATATCATCGTTGGTAAGGTCATGTATGAATGCAACATAAGGGTGAACAACCTAATGCACCTCCTAGTGGGTAGGCATATGTGAGCACTCAAGTGTGAATTTAATATGCTACAAAAACTAATTTAGGAAGGAAATTATGGGGGATGACTAAATTGAGGTCATAATGGAGACATAATGAATAGTGAGTTGTGGTAGCCATAGTAGGTTGAAGAAAAACTCAATTTTGACAAATAAATGGGGTAGAAAAATCTCAAGGACTACGAGGAAACAAATGGTTGAATTTGTTTAGATTCTATGATCAAGGGAAACACCAATGATTACCCAAAATTATTCATTGGGACTTTACACATGGTGAAAAATCTTTAAATTTATATTTTCTTTCTATCAATGTTTGTGTTAAATATTTTTGGATTTTTTTAATTTAATTGGAAAGAATGAAAAAATCAACAGAGGTAAGTGTTTATGTTACATGAAAATGGGTTCACACATGTGCAAGTGTAACACCCCGTTTTTAACCCCAATATGTAAAAATGTAAATATTGACAAAATGGCTACAAACCAGATATGAATGGTCCAAAATGACCAAATTATGTAAATTTGTACATTTTCACTCTTTAATATAAAAATACATGACTATTGCAGACTAAAGGACAAAGAAGAGATGGGGGATTATCATTCCACAAGAGTGAGAGTGAGAGGGATTTAGAAGAAGGATAACCATAGTGACTTATTATTTAAGTCACTACCTTTATTTACTCTTTTTTATCTTATGTTTTTAACCCCTCTATTAAAAAAGTTCATTAACCTTAATCATGGGTTAATTATACTAAGCCTAGGATTAGAAGGGAAAAGGTGTCAAACCCCATGTATGCCACTTAGCTAGCTCTTATCACCCATTATTCCACTTGGATAGTTCTCAACATGCATATATTTATTGAGAACTATACCATTCAACCAGTCTTTCCTCCAGGATTGAGTCATCATTACCATCAGAACTAAAATACTATTGACCCTACCACCATCATCCATACCACCATCACTGGAACCAACGATCAGAGCCATCCGAGAACAATGTAATTCCCTAGAGTCCTAGCACAGAGAGTTCCTAGACGGCCTGCGCTGGAGCCCTGGTTGGGAATTTGGATATCAAACTCGAGGGACTAATAACTCATAGAAGGGATCTTGAGGTATTGTTATCTCAAAGAAGGGAGCCCCATTCCTTGGGTTGTGTAGGTTGAGGGGAAAGAAGTGCTAGAGGATTGGGACAACTGAGCTAGAGAACCTGACACCTTCTTGTGGATTAATAGTCCCATCTCGAGGGTGGTCTATCAAAGAAATATTTGGCTTGACAAAGCCTACAACCGAGTGGAATGTCCTTGGTATGCAAATAGTTGGTTTACATTTTCAGAGAAGTATTCACTTGTGTATGGAATGTGTTGTGGGTATCATTGAAATGTGTTTAACATAAATGATATTGTATAATGTTTTAAATGCATATAATTAATGGTTTAATGTGATTGCATTCATTTAGAATTTGCCTTTCCGTATATGCATATATATAATTTACGACCAATCATTGTGCATTTATTTCCACTGTAAATATTTAATTTAAAATAGGGAAAAACGAAATGCAGTATCATAGATATTTTGGTTAATAAATTGAGTATTCTACGGTCACAATAGAATCATGTGGACACTTCAAGGAAACACATGGTCTAGTAAACTAAAGTCCATTGATACACAAAAATCAATAAATACCAAAGTGTATGCTTCATGTCTAGTAGTGATGTTATACATGCATTTGCCATCACAAAGAAATAATTGTAGTAACTAACATATAGAACCGCGAAACAAAAAATAATGCACATCATCAAAAAACTAAATTAAAGGGTGGGATCCCCTATGTGAATGAACAAGAATTTAATAGAGCAAAGAATGAGGCTAAAAATGCAATGTTAATATACAAGTATTTATAGTTCTATGCAAAATTCTCAAGATGGTTGTTAAATGGAAAATGGGTGCTACTCCAAGGAAACACATTGTAGGAAGGATTTATCATAGGATGTGCATAAAGGTGAAGAAGCATAATGGGATAACAAAATGATGTCCAATAGGGGTAATCCTCACTTGATCCTATGTAAAATTTGTGTGGAAAAAGGTTCATATGCATTCTCAAAAATGGAAATATTGATCCTATATGCTTGTTCAAGAATATAACCTATTGATCCAACCATGACTAAGATAATGATCCAAATAAACCATAAAATTTGGTCCATGGTCATGCACCCACAAGAAAAAAATTGCAAATTCTTATCAATCTACTTATCAACAATTAAATATATGGAAGGGGTTTCAACCTTAAACTATTTAAAATTATCCTTAGAAATGGTAAAATCAATAGTCTATACTTGTATGATAAACTGGGACAAGGTATCATATTCAATTGCAAGTGGTGCTAGGGAAGAGAAAATAGAATGATCAATATCTCCAAAGGGAATATATGTAAATTATTTCCAGTAAAGTGATTGGTCCTAGAGAAAAAATCAGTGGGGGAGCACAAGTGGAGGTCATTCTAAGGACCATATAGAATAGGCATAGCCTATAAGAAGTATTCATTGTACATGGGGGAGAGAGTTGATGTATTACCACCGTAGGTATAGGCACATATTCAATCTTTGAGTCTAATTTGTTTAAAGGACTCAAAATATATTGCTCGATGGGAATTGGATATCCACAAATGGTTGATTTGGCTAAATAATTAATTTGAGGAGGAGGTTTGTCCAGCTAGGTAGTGTGGATAGCCTTTGTGGGGCCTAAAAAAGGTGATATGTTGACATAAATTAAATAGATTGAGTAGAATAGGAGATAATATTGATTGGGATAATGTGTCATGCATTTAGAAATTGCATCTCACATGAAAGGGAAAAGACACCATGACTTTCATAGCATATGTAACTATGCCTAAGGAATATGTTGAAGTCCATTGGGTCTATCACAACCACTGCATCAACCAAGATATACTTACCACATAACTCAATTGGGATATTAAGAAATATCCCTATTAGATCACATTGGCTATAATCGAAGGCCAACAACATGGTCATTTATGGAAATGGGGTGGGTAAAGCCAATTCTTTCCAAGAAAATCGATACATAATATAAGAGGAGGCTCCTTCATCCAAAATACATTTATGGCTAATGAAGTCCGTAACATTGAGCCTTAACTTCAAAGGGGTAGAAGAAGGGAGACATGGAATCACTAGTTTATCTAATCCAAAGGTAATGTCCTTAGAGTTTAATGGGTTCAAACTTTCATTGGGATTAAAATGGGAAGGCATGATGGGGATTCATGAGCCAATAAAAGTGGAAGGTGTGTCCTCTTATATTGTGTATTGTGACTTTTAAGTGAGGTAGATAGGTTAGTATGACATGTAGAACTTTTGCTCGGAAGCCAAAGGGTTAAAAGAAGGTGGGCACTAACCATTATAATCAATGATTCCATGTTGAGGAAATGGTTCTGGTAAGGTTGTTGATTCTTGTTGGGTCATTAATTGTTAGATTTATGGAAGAATTGGACATATATCATTGCAATTATCTTATCCATAAAAATCACAAGGATAGTTATGTTTACACCCTTGTTTTCATTGTGTTTGACCCTGATCAGGATCACTATCCCCCCAACAATGGTTCCATTTCCCCATTTCCCTTGGTTCCTAGTCATTATATTTTTCTTCTTCTTCTTATTGTTTATATATTGATTACTTGTTTGGGTTTGTTAAGCCAAATTCTAACCAAGATGGTTAAAAGGAGGAATCGAGTCAAGATTTGGTGAAAGCAATGAGGTCAGATTGAGTTAACCTTGGTTTGGAGTAAAAAAAAATATAGCAAGTCTTGTGGTCAAGCATACAAGCCTATCAATGTAGCAATTATTAGGAGTCAACATTTCCAAGTGGTGTATAGACAAACGGATTTCAAGGTGTGAAATTCTCATGGTTATCATTCCATGAAATATTAGCCATGATACACTATTGTAAGGTGCTTCTAGGCTCCTATATATAAGAGGAAGGATTCTACCATGTTGGATTGTCAACTTAATGAGACTAAGGGAACATATAGGATCATTTGAATCCAATGTATAACAAAAGTTGATCCATATAAAATGGTAAATGAACTAATGATTCAATTAATATCACAAATCCAAAGTTTCTCAATGTTAATTTTAAGTTAAATGTTTATACATCCTTATGTTACAATATCAAGTATTAAGTAAACAACTCAAAACATGATCTTCCAATTGTGCATTCCTCCACCCAATGATGAAATATGATGAAGGAAACTTACTCAAGTGAAAGCAAGAAGGTAGTTTCAAAATCTCCAAGTATGCCACCAAGGTGATGGAATACAATGGAGGTCGTTAAAGGGATACTCTTACATGTTACATGTCAAAGGATAGCTCACAAAAATCCCATAGGTGAGTACCTTAGGGATGAAAGCCCAGAAGAATGGTCACTAAGTTGTTATTTCACAATATATGTCTACAAAAGATGAAGTTTCCTTAACCCTAGTAAGTTTCTTATTGTTGATTGTCCCAAAACCTTTGGTGTTGAGTAAGTCATGAGCAGTAGGTGGGATTTCCTTAAGTTAATTTTATGAGAGTGAGGGGGAAATGTAAAAATACTTCACTTGACATGGTTTCCCTTATAATTGTATACCCCCATGTAAAAATAATGGGCATCTTATCAGTTACACAATTGTGACTATGTTATTTACCCAATTAAGTAACTTTAAGTCTCTAATTTTGATAAGCATTTGGGAGTTTAAAACCACCACCACAAACAAAACCCAAGGCTCTATTCTAATCTAATATTGGTTTCCTAAACCAAAACAATGGAATTGTTTATTTTTATTATGCAGGTTTATTTTAGGGTTTGTTGTTTGAAGAAAAAGCTTAGTTTTGTGTTCTATATGCTCTCTAAAGGAATTGATACTTGCAAGGAGCATATTCTAGCAATTTGTGATAAATGATTTCTTAATATGGTGTGTAATGTATGATATTGATGTGTTATATTTAATAAAATCTTAAAAGGAAACTTTGTTCAAATAAAACAAAAATTTCTTCACTTTACTTTCCTACAAACCTTAGAAATATCTAAATGGCATGTAGCACAAGAATATATATATATATATATATATATATATATACTCCAAAAAGTTTAGAAAAGTTTCCTTTAAAAATTCTACCTAGAAATGTAAAACAATGCACAGAAATAGAGGACATGAGATGGCCAGTCATATAGAAACACTAGAATGTGAAAATATAGGAAAAAAATATGGGGTCAAGCTTTGAAATGCTAGTTTACATAGATTATGAGAACTACAACACTAGCTATCACATATTTTTTTAATAACAAAAACATTTATATTGACATTTATAAAAGGCTGAAAAATCAACAACAAAATTTAGGATAGTACAAAAATTAGCTTTGATGATTCTCAATCAGCATCAAGCCCATATATGTCTATCCATATGCTTAAAACTATTTGCAAAGAATTATCAACTACTACAATACTATAGGCTTTTAAATACTGGCCTAATAATAGTTGGAAAAAAAAACATCATAAACAACTAAGAAACAAAAAGAGCTAGGTGGCGTCGTGACCACTATCCATGACCTGCACGCTCCTCAAAGATGGAAATTGGTACCATGAACAGATTGGTATATGTCCTTGTTTCCCTTACTTCCAACTTGATCAATGATCCTAGAGTATTTTTGCGATCAACAATGCCTCAAGTCGGTCCAGGGTAGCCATGACTGTGTCCACATCTCCATAAGCCCTGATATTACCTTTAGCCTCATCCTGGCAATAATCCAAACAAGACAATTGCGCTTCATGGAATCTCATATTCCCCTCAACGGCATCCATATGTCGGTCCAAACCATTTGTATGAGCAGTGAGATTGCTAACTTCTTCCAAAACACCCTTTAGTTGCGAGCTCACTAGCAAATATTGGCTTGTATGTCCCTAATATCATCTCTGGTGTCCTATATTTATTTCAACAACTCCTGCAACTTGTCTGCCCAATCCATCTCAGCTTTCATCCTAACTCCTAGAAGGAAGAAACTCGACCAAAGACCCGAATCCAAAGGTCCCATACTCCACTCCTTGCACAAAGTATTCAAAGGACCCAAGCCCCATGTCTTCAAGAAAAACAAAATATTGAGCCCCTCTTTTTCCAAAGAAAGATAATATCCACACTACTAGTCATGTGTGCAATTACCACACGCCTTATCCTGTAGCCCATGCTTACCTCCATTAGACCGCCTTCCACACACTTGGAGATAACAACAGTGAGGAGCCACTCCTCCAAATGCCTAATACTTGAACCATAGATTACCTCCATCAAGACATTCTCCACACACTCAAAAGCAATAGCAGCAAAGAGCCACCCCCACAGGATGAAGGGGGTTTCATCTTCCTTCTCTGTAATTGAAATCACCATCCCCAGATCAGGAGCACTTTCGGGCTTCCACCAAGAAAAACAAAACTTAATCCCAACTGCATGAACAAAAACTGGACAAGAAGAGATTTAGGGTTTGACGACCTAGATCTCCTCCAATACCAAACGACCTCCACAAAATCCATGTAGAACACCTCCAGATTGGACCACCCTATCAAAAATGTGCAATAGACACCCTCAAAGGTGAACACTCCAATAATATAAGCCTGAAAAGTGTGCAAGCAACTCTCCTACAATGGAGCGTTGAATCAATCAATGCTTAAACCAAGTCAAAGATGTTACAATGGCCACACATGTGACTCCCCAATTGAACACTCCATCAATATAGCATGAATAAGTGTGTAAACCTCAAACGAGTGGACATTATCTTCTTTTCAACTTATCAAGGGTCAAACCATAAAGCATGTGCAATGAACACCCTCGTCTAAATGATATCCACATATTAACGAACTCAGTAATGCATGTGTGGAGGATATATCCATAAGCTAATGAAACCACCAATGATAATCAACCAACTCTATTAGAAGGGGACAACCCCTTCCACGAGCCATGAACAAACCTCCATACATGTGCCAAGAGAGAAGATTCAATATTTTAGTTGGATTACGAGGGGAGCTATATCAAGATTGCACACCCCTAACTTATAATACGTAAGAGAGTCTTTACGCTTTACACAACTGGCCCTCTACGCTTTAGGATTACAAACACCAATTATTCACACTATTATTGACCTTGCCTCATAGAGGGAAAGTGTTTCAAAATAGCGTAAGACCCACATCAAGGATAAAGTGAGGCATACAACAAAATAAATATAATGGGGATTATAAGTAAGGGGAGCATTCCACACTCAATGATAGCCAAAAGCACTAAGATATCATCCAAGTCTAGAAACAAGATAGCACTCAATGAGCAACGAGTGCTAAGCCATGAAACATATGCTAGGAATGATAATGCTCCAAATAAAATCAATTATCAAACCTCCCCAAATCATGAAACATGCCACTTGGACTAGAGTGCTCCAAAGGAGATGAACCATAAACCATTTGTAGGTGAAAAATACACTCCAAGAACTAAAGCACTCCAACCATAAGTTAACTCCAATCAAAAGCCGCTCCAAAATTGTAAGAGCATTCCTCCAAAAGTGATAGATAATCATGCCAAGATGCCAATCATACATCTAGGAGCAAGAGCACTCCAAAGGAAATGAGCGTTAAGCCATGTAATACATGCCTAAAAGGAGAGTGCTCAATGAAAAACCAACCAAGCATCTCTAAGAGTGAAATGCATCATATATGCTAGAGTTTTCCATGGAAATTCAGCGACAAGTCATCCAGAAGTGCAAAAGACACCCCAAAAGCTACAGCACTCCCATGAAATACCTCCACATGTCATCAAACCTTCCACATAAACAAAGCGCTCAATGGAATATCACTCACAAAGAATCCTCAAGTGTGAATCATGACCAAAGAGCAAGAGCGCTTTACAAGATATGATCTATGTCATGAAGAAGACAAAATAGCCCAAAAGTGACAATGCACTCCATCAATAGGTGAACAATGTAATATAGGCCAGCAATGTATCAATGAAATGTACCACCTTGTTAAATATCAGAGGCCGCGTACCCTTGTGAACACATCCATAATCATCCATAGGCAATGCTTCATTAAATAGCACTTACTAACACTTCTTAAAACTTAGGGAGACCCTAAGTTGATGGGTTCTCATTCCATGAATGCACAAGGTGTTAATCAGATGCTAAGCAAAACAAACTCCATGCATGTCAATATCATCCATATGAGAGCATAACAAAACATCATGAGAGACCATCCCATAGCTACTAGCCTACTAGCACAAATATATCACGAGGATCTGTCAAACGATCATCACCTTAGCATAATCACAACATTCTAGTATGTAGAACCCAAGGCATCTAGCAACTTGTCAACCTGTAATCACGCACTTGTGATGAAAATCACTAGTGTAGAACCACCTGCAATATATGGGGTAAAAGGTCCAAAACAAAAATTGCTTACAAAATTGTTTGTTAATATCGCCCACATAAATTTCAGTTTGAACTGTAATTCTCGGTCTATGTACAAAGTTTTGACATTGTAGACAATTGTTGCACAGGCTCTTGGCTCAAAATGTTAGCTGAGTTAACACTAGCCCTCCCTTTCTTACAAACACATTAGCTTAGCAGAGCATGAATAACCCAGAACAGGGTGGAATTTGTGCTTGATTACAAAAACGTTTGTTTATATGCGTTAAGTTGTCTTGGAATCGTGATGCTGATAAAGGATTCAAAACTATGAAAAGCCTGGTACCTTGTTATGATGTAACAAAAAAGGTTCAGTTCATCTTAAGAGAACTATAAAATGTCAAGTTGGGAACCAAGCATCCAGATCAGCTGTTTGATGGTATTTTAATGTCCACATTACAAGCAAACAAGGGCCAATAGAAAAGGCTTTGAAGAATCTGATTGTATTACAATGATGATAATAATAAAAGAAAATAAAAAGGAAGCCTCCAGAAAAGAAGACTTCGCAATTTGTAACTGCCATTCTTGGAGGTTGGCATGTTCTTTAGCTATTACGTATGCCCTTTGTGGCAGCAGAGTACAGCAACTATGCAAGATGTTTGAAAAAAAGTACAAACATAATACGATCTCTAGACCTAGAGGTTAAATGATGCATGACTTGTAGGATTGCCATTCTTGGAGTCAGCATGTTCGTTAGGTATCACATTGTTCACCTATATAAGATATTTGATAAAATGTACAAACAAAATACGATCTCTATGCTAAGCTGCACAAAACTGGGAAACGTTTCCAAGTTTCCGAAACGGGAACGTCTGGAAACATGACCCCGCAAAAATGGGTACATCTGGGGAAATGTGGTATAAAAAAAATACAAAATATATATATATATATATTGCAAGAAAATAAGGATGATACACAAATAACATTTTAGTAGGAAAACCATGTCTGTATTTACTGCCATAGATGATTACATGGTGCAAAATCAAAAATTAACCTTTATAAATGAGGCTATACATCCAAAATCAGCCTTTATAAAATAGGCTATATGCACTGAAAATGAAATAAAACATGAGCTAAAGACATGTACAATTATATGTCCTGATCATCATCTCCATCAACAAAAATAGAACAAGATGCTTGTGTGCAGAAGTGGAGCATGGAATAGCAGAAGAGGCATCATCACCAATATCGAGCGCAGCAAGAGAGAGTTCCAAGTCTGGGCATATGCATCCACATCCGACTCTTTAAGAGGCCCACTTGTATATTCTTCACCCCCTACGAGACACAAGGTGTAGGTCTGAATGCACAAAGACAAGATCCCTAGCCTTCTGCGCTCCCAACTTGTTGTGTTTCAGAGAATGAATGAAACCATAGGTGCTCCAATTCCTTTACGTTGATGAAGAGCTTGCCACTTGTGATAGAATACGAGTGGAAAGGTATTGCAAATACTGACCATTGCCCCATGACAAGTTCACCATTTAATTGGATTCATGCTCCTCTCATCCAAAGATGATATGTCTGCAAAATCCTCTAGTCCAACAGCAAAACAAGCAAATTCTTCCCTCACTTCAGTTTGAATAAAAGCTAGAAACAACCTCTGGAAGGCTTTCTTCACTGCATTGGCCACCTCCTTGTCCTTATGTGGGGCCTTCCTCTTCCCATTGCTTTGAGAAATGAGTTCTTCATCATAAAATTCTTTATTTAGAGCATGTGCCAAAGTGTGTTAAAGCCATTCCATATTGCAACAATGATGGACGTCACCTGCTTTGCAAAATCAACATCAACAAAAAGAAGAGAGGGAGCCTCCTGTGTAATATTTCCACGGTTTTCTCAACCATGGTATCCATGGCATCATAAATTGTTAATGCAGATCTGATTTTATTATTGTAGCAGCATAATAGTAACTGACTTTTTCACTTTAACATACTTTAGCATATGATTCTGAGATTATAAACCAGCAGTAGATATCCAGCAATAAATAAAACAACCATCCACAAGAACACAGATTTTTACCCTGGGGAAACCTTTTCAGGAATAAAACCCCATGAGCAGATTTAAGATGAGCAGACTTTACAAAGATGCCCCTAGGGCTTATTACATACCAAGAGAAATGAAAATGAACCCTCTGGAATATGAATGCAGCCCACTGTCCAACTTTAGATGATGATGACCTGTTGTAGATGACAGCCCTAATCTTGTTCCAAATTGATGATGCCAGCCCTCTAGCAAGCAACGGTAGCCTTGATCCTGCTCAACTGATAACGGCACTCCTTCTAGGGTTTGATTTGAGTTATGGAAGCCCTCTAGGGCCTGATCAGTGTCACGGTAGCCCTGCTAGGGGTTGAACAAACCCTCGGTAGCCCTTCTAGGGCTAGATCAAACCCTCAACAGTCCTTCAAGGCTTGGAACAAACCCTGGACATCCCTTCTAGGGCTAGATCAGACCCTTGGCGGTCCTGTTAGGGCTTAATCTGAGCCACGGAAGCCCTGTGGAAGAGAAGGCAGCTCTGCTCAGAAAGACGACAGTCCTTGTGAGCCTACTTGCTGATCCAAAACCTCAAACAATGATAGAGCTAAGATGAAGAAGATAAGCAACAACTGAAAATACCCCAAAACAAAGTCTTGGACAGAGATAATGATTGATTGAATGATGTTGATCTCTTGAGAGTGTTCCTCATTTATATTTTATCATTGAGTAATCCAAGGGGTAACTTCCATAAGTCAAAGAGTCAACAAATAATATAAAATATTTTGATTAGGGTCCTTTTAATTTTATTGTGGGCTTTTAGCACTTTATTAGGGCTATATAACCACATCTTCTTAAGCAGGTCATCTTTAGGCACATTCTTAGCCCCTTCTCTTGGTCTCCATGGTCCATACGTGACAACTCAAGTACATCATCATATATAAGGAAGATTATTCTTTGGGTGTCTTGTTCTCTCCACTAACACCAAGGTCCCAGGCTAGTTACTCCAACAAAGGGTGGCCAGTCCCTTGAGGAGGTCCCATAGCCCAATGACCAAGGAGAGGAGTACATCACAAATCACTTGCCTAGACCCAGTCTGGGGCTTCTAGTGATGGCCTGGTAACTAACCAAGTGCCTAATCCCTAGGTTGAATCAAGTTGACCACTAGTCAACATCTTGGTAACAGACCAAGTGCCTCAGTCCTAGACTGAATCATCTTCTTGGTAATTGACTAGATGCCTCAGTCCCAGACTGAATGATATTCCTGGTAACTGACCAGGTGCCTACATTCTCCCAGAGAATGGCTCTTGTTGTTGCTCAAAAATCAAAAGAAAGGTTTGTTTGTGTCCACTTCTCAAAGAAGCTCAAATGCACATAATGTGAACTTGAGTGAGAATTCCATATTGTTCCACCAATCATCATCAATCAACATCCTCCGCACCATACTTCGTCTCTCCAAATCTGGATGTCTCCACTCAACCCAACTCACACCCACCACATACTCATCAATGAAGGTTTGACCTCAATAAGGCACCACATCATGAGAAAGTGAGGCATATCTTGTCTCAACAACTTTGAGCAACTCCAATTTAGAGTAGTCTCGATATATTGTTTGGGACTGGTGGTGGTTGGTGATGAATTTTATGATCTCCATAGCCTACCCTGTGACCTCCTTAATCCATTTTAAACTCAATCTCTTCCAAAATCAGATTTATATTATGGACACTACAAGGAGCCCAAAATATATGATTGTATCTACCCTCAACAATCAAACCTGCAACCTTAAAAACAAGTGCATTATCTATGATAACTTGTACCACATTTTGTGAGCCTACTTGCTCAATAGCAGCAATTAAAATGTCAACAATGAATTTACTATCTTTTACCTCACTTGAACAATCTTCTACTCTCAAGAACATGGCTCCTTATGGTGATGATGCAATGACATTGATCAATGGCCTACACCTTATATCAGTCCATCCATCTGAAATAATGGAAACCCCTGAGCTACTCCATGAGCTGCGAAAAGGTTTTAAAACAACCTTAAGAAGTTGCTTCTCTTTCTTGAGCAAAATTGTTCTAAGGTTTCATGGTTTGGACCCTTGAAACCTTGAGGGACTATGTTAATTGCCCTCTAACCAGATCTTGCCAATAGAGAAACCAAGCCACATTAAAAGGAATACCGCAAGCATAGATGGCCCTTGCCACTCTTGTCTCGGCTTCTTCTCCCCCTTGACTGTTGAGCATTTTCAATAGCCTACTATCTTTACTTGCAGTAAGAGGTTTTGATAACTCTTCTTGAATTTATACCACCCTCCTCTTCCTTGCTTCATGGACAATCTTTGGCTCATTGCTAGCAGCCAAGCGAATATTGCCCACAATACCACTACCAATATTTTTTCTTTGCTCTTTCAACCTTTGAGCATCATTATGCTCTTTGGCAAAATTGGCCCTCACCTCTGGATTTCTAGTATGTGTACAAATCTCAACACCTTTCACCCCTTCATGCAAAATGTGAACATTGACTCTTCTGTAAGAGCCCATGTAAGTCTTTCCATTCTCAGATAAGTTGCACCTCCATTCCCATGAACCCCCCCACCAGCCATTTGCTTGATCTTGATAACATACTTCCAAAGAGGATAGTATTCATGTTGCTTATTTGCTTCATGATCTCTAGTGGCTCTAGAAATGACACTTTGAGACGCCATGAATGCTGTAAATATAGCTACACACCACATATAACGCTGGTCACACCCTTCTTCTTGCTACCCACAACATCGTCTTGCTAGATATGTGCCCAAGCTTGCTCCCAATGCTCCAAAGCCAACTAAAATGCTTGTTGCTATGTAGGAAGCTCTTCTTGCTAAAGGAAGTGTGAGGAATGAATGAATGAAGTGCTCTCTTATAGAAAATAAGAGGTTGTTAGGGTTACTAGAGAATTCTATTTTTTGTTTATTTAAATTGAGTAAAAGATCATTTTAACTGTGTTTAACAACTAATTAATTGTGTTTAATATTTGTTTTAATGTGTTTTGAGGGTTCCATGCCCCTCAAATTCACTTGTACAGACACACATAAGACCAAAAAATCACTGGAAACTTGGTCAAACATGCCAAAATGTCCTGAAAACCTTGTTGGCCATATCATACAGTGTTTCCAAATCATGAAACACTGTATGCTACGACCGGCGGCATTTCCAGGCCATTTCATCACCATTTCGGCATTTCAGCGTCTTTCCAGTACTGGGACACTGTCTGGGGGTGTTTCCTATAACATTGTCTCTAGGCCTATATGGTTAAATAATGCATGTCTATCTACTACTGATAGTAAATTGAATGCAACCATTTCACCTAGATCAATGTTCTTGAATTAGTTTTAACATTCATGAATATGGCTGATGGCAATTAGGTCTGTGCCTGTATTATGACGTGGAGAAAGATTAACAGAAATAAGCAAATGTTGCTCTATAGGTGCTTGACATTTCTGCCATTCAATAAGTGATTCATTCAACATGTAGATGGATGATAGGGAAGGGTGTCAGTAAAACTGGATAAACTCATTCGTGCAAAATGTAGGTATTATTTTAACAACAACCAAAGCAATGGTACATTGATATTAAGCCTCTTTTAAGGAGACAAGATGAAGGCCTGCATTTGTGGACCATATAATATCTCCATATGTAATTGTACAAGGGATTGAAATTAGATGTGAAATTGTAAATGTAATAGGAGGAAAAGTTTGATAACTGCTAAGCTTACTATTAACTACACACCAGAATAACCAACGGATACAAGCTTCCAGTGAGATAACAGTGGCAAGAGGGAGTAGAAAGAACCATTAGACGATACAGTAACACCAAAAAAACTGTTCAATGTGAATTTCTTACTAGTACACTCGATACAGAAGTTATGATTTTGATACGACTAAACTACTTTGTATAAATAATAATAATAATAATAATCTAATTTTAAGGTCACAGTCAAGCCAGACACCAAATTGGTGCATGAGACCCCCTTGTTTGTGGGACATGGGAACCCCTCCATGCGTTACCAATATAAGAAAAACATAAGATAAGCTTTAAGTGAGGTGCCCGTAGATACTGATTCCTCCCATGTGAGTTTATATAGAAAGCAACAGAGCAGTCAGTGAGAGCGTAGTTAGCAGCAGGTAGTAGGGAAAATACTCAGTAATAACCCCAAGCAATAATATCCTATTCATAGAACATGTATTGGCACGATGACTAGATTAGTATGATAGCATTCTATGCACAGCCAGGAAGAATAGATCAGGGTCCCAAGTTTGACTTAAAAAATATGTAAAAGATCCATGTACATGGAACAAGTATGGTTCAATACTTTGACTTGAAATACTATGATGGACCAATAAGAAATATGTAGTAATGTAGTCTTGATGACGATATGTTTTAGGGATTGCCCTCTCAAATATGTTAGATAGGAAGAGCTGTATCAAGCATAAAAGAAATTTATTTTATTTGATTCTTTCCATATTCAATATAGTTATTATTTTACCATCTGCTAATTCAGATATAACAAAAATCTCAGAGGCATATACAAACTTCGCTGATTAAAGTAGACAAATATCATAAGTTAAAAATCCATACGTATTATTCCAACCATGCACAATTTCCTTCTAGTATCTCAAAGTTACAAGAAATATCAACAAAAGGGCAACGAATGGGCCTCAACACTGCTTAACCCACTCACAATGGGAGAGCAAATCCATTTTATAAAGAATAGCACAGTAACAAGATCTGTAAACTGCTTATAATACAAGAATTACCATACTCCTAAATGACCATTAGCAGAAATTGTCGGCAGGTTAAGAGACAAGAATAGGCATAGTCCTAACTTACATGCAGGACATATCTGAACAATCAAAGTAGTATCAGCCAGGCAACATACACAGGACAGCATATATTCAAATGGACTTAACC